>CANTUR010000209.1:1800000-2284468 GCA_947683625.1 Mallotus nudiflorus
AATAAAGTGTTGTGAAAGTATGGTGCACTCTTGTTGTATATGAAAATATAAGAAATATGGTTGAATGAAAAAGAGGATGCAGTGCTACTTATGAATGAGGTAAGGCTGTGTACGATGTGGAATCCCCTTTATATGCCATAAAAAGACATAAATATATATATATAAAGATGGAACAAGATTATGGCAGGGTTGTATGCATATAGGGATCTATGAATGAATAAAAAAAGTTTAAAATCACATATAATTCACAAGTACACTATTGTCCAGAAGAAAATATTATGCTATCATAATTATATGCATGCTAAAAGTTCATTGTTGTCCAAAAGAAAATACTATGCTACAGTGACTATGTACTTACTAAATTTATAGTAAATATTAAATGGATTGATAATTGATAATGCTACATGCTTGAATGTGTTTATTTTTCATAAAATGTTATGTTATTCATTTGCTAAGTTGCAGGCTCATTCATCTACATTATTTTTCAGGATTAGAAGAACTATAGTCGGCCTTGAAGAAATATTTGTATAAGTTACACTAGCATTATGTCATGCAGGAGGTCATCTTCAGTTTTTCTTGAACGTGACATGCTTAAGGAATTAATGTTATCTTGTATTAAGGTTAGCATATTGTATATGTATAACATAAAAAAAACATGTGAACTACTTGATGTTGTATGATAAAGTTAGATTTTAATGGATATGTTATGTAATAGTCATATGTATACGATGTATGCTAGACATCCTTAACAGGTGTCACATTTGACCAGCATCCACAAAGCTATAGAAGCTGTGACAAGTGGTCGAGTCTACTAGTTGATCTATTGTTGGTAATGGATAATTGTCCTTTGGGCAGACTTTGTTAAGATCAATATAGTCCACACATATTATGTACTTCCCATTTGGCTTTTTTACTAGCACCACGTTAGCTACCCATTCCGGGTGTGTTACTTTTTTTTAATGAATCCAGCTTCTAACAATTTGTTTATTTCCTCGATGATCACCTTCTATCTCTCATATGTGAATTTCCTATTTTCTAAACAATATGTTTGACTTCTGGCTTAATATTTAGACTATATGAGGCAATCCGAGGATCTACCCAATAATCTCAAATGCTTTAAAGGCAAAACTATATGAATATTTAATAAGGACCTAACTTATTACACTTTTAACTTCGTCATTAAGCTCATTGTTGATTCTATCCTTTATCAATTTATAAAGTCTGGACTTAATCAACTTGTTCCTTGTTTCTCAACTTCTAATGATTCTAGCGAGAATGCTTCCATTTGGGGTTTAATAGCCAGCTGATAATATTATGTAGCCATATACTGATCTCTATGAATTTTTATGACTTGGCCTTTCAAAGGAATCTTCATAATCAAATGCCTGATGCTCATGGCCTCATTAATTTCATAAAGGATTAGCTGACCTATAATGCCATTATACTCGAGAGAAAGATCTACCACATTGAATAGGGCTTTAACAACTTTCACATCCCCAGTATCTCGATTGCCAAATTTTAACATTAGCTCCACTAGCCTCATTAATTGTGTAGTTCCCTCGTAAAAGCTTGTAATGAGATTCTAGATAACTTTTAAATTAGTGATGGAACCTCCCATCGCCTTATAAGCATTCCAAAAGAGTACTTTGACAACACTTCCATTATCAATTAACAATCTTTTTACTAAGTAATTATTGATGAAAGCACTCACCACTAAGGCATCATTGTGAGGATATTGAATGTGTTTCCTATTTTTCGGACCAAATGTGATAGTCTACTTCTATTCAGAGGCGGGACCTTATTCCTTTTGAGTTCTTTTAGGCTTTTTTTAGTCACTTCTGATCCGACAATCATGTTGATGACTCCAGCTACTTTATTTCATGCTTTCTTTTGCTTTGGTTTATCTCTGTCTTGATCATCTGACTCTCAATCTCTTTTAGTCGTGTTTGTGAAGTTGACTAGTTTCCCATTATGTATTATCTTTTCCATAGTATTCTTTAATTCTCGGGATGCCTTAGTCTTATGCCTATAGTCCAGGTGGTATTGATAGTAGAATCTCCTGTCTTGCATGGCCCTCCTGGTTGGACTCAGCCTTCTAGCTGGTGTCATGCCTAACCCACTCTGTCTAATCTACATGAGGATTTTAAATTTTAAAGTGTTTAGTGGTATGTACTTCTCTAGCTCTTTTTTAAATCCTTCTACAGGGTTTCTGAAGTTTGTTCGCTAAAATCTAGGCCTTCTTAGTTCTAACCTTTCATCTTTTTTGAAAGGTGCATCCTCCTATCTTTATCCATTTTATCGTCGTAGTCATTACCTCAGTAAAGGAGCTAGGTTGTTTGGTTATGATCTTATCTTTGAGCTTCCCCAACCAAGTCTCATTCTTCAAGGCCTCTATGGCTACCTCATCAATTAAGTTCTCAATTTGCATAGCTAACTTGTTAAATCTATCCAAATAACTTCTTAATGACTCTATAACCTCTTATCTGCACATCTAAAGATCATTAATTTTTTTGGCAGGAGGAACATTGGTGATAAATCGAGTTTGAAATTTCTCAGCTAATTCCTCAAATGATGAAATAAAATTCTCAAAAAGTCGGTGGAACCACTTCTGAGCTTTCTTGATAAGCGTACTAGGAAAGACTTTACATATGATCCCATCATTTACATTCTGAAGTAGCATCCTAGTCCTGAACGAGGATATGTGGTTGATTGGATCCCTGTTTCTAGCAAACTGGTTTAACTAAGACATTCTGAACTTGGTTGGGATCTTCGGCTTGATTATTTTACTTAAAAATGGTGTCTTTCCTTCCAGAACACACTCATCTTCTTTCTTAGGTCTAGTATGAGCTTTCTGCATAACTTCTCTAACTTTTTGAGCTATTTTTAAGTCATGTAGGGTCAAGATTATCGTGCTAAATTCTCCTTTTGAAGCTTTATTACCTTCTCTATTTCCACTGGACACATTCGGGGCTACTGCTGGTGTTGCTGCATTATTCTCCAAATGAGTTATTTTGGGATTACTACATTGAATTAAGGCATTCAAATATTGTTGCATTATGAGCATCTATGTTTTGATGTTTTGAATCATTACTTCTTTACATAATGGAGGTAGGTTGAGTGTTTAGGTTATTGTGTTTAGGTTTGGTATGTTTATGGCAGGGGTTTTTGGTAAATTTAGGAAAGCTATTAAGGGTATAACTCTGTTGTTATGTTTTAGAGGAGTATAATAAGGGAAGTCATTGCCTAGTGTTGGTCATCCCTGGGTATTACTAGTTAAAGTGTATGCTCCGAGTGGAGTCTGTGATAAGGTCCAATATGTTGAAAAGGTGCTGATGAAATTATTAGTTGAATAAGTGTTGACAAGTTGATTGGAGGAATGAGGGCTGATGGGTTAGTCTGTGTGTTTAGGGTTGAAATTGGTGGTGGACTAGAAGTCATGATGTTAATGTCGTATTCGGTAGATATTTAATGGCTTTTAACTCAAGAGTTCCCATAGACGATGCCACTTAATAAGTTATTTCCAAGATCTCCTAATCTAAGCCCTACAATTAATGAATGAAGGGGTAAGGTAAGAGGTGTGAAGGATCCCCATAAACCTTCTGATACCTAAGTCAGAGAATGTAGAAAGAGATTTTAGAGAGATAAAGAGAGCAAAGAGTATAAGAAAATAGAATTAATGAGAATGAGGTACATAGGGTCTTATTTATACGAATAATGATACTCAAAATTGAGAGGAATATAATTCTTTTTTTATGTAGGTTGTGTTTATTTGAGAAATATTTCTTCCTGTCCGAGAATTTCCTTAATTATGAATCTTTAGTATTTCTTCCTGTCCGAAAGTTTTCTTAATTATGAATCTTTCTCTTATATGATTTGGATATTCTTTATCTATAAGTAACCTTTGTATAGAAAAATAAACCTTTAGTGGAATATGAATATATATAGGAGATATCAATAATATATATGATGTAGGCACAAATCTCTTAAATTTAAATCTTATCTTCATCTTATTAATTTCATAAAATATGATAAAATTTTAAATTAATCTCAGTAATAAAAAAAATTGTATTATTCTCTTTATATTATTGCTCAAAGTTAAAAAAAAAATGTTTATCCGATAAAAAAGTATAGGAACACACATTTTTCGAATTTGATGAGATTTAAATCTTAAGGACATTGACTTCTAAAATAATTCAAAATACTCATTAGTATACACGTTAACATAGACATTTCGAGAATATGTTAAATTCTTGTTTTATGAGAAATTTAATTTAATTTTTTATTTTGTAAGGTGACGATGACATACAATTTTTTCTAAACAAAAAAAATAAAGCATTTATGAATCAAATGATAAAAGACTTGACTTCTTTAAATTTGATACAGTTTATCAATTTATTTTTTCATTTACATATTAACTATTTTAATATATTAACTTATTAAAAATATGATTTAAAATTATTTTTAATGGACATTTTAATTGATATAAATATTTTTTAAAAAAATAATTTGGTTGAAGAATTATTGATGTATTAGGATAATGTGAAAATAATATCATAATTAATTTAATCAATTGGGGGCATAAATGAAGGTGTACGATAATTGAATACTAGCGTGACCTCAAAGTAAAAAAATTCACGTTTCAAACGCATGCGTGGAATTTGGCTTGCACGTTTCTACAACATTCTCATTAGCAAACGTCCAAAAGCTCTGCGTGCCCCTATACCATGACATGTCAATTACCATGCATCTGACTTTTACTTTTTTTTTTTTTACTCAAAGTGATTATCATAAATTAATTAATTGCAAGCAAATAATATTTATATTTTAATTTTTGAAAAAATAGGTTCTTTTACTATTGGAGAGATGAACAGGGAATTCGAACACTTTCCTTTTATAAAAATATTGAAATTTTCTATCACTAAATTAGAAAACGTCTACAAAAATAGAATCGGTTAATGCAACTAAACCCTTAGATATTTCTTAAATACTTTTCTTCATACAATGTTGATGTTGAATGATTAAGACCCTACAACTATTTCCAAATTAATTAGGTATTCTTTGTTCTAGAAACCTTACTTTGTCGTTTTATTCATTATAAAAATGACCAATTGGATTAATAGTTAATTATGTGTTTAATAATTGCCAGTGATGCTTGACCATTTGTGGTATTATTTGAAAATTTAGGTTTAAATTTTCCAATTCTTATTTTGTAATAGTAAAAAAAAAAGTTTGTAATAGTAAAAAAAATTTAAGTGTTGATTAATTAATCCTCATTTTTTAGTTGTAAATAATTGAAATGCCTTCAGTTTTTGTTAAATTCAGAAATATATATTTAAATTATAGATCTTAAAATTTATCTGAAAGTTTTTTTTCGATAGGTCATATTTATGTATAATAAAAGAGAATTTAAATTCATATTTACGTACTATATTTTAAAATAATTTTAATTTTTATATTTTCGACCATCAATACATCATAATTTTATTTTTAAAAAAATTACATATGCATTTGAATCTGGAGAAATATTAATTTGAAAATACCAAATTCCAATTATGCAAATTCCAAAGAGCCAAACCAACTAGGGAAGAAAAGTGCTGCAATAAAATTGAAATTCGTGAAAATTTCTACATCTTTAGGTTTCTTTTGAAATATTATTATTATTATTATTATTATTATTTTGTTTTGAAAAAAATGCAAATATTGTAATAATTAAAGGAAATGATTAGCCCTTCTACTTGACCATATAATGATTTATCACAAAACATTACCATTAATTGGTCCAACAAGATTCCTTAGCAATCAACGGTCCAGAATCTTTTCAGATGTGGGACTGAACGCAGAGAATCCGAATCTTTACTAAAGGAAAAAGCGGACGGCTCTAAAAATTCACGGAGCAAGAGTCGGCAGACATTATGCAAAATAAACTCGTGCAATGAGCGTGACAGTCTGTGACGGAGTCAGAACAAAACCCGCACCGAGTAGCCGTAAAAGGAAGACAAATGTAGACGGCACGAGTTGACCATGTGGCGTTGTTAGGTTGATGGAGTCAGGACACGTGGTGATGGAAAGTTGTGTTACGGAACCTGTATTTAGCATAAAAAGACAATAAAATATTCAAGAGAATAAATGCAAGTGGTAGTAGTAAGCTTAGTTCAAGAGGAAACCTCTTTGATGGAGGAGTTGAGTGACGTGGCACCCTTCCTCTCTTCCTCAATTCTCAATAGTGCCCTTTTATTTGAAAATAAAATCTGTTTAATTCGATTCGATTTATATATCTCAATTCTATAAATTTAGTATAACTTTTAGGGTTTGTGAGTGTAGTTTTTAAATTCTGTATTTATAGTGTTGGGCAGATTTTGTCTGTGGAGATATTATGGAATTTCTATTTGAGATTGGTTTGTTGATTCCTTTATGGGTGGAAATAAGATGTTGAACCATTGATTTATATAATTAAAATCATTTAAAAATATTTAAAATATTAAATACAATATGATTAACGAACTAAAAATGTATTTTGAAGAAAATAGTTTATAAATATTTTAAATTATTTTCAAAATTTATCATTTTTATATTAAGATGTACCTACTAATCTTATAAATAAAATGGTCATATTTTATTTTATTAATGTTTATGTTTTACATTACTTTTCTTTTATTGGTAAAGTTGAACACTTTTCTTTTATCGGTAAAGTTGAACAATCGAACAACATTTGATATATCTTATCTAATACGAACCAAAATAGAATAAAATTATTTTAATGTTAAAGGAATAAAATCTTCGCTAAAGTGTTATATATAGTTTGATATGGCATAATTCTTTTACTTTTTCTATTGTACTAAAATCTAAGGCATAATTGTTAAAAAATAAAAATAAAAAAAATCTAAGGCATAAGGAAAAGAAATCGAAATCCATATTTGTTGTATTAAAAAAATAGAATACATTTATACGAGTTTTTTCACATTTATTATTTTTGGTGTTTAAATACTTTTTCTATAATTAAGTGTTTGAATCTATAAAAAAAAAATATAAAATAGTATTTCTAGTAAATTTTATAGGTTAAAAGTGTTTGCATGTCTTATTTAAATGTGTATTCTTTTTTTATATTCAACTTTTTTTATTCTAATTACTTTTAAAATTGTTAGATTTGAAAGAAATATTTTTTTCTTATCATATTAAATTAAAATTTTTAATTTTATTAATTACAATGACTGAATTTAATTTTTATTTGTAATTTTAGTTAAATAAAATTTTATTCATGAGAAAATTTTTTTATTTTTGTTTTTAATTATAATAAATAAATATTTACTTATATTTTTACTTTAATTAAATTGAGGTTTTTTTAACTATTTATGGTAAATTTAAAAATAAATTTAATATTTTAATTTTAACTTTCAATAATAATAGTTTAATTTTTTATTTTATTTTATTTTACTATATTTTTCTTTCAAAATTTAATATATACAAGCGAAAGAAATAAATTTTTTAAATAAACAAAAAATAAGTTCAATATTAAAAAAATACAATTTAAGTTAATTTATTGCTAAAATAACACATAAACATTTTAAATTTTAAATTTTGTTTAGAATCTTTTTACAAATTCAAACATTTTATTATAAAAAATTATCAAAAACTAAAATAATAAAACCAAAAAAAACACTGTTTACCTAATTATCCAGAAGAGATTCCTCATCCTCAAGTTGATTCTTGCTTGCACCACAATTTTCCTCCTCAAAAATAAATAAATAAATAAACAAAAGTTGATAAATATCAATAAGTGGGTCCAAATCCAGCTTTGATGTCTTCCAAACAGCTAAATAGCAAAGAGTGGCAAAAAAAATAATCAATTAAATTGAGTTCCGATGCTTTTGCCGTGCCAACAATTCAAAAAAAAAGATCAATGATTACATTAAGAAAAATTATTAGAAAAATTATTTAAATAATCGAGAGGATAAGAGCAAAAATAAAATAATATATAGTCTAATGCTTTGAGATTGGCTATAACATATGAAGATTATTTACTAATCTCTTTGCTGGCTTGGATTAGGAAATTTTCTTCACCTTTTGTCTCTTTGATTTTATTTGATTATTATAGCATTCAATAATGATTCATTAGCAAATTATTACTATTAGTCACTAAAAGGATAAAAACTAAAAAAAATAAAAAATATAGTAATTTTGCACCCACTTGTCATTTACCACATTTACTACTCTTATATATTTCAATTGAGGTTTAAGATTTTTGATTTTTTAGATTATTAATAAAAAATAAATTTTTCTTTTCAACTTTACCCATATTTATTTTTGAAGCAAATTTGAATGTTTATAAAATATTTTCAACTTTCAATTTTTTTTTCTTTTCCAACGTAAATTGATAATTAGCAATTACATTTTGCATCATAATGAAAAAAAATTGCATATATATTCCGGCAAAAAATTAAAGAGATGTTAAAAAAAATTAATGGAGAGATGTCAAGATTCTTTAGATAAATAATTATATTTTAAATGAAAAGAAACGTAGCAATTGTTTAAAGAAATATATTGTGATTATAACTATTTATAATAATACTTGATGGGGAATTACAACCTTTCATAATTTGTGATTGAAAATCTTGGTGGAAGAAAAATTTTATTTTGAACAAAATTCACAATTTTAGTAGGAGAAGAATTTTATTTTTAATACAAAAGTTGCACAGATTACTAGTACTAGATAAATAAATGAGTTTGATTGGAGTAATTATTATATATAACTTTTAGCCTTTATAAAAAAAGATAATATAGTTATTTATACGTATAATTATATCTATTAAATATGATTATTAATCCGTGTGATAAACTTTAAACGTCAATTGGAATAAAATGAATGGAGTAATTCAGTATGACATATTAAATGCTCTACAAAATTAGTAATTGCTAGTTGATGTTCAAACATATTAAATGCTCTACGAAATTAGTAATTAAAATTCACTTATCTACATACTATCTGGTTTTACCCTTTACTAAAAAAAATGTAACGCGATTAGTGAGAAAATAATCAAATAGTAATTCCTTTCAAAGAGCATCATTAGGTGCATGATTTAATTAATGTCGTCGTCGATTAAGAGGAGAGAACTACGTTTATTATGCAGTCCATCAAAACTTAAGTCATATAATCTGTTTATTAACCAAAAAAAATCTCACGAAAAAGATTAAAAACTTGAGTTTATAATATTTAAATTCCTCATCTCCTCACCCATATAGAATTTTTTATGAATCTCTTTTTATAAAGCTAATAATTTTAGTACTAATAAACAAAAAAAATATATTAATTTTTATATACTAATTTTTTTTATCTAAACCACTACTCTTTATAGTTAATTAAATTTTAACTAGTTCAATTTGATTTGAAATTTTTTTATGAATCTCTTATCATAAAGATAATAATTTTAGTATTAATAAACTAAAAATATATATTAATTTTTTTTATCTAAACCATTGCTTTCAATTTGATCTCAAAAAAAAACACAAAAAAGATAAAAATCTTTTAATGAGATTATATATAACATGATATGGATTCAAAATATCATTTAAATAAATAGCTCAGGAGTTAATTTTTGTTGATGTTTTATATAATATAAATTAACAATAGATAATAATTCATTAAGCGCACATGAATATTACCAGAATTTAAGGAACATTCATAATTTAGTTTCTAAAGTTATTAATTTTATTTGAAAATATGAATTTTAGTTACAATAATATTCTCTGGAATATCTATAAATTTGTAATATATCTCAAAATTAAGAAAAGATTACTTTAAAAATAAAAATAAATGCTCCATTTTATTATATGTTTTTACTATAATTAAATAAAAAATAAAAATGGAAAAAATCAAGTTGGACAATAACGTTATTTCAGTTATGCAACAAGGATAAGAGGGTACTTTCACAAGTTTCTTCCCAAGGCCGCAAAGCATTTAGAAAAAACGGAGAAGGAGAGAAGGAGAGAGAATGATACCCGAAGCAATCAGAAACAAAGATAGAAACTTTCGTAGCTGTTTCTTGCTTGCTTTCTCTATCTCTACCAAAATCTAATAATACTAATAATAAGCGTCTTTGACTCTTCTTTTTTTCTCAATTTTCAATTTTTTGGGTTTTTAATTTCTTGTAAATTCTCTCTCTGCAGCTTCTTTTCTGTGTTTATTCCTAAAGTCAAAAAAAACCCCCAGAAATTTCTATAAATTTGTACATACTGTAGCTCTCATTTTCTTTTTTCTTTACAACACAAGACACTCTCTTGAATTTTTTAGTTGTATATATTTATAAAGATAAAGCTGGGTTCTTTTTTTTGGGTTCGTTTTTGAACCCAGTTCAATTCAATTAGATCTATCAACGAATTCGTTGTTATAAGAATATAAAATTAGTGGGTTTTTAGGATAAATTAGTGGGTGTTTGTTAAAATTTGATTTATATTAAACATTCTGTTTGATTTGATTTGGGTTCCTTGATCTGAATTGGGAAAAGTAAGAAATCTGATATTTTGATGCCCATGGCTGTTTCAACAATAGCTTTATATGCAAGCCCACCTAGCAGTGTGTGCTCTGCACCACACTCATGTCAAATCAACTCTCATGCATCCTATGATTTTGATTTGAACTCAAGATCTTCATCTACAGCTTCTTCCACTGCTTCTTCTTCACAGAAATCTGTTGTTGGTGGCTTGTCTTGTTTGTTTTCTTCTTCAACTGTAAAGCATGCATCTTTTTCTGGTGATAGAGAGGACTTGGGTTCTTTATGGCATGATAGAGGGGAGGATTTGAAAGAATTGATTAGTTCATTTCGGTATTCACCAAGTAAATATCTTGGTGGTGGGTCTTGTATAAAGCGAGACCAGAGTCCAATTTCAGTGTTACAAGGTCCAGTCTCTTGTTCTACTAGTCCTCCTATGAGAATTGCTCGTGAAAAGAGTGCTGATTTGTTTTTTCAAAGCTCATTTCGTGGTGGGACTAATGGATTGTTTAATGGATTTGTGAGACATGCACTTGGATCATGTGTTGATTATGATTCACCGACTTTTGAGGTTGATAATGTTGCCACTGATGTGGGTGCTTTATCTGTTGCTGTGGATGAATTGACATTCAATATGGAGGATAGCGTTGTGGAGTCTAATGACGAGCCTTATGCTAAAGAATTGCTCCTGGGTGCACAATTGAGGCACAAAATATTTTGTGAAGATTTTGTTGTTAAAGCTTTCTATGAGGCTGAAAAAGCACATAGAGGACAGGTACAGTTTGGGAATTTGGATTTTCATTAAATTTTGTTTTTGTCAATAATTGTTTTAAGAGCTTAAGAAATTTTATTGTTATGTCGTTTAGATGCGGGCAAGTGGAGATCCTTATTTGCAGCATTGCGTGGAGACTGCTGTTTTGCTCGCAATGATTGGGGCTAACTCTACGGTGGTTGCTGCAGGGCTTTTACATGACACAATTGATGATTCTTTTTTAAGCTATGACTATATATTTAGGACATTTGGAGCAGGGGTAGCTGATTTGGTGGAAGGGGTAAGAGTCTGATCTCTTGTTTTTTCTGTTATAGAATGTTGGGATCAGAAAATGAAAGAGGAATTTGATTTACACTTCTTTTGCATTCTATATGCATTGTTTAATGGTGTATGTGACGCTCTTTTATTGATGCAATATATTCTTCATTGAACTGATAAATGAGTTTGTGCCTGTGTTAGTCAGCAATTTTATCATCAAGTATAATTGGAGAGATTTTCTGTACTTAAATATTGTCTTTAGTCTGATCAAGGAATTTACTGCCAAATCTAGATATATAGAAGTCTATTTTTTTTAGTTTAGTTTTCTTGCAGTTCATGACTATGTTTGAATGGAATTCGTTTTTGGGTTCTTCCACCACTCAAAATTTGTGCAGCCATGCTTCATTGTGGCTTCCATTTGATCATAAATTGTCTTGACAATTTTCTTTGGCTGAGATTGACATCTCATAGTGATGACTGCCTTGCAGTTATGAAAAAATACCAAAGGCTAGCTTTGAATATGATTAAAACTTTTTAACTTGGGTTTGGTTGATGATGCCTCTACTTCATTGGCTTTCTCTAATCTTTTTCCTTGTTGGAAAAAGATCAAACCTTGCTTTGCTCCTAGTCTTCCTTTGATATATTGATTTGACAAAATATATAATATGCATTTGACTTTTTCAGTTTAAAATTTCATTTAGGTTGAAATGGATGTGGGCTTCCACCAATGTGGTTCTCCTCGGTAGTTCAGTTGATTTTTTTAGCATTATAGGACCTAGTAACAGGCAAAATGTAAAAAATGAACTGGAGTGTATGTTTTAAAAGGAATCTGGTAGTTCTAAATGTTAGAAACTAACAGTGTTCGTACAGAATCTAAGGTTGATATATTAGAGTTCATTTCTACTTGTCATTTTAAGGTCCACCAAGTGAGACATCCCAAAAAAATAGTGGAAGAAATTTATTTTTCCTTGTTGATATTGTTTATGCATTTCTTTTAATCATGTTTGAAGTTTCTAATATGCTCTGTTACGTTCTAATCAGGTCTCTAAACTTAGTCACTTAAGTAAGCTTGCACGTGATAACAATACAGCAGACAAGACTGTTGAAGCGGACCGCTTGCACACCATGTTCCTTGCCATGGCAGATGCCAGGGCTGTCCTGATAAAATTAGCAGATCGATTGCATAATATGATGACATTAGATGCATTGCCTTGGGTCAAGCAACAGAGATTTGCTAAGGAGACACTGGAGATATTTGCACCATTGGCAAATCGCTTGGGAATCTCTAGTTGGAAAGAGCAATTAGAGAATCTGTGTTTTAAGCATCTCAACCCAGATCAACACAGAGATTTATCTTCTAGACTTGTGGAGTGTTTTGATGAGGCAGTGATCACATCTGTGACGGAGAAATTAGAGCAAGCTCTCAAGGATGATGCCATTTCATATCATGTTCTTTCTGGACGGCATAAAAGCTTGTATAGCATACATTGCAAAATGTTGAAGTATGCTTTCTCTCCCTCTTCCTCTCCCCCTCTTTCCTTCTATTGCTTTCCTTCTTTTCTGTGTGCGGGGGAAACAGCTTAGTTTGGCAATGTCTAATACTATAGAAAATAAAATTAGAAACAAGCGCCTGAAAACGTTATTATAGATTGTACATTTGTGGTGGTTGTAGCTTTTCCAACACATTCTGCTAATTCTGGGCCTTTAGGTGGTTGCTTAAATGTACTTTAAACATGTTACTTTATGACACTGAAAGAAGTTTTTTGACTGAATCTTATTTATTATGTGCAGTTTACCTAACCATCTGATTGTTTTTAATGGCAGGAAGAAACTGAATATGGATGAGATTCATGATATTCATGGGTTACGACTGATTGTTGAAAATGAGGAAGACTGTTATAGGGCATTGAGAGTCGTTCACCAGTTATGGTCGGAAGTTCCTGGAAAATTTAAGGACTACATAAGTCGCCCCAAGTTCAATGGGTATGCTTTGGCTTATCAGCAGTGTGATATTGAATATGTCTATTTTTCTTTCTAACTTTAATATGAAAACTGTAGGTATCGATCGATCCATACAGTAGTAAGGGCTGAAGGCATGGTGCCACTTGAAATTCAAATTCGTACAAGGGAGATGCATTTGCAGGCTGAATGTGGATTTGCAGCTCATTGGAGATACAAGGAAGGTGATTGCAAGCACTCTTCATTTGTTCTTCAAATGGTTGAGTGGGCACGATGGGTTGTCACCTGGCAATGTGAGACTATGAGCAAATACCGAGCTTCCATTGGCCATGCTGATTCCATAATGCCTCCATGTACATTCCCTACTCATTCTGATTGTTGTCCGTTCTCTTACAAGCCTCATTGTGGCCAGGATGGACCTGTCTTCATCATTATGATTGAGAATGATAAGGTTTGATTCTTTCATTTCACTGATTCACTTTAATGATTAGTAGTTCAATGCAGAATAGGTATAGGACTAGGGCAAGGGCTGGATAGTTTTCATTACAAGGTTCGTGCAAATTGTTGTTGTTGTTTTGTTTTTAATACTTGAGTCAACTTAAGCAGTAATTGGTGTTCTGGTTATTTATAATTGGATAGTGATAACTGATGACTGACAATTGGCATCGCTGTCTGATGTTTATGAAAATAGAAGAAGGGTTGCATCAGGGTTTTATCAAGTATTATGACCCTAGTTGTATTTCTTTTGTTCTTGAGAGCCAATGACCCAGTTGGTTATGTACTTTGTGAATATTACAGATGTCAGTGCAAGAGTTTCCTGCAAATTCAACAGTAATGGATTTGCTGGAAAGAGCTGGACGGGGAAGCTCAAGATGGTCCCCATATGGGTTCCCAGTGAAGGAAGAATTGAGGCCAAGGTTGAATCACAAGCCACTGAGTGATCCCACATGCAAACTTAAGATGGGGGATGTGGTGGAGTTAACTCCAGCCATACCTGACAAATCCTTGACAGAATGTAGAGAAGAGTTTCAGCGCATGTATGACCATGGATTGACTAGCACAGCAGGGGCAGCAGCTGCAAGTGGGATGCCTGGCTGGAGAAGTTAACCTTCATTGATTGGCCCTCCAGTAGTATACAATTTAGTGAAAATTGGTTATTCTTGTACATACATATGCTTGTACAGAACAGCTACATGGTTCTGGTACGTGGACAAGATGACTAACTAAATTCAAAAAAAGCCTAAAAAAATCAATTTTTAAAGATCACAGTTTGAATTCCAGGTTATTGTATTACCGATTCCTCAGGAATGGCAGTATTGTAGGGTCTATAAACTGGCTGTTTATTTAAAATGTAATTGAACTATATGTAAACATTAAGCAAATGTAGCAGCTTTATCTCAATCCCATTAAGCAAGCTACAATAGACGGTGTTAGAGTTTTTGTTGTGCGCTATGCATGCTAAGACACTTGAGGAAGTTTGCGCGCCCAAGTTAGCAGTAGCAAGTATAAAATGAAATGAAAACGTACCATGCAGCATGCATAACCCAAAAATTCTTTGCTAATTCTCAGAAAAGAGTGGTTCTCTCTCACATGATGTAGCCTGGTATTTCAAATTTCTCAAGTTTGTGGCAAAACCTGTTGTTTTAGGACGGTGTTTGCAATAGTAGCTTCCGCAATATTAATCACTTCAAACCCAGCAAGTAAGGTCAGAAAACAAGACCTAGGAATATAAAGTTAGCCTTGCATGCCTACATGTGGAGGGAACAAGAAGCAATACGTACTATCAAAACTGTATGAAAAACAATCTCAAGAGAGATTAATACAGTTGGGAGTGTTAACAGGAAAACAATTGTTCTCTGTTTTCTTCCTTGTCAGTTCCTGTTCTTAATTGGTACACTTTCACATCAACAAAATACGTACAGATACAGGACATCCTTCTCAATATGGGTGTGATGTTTTCAGACATCTAACTGCAAGATATGAGATTCACTTGGGACGTTTAGTAAGGGGAAAGGATACTCTTTGAGGAGTACTCTGTGGGACATCTGCCTTCGGTTCTTGAGATGAGTTGGGATCGGCACTTTCTTCATCCTCCTCTGTTTCTTCTACTGCCTGGGCAGAATGCTTCCTTGGCATAGCAAGTTGGTAGTTTGGGCTTATCAATGTATCTTGCTCAGGTGGGAGTGGGATACCAGGTCCAGCTATTGACTTTGGCAATGGGATTTTGTTCCTGTTTCTAGCCAATTCTAGTAAAACCTGATCAATTGTAACTTCAAGATGTCAGGTTCAGTACATAATAACTATTAAGTGAAAAAAACACAACCAACAATTGAAACAACCATCTTGTTTTTCTAGCTAATATAAATTAGATTGCATGAGATAAGAGATTCATACTCTGCATGAACATACAAGGACACACAATGCATTTATATAATGGAATCAATACAATTTCTACCAAAATGCAATTGAGGATGGCAAGTTCTGTGATACCAACAATAAAGGATGAGGTTTACAGTGCAAAAGATCATTACTTACATCTCTTGCCGGTGGTTGTGAAAAGCTGAAATTTACTTTTGACTGAATAGCAAGCTTCACATCATCACAATCAATTGCAGATTTTCCAGCATGCTCAGAGTAGACCTGAGCATCTGTCAAGACATCAACAACATAACGATACCATAACTCCAGAAACTGATGTATAACACGAGGTTCATAGTCCTCAACACCCATTGATTTAAGCAGCGATTTGACAATCTTTGCATCTCTTGGCAAGTCCTCATCTCCTTCTGCCATTTTCTAAATGGAATCCATTAACACCCACATCAAGAATCAAAATTAGACATCTCATCAAACAAGCAACATGTATGCTCTTTCTTCTAGCAGAACATATCTTAAAACCAAAATTCAGATCAAAGAATGATCGAAAAATTCAGAAAAAACAGGTGCTGACTAAATTTGCTTATGACAATTTCTACAAGGCTGAGTATATAAACCACTGAAACGCCAATTTTTCTAGATAAAATTGATTGATACAGAATGCAAATGATGCTAGGTTAAAGGAACACGCTTTAAATCATAAGCATACAACCAGAAACAATCAACAGCAAATTTTCTTGAATGTAAAATTGGGAATTTTAAAACTAATACACTAATAAACCCTAAATAAAATAATCAATTTTTCTGACCATAAAAAAAAAAACACAGAAGCCCAAAATTAAGCTCAATTTAACCAAAAGATTCAACCTTTTTTTATGAGAAAATTCAAATGATTAAGAAAAGAATTCGAATTTTTGAGCAGAAATTAACATTGCTTTAGTTTTCTCCATAATTTCTGCTCTATTTTCTCGCCGTTACCAAACAAAAAGGAAATTGCTCGATTCGTAGGAATGAATGAAGTAAAAATGAGAATTCAATTTCAGATACCAACCTTTATAAGAAATTAGGGATTCGGTGAGTCACGTCCGGGCAGAACTCGGAAATCGGAGAATTTGAGTGGGCAAGCTTGAAGTGTTAATCAGCGACACCCAACTGGTAACAATAATGATGGCGAAGAGCTGACATTGACTCATCGAGAGGACTTTACGGCACCGTTTCGCATTCCCATTCTTTCACTTGTTTACCTTAACCTTTGTAGAAATTTATCATTTGCTTTTGTGTTTTTTTAAACATTATTTTTTTCTTTTTCAAGATCATATTTCTTTTCCCACGTTCAAAAGAATAATTTTTCTCACAATAATATTTGAAAAAAATTTATTTACTTAAACTCCGTTTGTTTAAGAAAAATATTTTATTTTTTAAAAAAATATTTTTTAATGTTTGGCTGTAATATTATAAAATAATAAATAAAGAGAAAAGATATTAAAAAATATAAGAGAAGATAATAGAAGAGGTGAAAAAAATATTGAAAAACATTTTCTCATCTTTAAAATGAGAAATCATTTTCCTGTATTTTTAAATTATTTTTCTTTGAGTGACAATTTATTTTTCATTGATTTATTTTCTTTGTTAATCTAAACATTGAAAAAAGAAAATATTTTTTGCATACAAATGAAATCTTAGTATAATAAATTTTTAAATTTTTTTCATTTGAATCACCGGTGATTATATTTCATTGAATTTTGATTAATCCGTTTTTATTTGAGCAGGACTACAAGGATAAAAAAAACTCTCAATAACTAATTGAATACGATTATATACGCCATAACTTGAGACGGAGAAGTGTACTATCTTTAGTTAAATATTTCATTAATTAAATATAAAATATTTAAAAATATATATTATAAATTTGACCATAAAATATAATACAATAAATATGTATTAATTATGAAATAAGAAGTTAAGAAGCATCAGATTTTAAAAAAATAATAATGCTTGGTATTTCATTTTTAATTGAGAAACAAAATTTTGAAGAGGGAAAAAATTGTGAAAAGTTAAAATTTCTGAGACAGGAATTCATGGATTGTGTTGTTACTCATTGCTAACAAAATATAGAGCAAGTCTACTCAAATCTATTCGATTAAACAAAGCTACATAATCATTAATCTGGCATTCACAACATCATACACTCACCAAAATTACTTTACTACTAGTAATCACTTGCTACTACTTTGATTCAAACACAATACCAAACTATTAATTACTAGCTACATCGAACACCATTACAAAAACGATCTCTTTCTTTCATCTCCATAAGAATTCTTGGACAGATTCTTGCCATGAAAGTACAAGCATAAGCATCACTAGAATCCCAGCAAGTCCCCAAGATGAGCTGCCAATTCTAAGCACCCAAGAAGGATCTGGAGAAGGGATCAATGTACCTCTACCTCCTAATGATGTTGTTGAAGAAGAAGAAGAAGTAGTTCTAATGGCAATAATTAGTCCAGCAAGAACCATTGGCAGCACAAATCCAGAGTTCCATTTTGACTCCTGAAAAAATCGTGTTTCCACGTTTCTGGGTTGTACATACAATGGGGATAGAACCACTGCTGATACTAGAGCTAACACCATGGCTAAACCTCTTTGGGATGAGTTTTGGCTAGCATTATAAGTAGCTGTAGCCATTGGTCTGAAAGTTTGTTTTTTCTCTAATAGAAGACAAACCAACTTCAGGTTTAATTTTGAGGCATCAAAATTCAATTATAGTTGTTGATTTATATAGAAGAAGAAAACGAAATGAGTGAAGTAATCTATGTGTAAAGCTTGCAATTGTATAATGACAAAAAAGCTAGAAATATAGCCGTCCAAAAAGTGAAAAGACAAAGTAAAGGAGCTAATATTAGATGGGGACATAATGTCAAAGTAACAATACAAAAGAAAGGTAAAGAAGAAAAAACAAAGAAAGAAAAAAAAAAGAAAGAGATAAGATGTAGCTTTTGAAGCAAGTAAGGTATACCTCAATTATTTGATATCGTGTTCATACTTATTATTATTATTATTATTTTTAATTGGAAATTAATATAATCTTTGTATTGACTATTGTATAATAGAAGACAACGCTCCTCGTTTAAATTGATAATGGTAGGAATTGAACTTTTCATCTCATAATGCCTTCAGAGAAAAGTTATTATTTGATTATTTTCTTACCGACACCGCACTTTAAATTAATTATAAATGAGTAAAGTTTTAAGTTTACTCTAATCCATCTAAATTAGCTAGAGTTTTTATAACTATATCGAGTGCGGGAAAAAAAAAAAAAAGAGAGAAACTGTACTAAGCAAAGAGTGTAGAATATAGCTGTAACCAGTTTTATTTGGAAAATAGAGGTTTATTGCTTTAAATTGCATCTTTATATTCCAACCAAAAGACGGCAGCACAAAATGTGTATGTAATCGTTGTTAGATAACGTCTCTAAACAGTGCTGCGTTGATCAATACACTTCTTGAATGAATAGTAGAAGATACTGGGTGGTATATGCATCCTTGATGTACAAATTGATTTAGATTTTGGACTAAATTCTGAACCGTAGGATTGGATGTCATGCCATTTCATTCTTTTTACAACTTCCTTTACTTTTACTACTGGAATTAGATGACATATAACTATTTGTACTTCAATAAGTGTTAAAATCTGAGATTCATTCTTGTTTAAATGACGTTTGAGTTATTACGTACATAGTTATAATGTATTTAGTTATATTAAATATTTTATAATATTATCCGAATTGAATTAAATTAATTAAAATTTAATAAATTGTAAATGTATTTAAGAATTTTTTTTCAAAAAGTCAACATTTTTACTTAAGGTGCAAGACTAAACTATACATTATACACGAAAACATCTAATGCAAGCAAGTATCCATCACCTTTTATAAAAAAACTTGTAGGGCTAATTAGTATTAGGTTTCATTGGCTTATTCAGTGAATAATTTGACGGGTGTGTTATATACTATTGTCAAATGAAAAATAACTAGTGGTTTATATTTAAAATGAAAATTAATAAATAATTATTTAATATATGTATTATAATTTGACTATAAAATATAATGTACTAAAAGTAATTAAAAAATTTATAATCTAAAGTATTTTTATTTTTTTTTGTTATTTTGGTCAACATATTAAAATTTTGTAATAAGGATGAGTTTATGGTGTTTATTTCTATTGAATTATTTATATAAGTCAATATTGTTGTCAGAATCTTACGATTTACTATTCAAATTGTACAATTTGAGTTGATTCAACTTAAATTCAGTGTAAATCTATGAATGAATTGGAAAATTATGAGAATTGATGTCCAACCATACAATTCAATAGCAAATCATAAAAATTGATATAAATTTATGATTATTTTCGGTTATTATTCAATTACATAAAATAAATTTTATTTAAGAAATTATATAATTAGGAGATGGAAAAAGTCTGTTTTTTAATAAAAAAAACACTTAAAAGGTTGAATTTCAAAATAAAAATATGAATCTAACTTATTTTTCATTTTTATTTTTTAAACTTAACAAAGCTGGCAAATGAAATTAACTTCATAAATTATATTATAATCATTTTTTTCATTTATTCTTTTAATTTGGAAGACTAATAATATTGACTTGATTTTTATTCTTCCTTCCATTGATTTAATTCTTTTACAGTAATTATTTTTTTCAATTTTTAAGTGATTTTTATGGGGTAAAAAAACTATTAGTGTATTCATAGTATTAATTTTTATATTTGACTTTATATTTTTATATTTGTATTAAATTTTTTAATATTTAATTTAATGCAATGATATGCACAACAATTTGAATATGAAATGTAGCTTAAGCAAGTGAAAATAAATTAATTGATTGAACTTTTTTTTTTTACCCAAATTGATTGAACATTTATTATCTAAAAAAATATATATGTTATCCAATCATAATTTGAAGATTTGAGCTGTTTAATTGGCATCATCATTATTAATATTTTAGGACCTACATTCCATGACCATATTAATCCGGTCAAGGCCCCATTAGAGCAGCCGACTTTGTCAAGCATTCAAGTGGAAGCCAACTGCAAACCCATGATTGTTTGTGGGCAGTTCGACAGTCAGTTTCACTAACTTTTTTTCTTTCTTTTTTTTTTTTTTGGTCAGTTTCACTAACTTAAAACCATTACTTCATTTCATTTTTAAAACAATTTTAGCATATATTATATTATAGCCAGATACACAAGAATTTAATTAATGTTCTTCCATAAAAAATTTATTTGGTTCTCTCCATCTTCTATATATTAATTAGTAGAGGTAGGTCACCTCTTACCACACCCTGTGGCAGAATCCCACCATGGAACTTAAACACTTTTTGCAATTCATCTCATTTTGCTTCACAACTTCACTTTCGTTTCTCCAATTTTTGTTTTCGGGTTTTCCAAAATTTTCAGGAATTTTTGTAACACTTAGTGATTTAATTTTATCGTTACGTTTCATACTATGCAGCATGTCACCATGCACAATTGATTTGGATGATAAAACAACTATGCATTTTTGGGTCACCAACCATAGGCAATATAGTCGACCAAATCTACTACTAATTCATGGCTATGGTGGGCACTCTTGTTGGCAATTTATAAACCAAGTTCAACCTCTATCTCAATCCTTTAATCTATATGTTCCTGACTTGCTGTTCTTTGGCAAGTCCTACACGAAGCGGACTGACCGGTCTCATGTGTTTCAAGCAATGTGTGTGAGGGAAGGGTTGAAGAAATTGGGAGTGGAGAAGTATAATTTGGTGGGGATAAGCTATGGAGGATTTGTGGCATACCGGATAGCGGAGAATTACGCAGAGGAGGTGGAGAAGGTGGTGATAGTGAGTAGTGGGATATGTTACACTAAGGAGCAAAGGGAGGAGCAAATGAGGAATCTTGAAAAGAATAACATATGTGATCTTCTTTTGCCAAGGAAACCAGAAGATGTAAGAGGGATGATCAAGTTAGCCATGTACAAGATTAATCCTATTAAATGGGTGCCAGATTTTGTTCTTTGGGATTTAATTAATGTAAGTTTGCTTATTGCTTTGCTTAGCTCTAATTATATGCTTTCAGAAATTAATTAGTTCTAACCAATATTACAATTCATGTGCTTAATTTGCTGAAGTAATTAGTTGTTTTAGTCACTTTCTTTTCTTTGGATTTGGAGGCAATTAATTGGGATTGGAATTGTTGATAGTTAATCACAATTTTTTCCATCCCGACCAAAGAAAATTTCACATTCAACTACCTTATATTATCATAACAGGCTTGAAATTAATAATAAATAATGATAATTTAAGGACTATATGTGACAATTGGCATCAATAAGACAAGAATTTACTTGTCACCTTTGCATTTAATTTGTTTTTCTTGATGGCAAGTTTCAAGAAAAGGTATCTTAAGCGCATAAAAATCATAACTTTTATAATTAATATACCTCTTGAATCCTAATCTTTGTAAACACTTCCCCAAACAAGTAAAAGCGACTGCGAGTAAGAAAATATTAAAAATATGAATAATTCAAATTTTGATGTATTCAATTTATTAATATTTAAGTAATATAACATTTGCATTAACTAAAAAACCATTCCCAAAACAATTTCGCATCACATATAAACAAATATGGCAGCATTTCCATTTCCTATCAGGCAGTATGTATAGATTTTATTAGAAACGTCATGAGATTAGATTCATATGAGTGCCCACTAGCTAGTTTGCGTTAACTTGATGATGTGTAACAAGGATTTTTCAGAGTCTCCCAATACCATACATATGGATTAATTTCTATATATGTTCTTAATTAGAAGGGCAGTCTAGAGTAGCATAGTGATTTATTACAAACCTACAAGCTACAGATAGCATATCTTAAATCTTCTAATCAAAATATGTGACTCATGTCTATGACCCTACAAGCTTTTAAAAAGAACTATGGGACCATGTCTTCATTTTCAATTTAATAATTTAACACTATTAAATTTTTTTTATCTGAACTATTAGCATCCAAAGTGTAATTGAATTCAAAAATTCTTCAATAACTAATGTAACGTAATTACATATACTACAATTCGAACATAAAGTATTAGTTAAACGAAAATATCCTATTAATCGATCTCAACAATTATTTAATCTAATTTAGATGTTGAAATAGTTTTAGCAAATTCAAATGACTAAATAATTAATCAATATGTAAATCAAGGAAATAATGGTGACAAAATGAAAATAACAAGCACATACGGTTACAAAGGTATTTGGCTTTTTCTGGTTTGATTAGACAAATCCCATGTGTCCATCCTATATCCATGAATCACACACTTCACTACATCAAACTCTCTATCTGTTACACACTAATCACATATATAACACACAAAAAAACATGAAAATTTTCTTGATTCTCAAATCTTATTTTTTGTTGGTAAATTCCTCTCCATGGCCATGTCCTTATCAAAGCTCTTTCGTTTCTTGATCTTCTACCTTTCAACAGCACTATCCATTATTCGCCATTTCCTTTTCATATTCACATTAAGTCGAGCTACAATCCTTTTCACTACAGTTGACACTTTCTTTTCTATCTACTTTAGACTCTGTGGTCTCACATCAATTACACTTGACTTAGATGATCAAACCACCCTGCATTTTTGGACCTCCAGTCACAGAAGGTTCAATAAGCCTAATTTAGTGATGATCCATGGCTATGGAGGCGATGCACGCTGGCAATTTCTCTACCAAGTTGGCTTTCTAGCCCAAAGATTCAATCTTTATATGCCTGATTTAGTGTTTTTTGGCAAGTCTTATTCCAACCGGTCCGACAGGACTAATGAGTTCCAAGCAAAGTGTTTAGCACAAGGGTTGAGAAGGTTGGGTGTGGATAGCTTCTGTGTGTACTCCATCAGTTATGGAGGGTATGTAGCTTATCGGATGGCTGAGATTTGCTCAGATGAGATGGACAAGCTTGTGATTGTTAGTAGTGGAGTAGGGTGGAGTGATGATGATCAAAAAAGAGAAAAGATTAACAAGATTGGAAGAGATCCTAAAGAGTTGCTTGTACCCACCAATGCACATGATCTTCGGTTGTTAGTTCAGCTTGCAGTTTACAAGAGCAAGCCTCTGAAATGGCTTCCTGATTTTCTCCTTCAAGAGTTCATTAATGTGAGTTTTCACAATTTTTTCTGGAAACTACATTTAGGACTCGGATTTTTCAATCAGTCCTTTCTTCATCACATCATATCATTCTTCTTGAAATCTTTGCTTTTTTCATAATTGATCTTGCTTAACACTAAAGTTAATCTTGAATTTCAAAGATCCAAAAATCATGCAGCAATCACGGAAAAATAGATAAATCACATAAATAATATACCAAATAAAATTATTGCAACAATAATTGTTCAATTTTTTACGAAAGTGGGAAAAATATTATTACTAGTTCATTGATGGAGTGTGCGTCTGTGCATGCAGGTGATGGGAAATAATTACAGAAAGGAGAAGCTGGAGCTGTTGGAGCACTTGATGGCTCAAAATGTAGACATGGAGCTTCCCATTCTATCCCAGGTTTTTTCTTTTTTTTATAAAAGATTAACATAACAACCTACTATGTGTAAAATTTCTAAAACGAATACTTTCTCAAATCATATTATCCCCTGTTTATGGAAACAGATCATTTTTTTTAAGAAAAAAATCTGTAAAATAACGTAACTCTCCACGCATTGTTCACGTGACGGATTTCTATGTCTATCAATGTTTCTTTTTTTTTTTTTTTTTTTTTCATTCACATAGTGTTGTTTAGGCATAGATTTTATCAAACTTTTTGGCTTGTCATGAATTCCATCAAGTTTGTTTAGATATTTAATTCAATTTGGCTAAGGCAGCTTCAAATTGCTATTTCCAATTTTTATAATATAAGATATTAAATTACACATTTAATAATTTCATGCGTCTGTCCAATGTAATTGTTTGATTCACACCAAGAATGTTACATGTGGTCCGGGGAATAGCAGGAATGAGAGGCACTTGTAGGATAGGTCACATTTTTACAGAAAAACTCAGTAAGATCTTATGCCATACCCACCAATCCTTTGGATGTCTCGGTCTCTTGTCTTCATGATAGTGCTTTTGTCTTATGAATTCATGTAATGCTCCATTTTGGTGAAGGAAACACTGTTGATATGGGGTGATCAGGATAATGTCTTCCCAGTGCATCTAGCCTATCAGTTGCAGAGGTATAAACAACATTTAGCTTAAAAGCTCAATACCCATTTGAAGTGAACATATGTAACATTTTTTTTTTTGAATTTTTATTTTTCATGATAACAGGCACTTGGGGTCAAAATCAAGGGTAGAAATAATCAAGGATACAGGCCATGCTGTAAACATTGAATCACCTAGGGCTCTCAACAGCCTCATAACATCCTTTGTTTCTGGTGCTCAATAGACCCCCATGTAACAAAGCTTACAAATTTCAGATTAAGTGTAAATTCCCATGTGAATAGTTGCCAAGTTCATGCCAACTGCAAGTACAGGAGTACTTGATGGAATGCCAAATACTTCAACTAATTAATTGCTTGTCAATTTTCTCATTAAGTGCTCCATGTGCCAATTTATGAACTAAACCATCATCATAGTGATTTTATTTAATTTTACTTATGAAAATTTTTATTTAATTCAAATATATTATAGTATGTTCAATAATTGAATCCTTATTTGAATGAAAGTGATGATATCTACTATTATTTAAAGTTTATTAAATTTAAATTAATTCGATTCGATTCAAATGAAATTAAAAGGATGACAAATGATTTATAACAATCAATATATTAATTTTATTTTTTAAATTTTAAAATATTATTATTATTTTATAAAAAAAAGTCAATTTAATTTAAATTAAAAAAATATTAAAAATATATATCTACAATCCTTCTAAATAATTCAAATAATGAAAAATATATAATTTAGTTGAAAAGAGAAAGTTTCGAATTCTCGTTATTCTCTCCTTTCCGTTGGGTTGATGAATTAATCACTTCCACTGACTAAAAAAAATATTTACTGACTAAAAAAAATATTTATGTGCAGGCTTTTTTACCAAAATCTAGGTTATATGAAGATGGGCTGAATTCTGCTGTTTGTTAGGAAACGTCGTCGTATTGACAGGGACCAAAACCGCCATAACTTTTGACAAAATTAAGTTCGCATGCCCCTGTCCTCGTCTTCTACTGAGTTCACTGGATATTCTCCTTTCTCCGACACCACCACCACCGTGATGCTGACGTGGCCAAGTGAACAAATACAAAAGAAATGTCATCACACGAGCAAGCACTTGCCACTATAGTGTCGCAACTGGCCCTATCCTTCGACGGAGCAATTCTCGGTGTTGCTCTGGCGTTTACGGCCGTCCGATCAATTCTCAAATTCGCTACTAACTCTAAATCTCTCCGTAAAATCCACAACGCTCCGACCGTCAAAGTTTCTGATCTTCGCTCTCTCCTCGTCGAACGCCCTCCTCAGCCGTCTGCTGAAAATCAAAACAATCAGAATTGTGATGAGAAATTGGTGATTGTAAGAGGACATGTGGAGGCAAAATCCGGCGGAGATGGAAATTGGAAGAGTTTGAGACCTAATCACAATAATGTGTTAATGGCTCATCAATCTGGTGATAAGGCTGTTATTGTACAGACGATCCAAACTGTAAGTATGTATAGACTTGTTTCGTTGATTCGATTCGATTCTTGCTTGAGAATTCATGATTTTGAAAGAATTGAATCGAATTGAATCTTATCTTGATCGCACAATAATTGAATTATAATTATTTGATGATTAGCATTTTCTCAAGAAGTCTGATTTGGGTTTTGCGTTTTGGATGTGATTTTGTTGTGAAGTGCATATACAATGAATGGAAAGGATTTTTTGGATGGAGTTCTGATCTACGAGCTATCTTTGGAAGACCTTGGAGAGAACAAGAGTCCACCTTGTCTCGAATGGTGAATTCATTCTTTTTTTTTTTTGATTATTTAACGAAGCAATTTGATGAAGCTGATTGCTGCATAAATTCATCAGTTGTATGGATATGATAATGGCAACTTGACTCGTGTTCGCTGTGCAGGTTCCTTTTGTTCTTGTTGAAAATGGTCGATGGCCACAGTCGGATTATGTTCTCGTGAATATGGATGGTTCCAGACATCCTTTACCTCTTACGACAGTTTATCATCAGTTGAAACCTGTTGATGCTTCCCCATATACTTTCCTTCAAGCTCTTTTTGGTCACGAGTACCCTGTAAGTTTTTTTTTGCTCTCATGGATGTGTAATACTCTTCCATCTTTCCTTAGTACTGCAGTTGAAGGTTTTCTTTGTCTCTTTGATGCACGACTGCATGTATATTAGCTAATACTGACATTATTAATTTGATCTGCTTGGAGGTTGGTCTACTCGATGAGGAAAAAATCCTACCAGTAGGGAAAGAAATTAATGCTGTTGGACTCTGCAGTTCTAGAAATGGATTTCTTGAGATAAAATCTTGCCAGGATCTTCCCTTTTTTCTGTAAGTAGTCTTCTTCTGTAACAGTATACCAGTCTTGTACTTAGACATCAAAATTTATACAAATATGATACATCTCTTTCTTGTTGCATCTACGATTGGTTCTCATATATTCCTTGAATTTCATGCTGTTATTCCTCATTATGGCAGTCTGTAAAAATGCCAGCTAAACAATTACTTTTATAAATATCATGGGTTTTAGCTTTTGGGAGCAAGCTGGGATCATCACATTTTGGTTTGTCTTGTTACATCTCTTTATACAAATATGATACATCTCTTTCTTGTCGCATCTATGATTGGTTCTCATATATTCCTTGAATTTCATGCCATTATTCCTTATAATGGCAGTTTGTAAAAATGCCAGCTAAACAATTACTTTTATAAATATCATGGGTTTTAGCTTTTGGGAACAATCTGGGATCATCACATGTTGGTTTATCTTGTTCTATTCTCATGTTGGACTAGGACTTGCGTTTTGCCTAAATGTGGATTTCTATCTGCAAATATTGTAGTATTTAATTTTGAACTCATTCTGCACTTTACTTTCATGCTACTCCTAATGTTTTTACTACAATCCTTGCGAGTGCATTGAAAATTTGGGTTAGTTTTTTAAAGGGAAAATAGAGGATGTCATAATTGGCCTCTAATATTTCATATTGTGGAGATTCTAATATTTCATATTGTGGAGATGTAAATGATGTCTCCTGTTTCATTATTTTCGAAGAATATGCTAATTTCATGGATGTTTCATGTAGTATAGTCTTTTTAATTCATTCATCTCTATTTAGCCAGTTAGCCACATAGTGTTGTTACGTATATATCATTTTTTCTGATGTTTAATGGTCATATATATATATGAATTAGAAAATTTTGTCATATAATCTCGAATCCTTTTCTTTTAATGAAGTATTTTTAATTTATAATAGTATTTGATTTCTAGCAAGAATTTACGTTAACTGGGGAGACTGACTCTCACATTATTGGGATTTGACCAATGTGATTGTGAAAATATATTCATAATGAAATATTTTTTTGGATAATGTTGCTGCAGGTCAGATATGACTAAAGAGCAAATGATAGTAGATCTTGCCTTCAAGACAAAAGTACTTTTGTGGAGTGGCATAATTCTTGGAACATTTTCTATTGGCATTCTTGGTTATGCAGCTGTGAGGTACGTTTTGCCTAATATGTATTTTATTAAATGTCGTGAGGTGGATGTGTTTTTGAATGAATGGAGATAAAAGTAGGTTCATTTCATTTAAATTTAACTGCTATGGGAGCCTAAAAGAAAGGATTATTCAATTCAAGAGTCATAGCTATCAGATATACTTAGCTTCATTGAATAAATATTTTTTATTAGTTTCATATTCAATAATCAACAAGTTGTATTTAGGAATTGGAATAGATGGAAATCATGGAGGCAGCGGAGACAGTCTCAACAACAAAGCCATGCTGCTGGTGATGCGGATGTCACTCGTGTTGATGAAGATGAAGATACAGGAGATGTGCCAGATGGACAGTTGTGTGTAATCTGTTTAATGAGGAGAAGACGTGCTGCATTCATTCCATGCGGGCATCTTGTTTGTTGCCAACGCTGCGCTGTATCAATTGAACGTGAGGTCTCCCCGAAGTGTCCTCTCTGTCGGCAGGCAGTCCGAAATTCCATGAGGATATTCGATTGTTGAGAAAGGGTTTGTGTTTGCTTTATGAATAGGCATTGGAATTTTGGCATGAAAGAAAAAATAAAAAAAGGATATTTGTATATAATTGTAGGATTCCTTTACTGATTAATAGTCATTAAGCAAATGTGCAGCTTCATGTAGCCGGGTATAGCTCTGTTCTTTTCATGCAAGTGATATTTTTGTCTTCTTTTTCATTGTTATCCAGGGCGAGCGATTAATAGGTTTAGCACAGCAAAAAGTTAAACATAAGCAACATGTGCAAAAAAACCGAAAGAATAATTTGAGAATGCTGTCTGATCAAAGCCTAAAGAATGTTTCCTATTTCAACCAAGAGATCTGTAGAAAATCAAGCATTAATTAAACCAAAAAAGAGGACCGCAAAGCCAGCCTCTGAACGCAGGAATTTTGTTGTTTTGAGAGACACATGAACTCTTCTGACTAATACGAATTTACATAAGAAGAGCTATAACAGGCAATTTTTTTTTTTAACTGTCATTAACTTTCTTATCCAGTCTCCATAATGAACAGAAAGAAACAGGCTGCCCTTTCCACCATAAGCCTACGCACCCATCTTTCTCTTCGGTTCTCATCTCCCAGTTACTATCGTACTTTCTTAACAGTGCTCGAGCCCCATCAATGGCATCTTCTCCAAACACCTCACCCACAAAGGCTGCACCTTTCATCCTTTCACACCATTTATCTTTCCCTTCATTCATCTCTCCGCAATTTGTTAATGCTTTCGCTGCCTCTCCTTCCATCACTCTTCTTTCTTCACTCTCTCGGCCTTTGAAAGCTGAGCTTGTTGAGTCCAAAAACTTCCACAAGTAGTCCACTCTCCTTGAGAACCCTGTTGCAAAATCCCCACAACTATTGCAGCTGCAATCTGTGTTGTTTTCACTGAGAATCACTCCTTTTGGCTCCAAACCTCTCAATACTTCCAAGAACTCTGTTCTTTCATCTGGATTAGTGTGATTTAGATGATGGAGTCTGAACTGAGCACAAACTACTAATGTTTCTTCAGGATTGGTGTTAATAACCTGTGCATTGAGATTTTGTAAAGGATGATTCTCAAGTCTATTGATTTGCAAATTGATGTTCATGAACCTGGCAAAACTAAGTAATCTTGATGAATAATTGTCACCAGGAGGACCTACTGAAAATGGGGTCTCAGTGTTTTGATCATTTTCGTAAGTGCCACTGATGACTGTGATGCGTACTAGAGGAGGAGGTCCTCCAGATCGGCGAGTCAACGCCTCAAGAAGTGTAGGCCATTGCACACCATGAGAAACTCCAATATCAAGAATATGAAGATTGCGCTTATGATCAAGTTCTTGAGAAAGAACTTGAAGGATTGACGAATTTGCTATGTTATTAGGAAAGGCAAACCAAGGACTAACCTCGTAGAATTTCAGCAAAGATCGTTGAAAGAACTTTGGTTCTGTGGAAGTAAAAGATATAGGCCCTATGGAAGCAGATGTTGTTGAAGATGATAGGTGGTGAGTCAAAGCTCGAAGACCATGAAAAGCTAGCCGGTGGTTAGCATCTCCTGTCGATGAAGCTAACTCGTGCAAAACATAAAGAAGATGTTGCACACGGGACAAGTTTCCTGTAGTGATAGCAGATGCACAAGGATTAAGCAAATGTTCTGCCCATCTTCCTTCTTTGTTATTACCGTTGTTGGCATTGTTTCCTGTGTTTTTATTACTTTTCTTGTTTCCATTTAATCTTTTTCCTGTCACCACTTCAACTGCATTTTCACCTTCTTGATCTTGATTGCTGATGATCCGAGTATTCTGTTTCTTTCTCTGTTGATGATTTTGGGGTGTTTTAGGAACTGGGTCATCAGGAGCTTCTCGTTTCCTTTGAGAATAGGAAGGTCGTGGATGATTGGAAATAGTATGATCATCTTTTGCTACCAGACCATTGATATTGGTGTTTGTAGTGGGGATGGTGCTGACAAGACAAGCAATGTTGTTGATCGGATCTTGGCAAATTTCTTCTTCAGCTTCATTCCACCATTGGTAGTTATTGATATCACTGGGGTTGTAAGGATCATCCAAGAATGATGGTAGGAATGATTCTGAATCTTCTAACCAATCTAATATGTGATCTGAGATGTGGGTTGGCTCTTGTTCTTCAATGGTCATTTTGTGTCTGATAGAAAATGGAAAGGGAAGAGAGCAACACAAATATGATTCTATGCTTATTCTTTGACCAAAAATATAAAGAACATTATTTTGAACTCATCTTGCATGAGATGTCACTAAAATAATGAAATAGGTAGCTATGTTTTTTTTGAAGCAGACGGTAGAGAGCATATTTAGGTGTTTGGTGTGGTGTGCTGTTCATTTGGAGGATGTGATGTTTTTGTTGAAGACATTTTTATGCCAATTCGTTGTTTTTACTACACTTATTATTATTTTTATTATTGTTATGTCATGCATGGTTGAGATGTGCGAATAAAATTTGGAGAGAGAGTTTCTTGGGATTGTGATGGGTTGGCTTTGAATTGTCAACAGCCGGCACACTCTATTTACAACCTAAAAAAAAATTGCGTGTTGATTGCAGGGACGAAGAAAATTGAGTTCTCTTAAAATAAGATACTAAGTTCGAACAGTTAATTCAACTTTTAACTAATAATTCCGAATTAATACTTTGTTTGTACAGTCTATATTGATGAGGAAAATGGGTAAAGAAATAAAATTTCTCTTATAAACACTTTGAAATTTAAGTCAATAATAATATGAGAAAAAAATATAATAAAACGAATAGACATAATAGAATAGAGAATAAAAAGTGATTACTTAAATGATATGGTGATGGAGTGATGGAACGATGTTTTAGTGATGTTGTATGATGAGAATAGGGAAATGAGTGAATATAAGAATGAAAATGAATGATATGAAATGTATTTATAGGAGAAAGTATTGCTCAAACCTTTTAAGAATATGATTCCTTAATCCTGTAAGATTGCCTTGTTTATGATAGAAGAAAACTTCCTTTGTAAAGTAATCTTCCTAATTGAAATAGATTTCCTTATTAATCTTTCTTCTTATTCAAGTAAACCTCCTATTTGGGGGAATATAATTCTTATTAGAATAGGATAATGATATGGGGTATTAAGAGTTCCCCTTGAAAATATGTTCGAATATTTATATCTGATGTATCCAGATTTGTAAGATGATGGAAACGTCATTCTTCTACCTGGAGAGAGAGACTACTTGAGTAATTGCATCTAATATGAAAGGGTGAGCTGAGGTGGCCAGCCTCAGTCATAGGAAAAGATAAACCTTGGTACTGAGTCTTGAAATCATCATCATTGTATAAGAACATTGTTGAAGTGTCAGTTGGACTTGAGTGCATAGAATTTGTAATAAAAATGCTCAGTGTAAAGGATTAACTCGCCAGTATGGAGATAACTTGGCGGAACTAGCCATTGCTGGAGTTTTGATGCTCGGTGCATTAAAAGCGTGGCCTGAGTGCCATATAACCTCGGTGCATCAAAGCGACTTGAGGGTGTCAGCTTCAGTCACTAGACTTTAGATGCTCGAGACTTAGATACTCGGTGTTATGACACGAGGCTTACATGCTCGGAACCTCAATACTATAAAAGTAACTTGAGGGTGTCAGCTTCAGTCACTGGACTTAGATGCTCAAGGCTTAGATGCTCGATGCTATAACACGAGACTTACATGCTCGAAACCTCAGTACTATAGAAGCGACCTGAGGATGTCAGCTTTAGTCACTGGACTTAGATGCTCGAGGCTTAGATGCTCGGTGTTATGACACGAGGCTTATATGCTCGATAGTGTGTCAAAAGTCATTTGACAATTTTTACATGTTAATGTCGAGTGAGATGATCAAAATGACTGACTACTTGGACTGATTGGTGCTTAAAGTAGTATCTTTAGTAAATATGTTTTCCTTATCTGTAGTGATAGATAAAAGAACAATAATTTTGGGATCGTTTAATTGATCTCCATTTAATGATCAATCCTCATGTAATAAATATATCAAATGTAATTGATGTATGTTTTGCACAAATAATAATCATGTATATATGGATGAGCATCTATGTGTAGATGTGTAAGTGTGCTTGTGTGACAAGCTATAAATATTTATATAAGAATAAATAATTAAGTGAAAATAAATAATAAAAACAAATAGTTAAGAAAAAAGAGAAAATTTATCTTTGATGACCTCTTATCCCGCCTTTGAGTTTAACAAATATTTTTGTTTGTTGTTTGCTTTAATTGTTGCCTGAATGACTTTGTCTGCCATGACTTTTGCTTTATGTAATATTGAATATCCGAGTTTTAATTTGGTGCCATGTACTAACCTAAATTTATCCTTCGAATGTAATTTGATATGTTGAGTGTCAACAATGCTTTACTCAGATATGGCTTATATAACTAGAATGAAGTTTCTTTAAGGCCATTGACTTCATCTTGGGCTATAACTTGATGTGGGATTTGAAGCCTGTTTGAAGTAATTATTTAACAATAATTTTGTTCAAGTACCCCTAAGAATATATATTCATTGGTCGTTGCTCAAGGCTAATGCATTCGCAGAATCAATGTTCGATACTTGATTTGCGGTGTTCAGCCCTTAATTCGATCTACAATGAGACCATAGGAACTTATATTGCTTAGAATTGGTCTACTAAATTTTATCCTTGCTCTTAAAGTGGCCGAGTCTCAAATTAGATCATGCAAACAGTATAGATAGACCCTGCTAATACTCATTTTTACCTTTAAACCCATAGTTTTGATGATCAACTCACTCAAGTAATTCACTGTTATAGCTTTGATATTGTTCTTGATTGTGGAATCCAATCTTCGTAAAGCTCAAGTTTTCTACTTAGATGCTGCCATCGTAATTTATGAATTGATAGGTTCAATACTTATTTGATCATTGAAAGATGCTAGCGGCACCGAATCTTCATATCATAGTGTTTAATTAGTACCTAAACTGTCAAGTGAGGTGGAAGTTGTTATTTTTCCGTATGTGGAATAACATGAAGCTTTCTCCTCAACTTTAACTTTATTAATTAAAATCGCCATTGGAGGATGTTCCTGCACCCAATAGCAGGGTCACAGAATTTGGTCGAAGATGAACTCGTTCTGGTCTAATGTCTAATAGGAAGTACATTTGAGTAATCGACTATCTCTATGCTTTGGCTTTTCGAGTCTTGGAGCTTAGGTTTGTCTCTCCTATATACTTTCACCACTTTTTTTTCTAACATTGCTCATATTTGCATGACCAAGGACCCAATTATTCCATCTTTTATCAAATCTAATTCCAGATCAAATGAATGCATCTTCATCATAATGGAGGTAGAAGCTCTCTAGAATAGTCGGAATCATACTCGTCTGCTTGATTTTAGTTTTCAAGGCTTAGTTCTCATTGCTCGGTTAACTTAATCTTCGATGCTTGGTGATGTGGTCGATGCTCAAAGATTGTGGATGCTCAGACTTAGATGCCTGGACTTTTTGATGCTTAGACTTAGATGCCCAAATTCTTTGATTCTTTGTACTACGATGGTTAGTTCTTCAGTGTTTTGGTGCTCGCTTGGGGTTGATGCTTTTATATTTGATGCTCCGATGCTCGGATCTTGTTACTCAAATACTCAGTCATCAATTTTGGTAAAATAGCCTTCGACGCTGGTTGGCAAAAATACGTTGTTGCAGTTAACGAAGAGTTACTTAAGGTATGGCTTGAAGTTATAGCTCTATGCAGTTTTGAGCTTCACCACTTGATGTTCATCATGATGCTTCAGATTGGTAATTTGTTGATTGTGAGTCTCATAGCTAGTCATGCTCAACAAGGTACCACTTTAGCTATCTCAGATTTTCTTGTTCAAGGTTCTACCATTTTTGACTCTTGCTTTATACAACGAGTGGATGAGTTGCCTTTTTCAGGCAAAGCTACCGATTCCATATTAAGGAGCTTCTTTATTCTGCCAAGATGTTATACTCAAATACTAAGCTATTAATAAAGTGAAACATTATCTTTAAGAGAATAAAAATTAGGTTTAAGTTCTCTGATGCTCAGACTTAACAAACATGGCTTGAGTTTTGGTAATGAAGAATCCAGACTTCAGTAGTCAAATAAGTTGCATGCTTCAAAAAAGAGGACTGAGAACCATACTTGGATGTATGACTATTTCTAGGCATTGGTGCTTTGATGCTTAATACTCGTCCAGAGTTAATGTTCGGATATTCAGTGTTCAATGCTTGATGGAAGTCATTACTTGGATGTCTAAGGCTTTGATAACAAAGACTTAGATACTCGAATGCTCGAGTATCGATAGGCTTCAGCGCTGTGACTCTTCAGAGATCAGTTTCACAAAGTTGGTGTTAAATGAATAAATAGACGCTAATAGGGAGTCTCAGCTATGTTTTCTTATAATTTTCCTGTCACTGTTTTCAGTTTTCTTTCAGTGTAAGTTGCCATGAACATGTTCCAAAATTGAATGTGCTTTATCCTTCTCTTTTCCTGAATTATGTTTGCAAGGGAAGCACTCATCCTTCTTTTCTTAAGAATACCATCATCGCCATTAGGAGTTTTGTCTTATTTGCTGTTTATCTCAACATACTATGAAGAGCCATTCCTTGTGCAAAAACATTATCCAACCTTTATACAGCTTCATATCTTCTATAAGCTTAGTGTTTTTATGTCTTTTAGAAGATAAATTCAACAACTCCTTATGCTTATGAACAATGAATAAAAGCTTAAGGGCTTTATGTTGATGCTATTTTGTATCGACATATTTGACTGTCCTTTCTGCATGAAGAAATCATGTCTCATGGTAACACAAATTTAGTAGCTTCTTTATCTCCCAAACTTTTCTTGTCACTTATGGACAATGAGATCTCATCAATTGAATTTTACCAATGTGTCCATTATTGGTTAGCGTAGAGTTTTTGGTTTTAGCAAATAATGATAATTCAAAATTTAAATTTTTCCTATAGATGGCGCCACTTGATAATTCTGAATTGATATTTTATTTGTACCTGCATTGACGATGAGAATGGGTAAAGGGTGGGGTTTTCCCCATAAACACTTCAAAGTTTAAGTCAATAATAGTATGAAGGAAAAATATAATAAAGTGAATAGGCATAATAGAATAGAGAATAAAAAGTGATTGCTTGGATGATATGGTGATAAAGTGATGGAATGATGTATTGGTGATGTTGTATGATGAGAATGGGGAGATGAGTAAATATAAGAATGAGAATGAATGACATGAGATGTATTTATAGGAGAAGGTATTGCTCAAACCTCTTAGGAATATGATTTTTTAGTCCTGTAGCATTATCTTGTTTAGGAGAGAAGGAGACTTCTTTTGCAGAGTAATCTTCCTAATTAAAATAGACTTGCTTATTAATTTTTCTTCTTATTTAAGTAATCATCTTCTTTGGGGGAATATAACTATAGGCGGTGAGATTTAGCGTGCACCTAAGTGTTTGGTGACCACGGCACTGTGCGGGCTCGAGGCCCACTTGAAAATACGATATAGGTCTTGGGCTTATTCGGAGATGGAGTTGCCACTCAAATAAAAACTAGGGCACACCATACAACAACTGGATTCCACGGAGGTTCCCAGAAGCTGTCGTTAGAGAACAGGTTCAGAAACTGGATATGAGCGTTTGAATACTCACCTAACCTTACGGTTGGCCTCCGTTTATGTTCTATGTTTTATTACCTTTAATTATTTAATTATTTCCTTATTACTACACGTATTAAAATTGCCTTTGGATAATTACCAAATTTTTTAGTTAAGTCCAAGTTTGCACATTAATTCAATTTCATGCTTTTAAGTCCCAACATTCAATAAAAATAAAATAAGTAATAATTTACAACCATACATTCAAAATCAAATGGGCAGAAGGGATTAGGGATTACAACACTTTTAGGCAAAAAAAAAAGAATAATATACAAAAAATAAACCAAACATGTACAAAAAGTAAACCAATAATGAACTATTTACATAAATGCAATGATCTAAAGGGTTAGCTAATAGAGGCGACTACTCAATGATGAAAATCATCAAGTAATTCCTACAATAATCACACGGTTAGTTCCCTCTTTCAAAACATGAATCTTATATAACAATATTGACAAGGGAATATTCTAAAAAAAGGGTTTCATGTCATAAGCCAAAGAAATCATCAAATAATCAAGATAAATGCCATCATACAATGAAAATAATTATGTGTGAGGATAAAAAAATAAAAAAAAATGTGAGGTGAACATCTTGCGGAATCTTATAAAGGGGGAAGAACTAAGCAGCTGGACTACCTGTCAATGTGGCGATCACCTCTATCAAGAGGCGATTGCCTCATTGACAGGGGGCGACGCCTCTATGAAGAGGCATCACCTGATCGACAGGCTAACTTGACTCTCAAAATGATTAGACTTCTATCCTAAGCAAGCAATACATGCATATATGCATCCAACAGATGCCAAATTACAACTACATGCAATAGTTTAAAAGATCAAATGAATGAAGTAGTATAACAAATGGAATAAACCTAAAGTATACTAACTACCTAGTCACATACAAAATAAACACAAAACAAAATGGTAAAATTATAAGAATATGTTTGGATGCAAGATTTTACCAAAATGATGGACCCTTAGAGATGTGTTTTTTGAGTGTGATATTCACTTGGGTATGAGTGTCACGACCCAAAACAGGGGCCATGACCGGCGCTAGGGAACGGGAATTCTTTCGAATCCGGAACCCGTAGCAAGCCTAAAAATAAAATAAAATATGCAATAGTAATAATAACAATATCAAATTTGCAGCGAAAATAAAAATCGTAAATATAATAATAACATTTCCATCAATTGGATTTAAATCAAATCTCAGCTTATCACATATATATAAATCTTTGAATACAAATCCAGTTCAAATTCTTAAAATGCATCTCGCATAAATAAAATACATAATATCTCACAATTAATTTACAACTACTACAGTGTCTAGATTATAAAAATAAGACTCAAGTAAATAGTTTACACAAAGAAGTCGGGGCGGAAGAAATCCGGCGTATCGACCTGCTACTGAGGTCTGAAGAAGTTGACTCTCCTGAAAAATTGTTAACGGAGGGGAGTCAGACCTCACTGAGTGAATTACTATAATATATATACATACACACTAAGTGACAATGCATATAATCAACAGTATATATATAATATGTATATATACAGGCAATACACACAGATGCAATAAAATCATTTTTATATATATTTTATTGAAATTCATCTTTTATGAAGGATCACATAGAACCCTAGAATATCGCAACCTCAGAAATAGTGTTAGACAATACTCTAGCCATACAGGCTCACTTAGTCCAAATATATCCACTTAATCCATTTAGACAGTAGACTGACCCCGAGACACTAAGTCAATCGAGCTCCAGCAGTTTGACTGCCAGTATGATTGGTCCCGAGACACTTGGTCAACCGAGCTCCAGCAATCACACCCAAACCATATCTCACACATATCAATAATCATATTCAATCAATATCCACAAATGGTTAGTAATATAGCCTAAATACTATAGGCGTACCGATACGTACTCGGTCCTAGTGCTGCCCACTAGGTAGCACGTTCTATTGATATCCTTCATTAATAAACATAAAACATTCATTCACAAAAATAAATGATGCATGAAGTTCAATAAAATATCACATAAACCATATATATACTAGAAATATACCAAAAGTAAACCAGGTATATTTCGAGTATATATACGTCAAATAAATCCAATTAAATCATAAATTAAGCTAGAAATATATTTAAAAAATATTTTAAATATATTTTATTAACAAAACATGCATATAATTTAATATATACCAAAAATAAACCAAAATAAACTAAATATAAACTTAAGAAATAATCAAATTATTTATGCATATTTAATCAACATAAAACATGTATTTCTAATCATGCATCCTAAGCATATATATATAGTATATAACTCACCCTAGTGCGCTCCACGAGACGAGTCCGACGGACTTGGTCTACTAGCCCTCGGTCTCGGCGCAACTAAACAAGCAATAAATAACCGACATTAGAATAAACCTAACAGAAATCCTAGAATTCGATCTAGAGTATTAAATACGAAAACAGAATTAAGGTTCGACTGGATATCACGTTTTATGAGAATTCTACCAAAAATTCGGCAGAACCTCCCCTGTAAAATGGACATCTCTCTACTCAAAAGAGTAGAGCCGACCCTGCAAAGAAACACACTTCGAAAAACAAACACCACATCTCATTCGCAACCCCTCGGTCGGACTCCAGACTACAATCTACCGATCGGGGTCCACAAACACAGAATAATTCTGATAATATCAAAAATACCCTTAAAACCTAAAAATACATTTTATAGGTAGAAATTACATAATTAACCTTTAAACATATTAAAAACCAATAAAAACTCATTTTATTAGAAAAATCGTATATTATATATATAATTGAAAATAATTCACGAAAAATAGTTTTAATTAGTTAAAAATACCAAATAATTTGTAGAAATCATTTTTATATCTTAAATAACTATTAAAACCAATTAAATTACATTTTTAGACAATTTAGGGTAAAATTACCAAAATACCCCTATATATAAATATACCAAAATTACTTCAAAAATTCACCAAAAATTATACAATTATCAAAAATTAATTTTCTCAACATATTTATCAATAATATTAATAATTAAACTCATTTAACCAATTAAATTCAATTAAAAACACATTTAACCTAATTTTCCCAAAATTACATAAACTTCAATAATTCAAAATAAATACTTAGAAATTCATAAAAATTCCAAATAAATTCCTATAATTCATTTCAACACCTAATTTAACCATAAACCCCAATTTCATAATTTAAATAATTAATTTCCGAAAATTAGAAAATAATATTAAAATATTAAAAAATACCCAAAAATCCAAATAATCTCCAAAAATTCCACAAAAATTCATACATGTAGATTAGGCTACTAGGATCAACATTTGTGAAGGGATTTTTCATGAATCAATCAATTAAAAGCTCAAAAAAATCAAAAACCCTAATGTGACCGAAATTGAAAATTCGAAACCTAAGCAATTCTAGACCAGTTCAGCTCAAACCAAAGCTAGAATCACACTCACCAGAGCTGAAGGAGAAGAAAGAGACCGGCGGTGTCGAAAATGGTGGCCGAAATCGACGGTGGCCAAAGTTTCGGCTTCTCCGGCCAAAACCGACTTCCAGGCGCCGGAAACGGCTACCACAGGCGGCGGAAGAGGCTGGGGAAGGTGGTGGCACACCGGACGGCACACCAATGATGAGGAAAAGGCATGACAGGCGTCCGGACGGCGAAGGGAAGCAAATCGGGGAAGAAGGAGGCTCGGGGGTAAAATGGTAATTTTCCAAAGTTTTGGTTTTTTGATATATTATATGTATATATATATAGATTATACTATATATTAAAATAATATTAAATCACACACATTAAATATACACCACACACATAAAATTTAATATTTTAATAATTTATACTAAATAAAAATAATTAAATAACAATAAAATAAATAAAGAATTAATATAATATTAGGGTAATACTAAACCCTAATTAAATAAATAATTATATGTATACACGGTGTTTAATATTTTAAAAATATGTATGAGTTCATGCAAGTCCGAAAATATATTTAAAATAATTAATAATAAAATATTTACTTGAAAATTTCCCTGAAAATGCAAGTCCCGAGAAAATTTTACGTAAAGCATTGTAAATAAGACACAGTAATTAAAATAGATTTTAAATACATATCAACTCGTGAAAATATCGTAATATATATTCAAAAATTATTAACACTGTATATCCCGGTACAGTGTAAAAATATTTTAAAAACACGGGATATTACAATGAGTTTCACTTTGACATAAGCTTTTCTCCTTTCTCTTCTAAGGAATGTGGACTTGCTTTGGCTTGGTTTTTCCCTCCTCCCTCAAGAACGTCCTTCTTTTTTTTTCAGAGCTCTCCTCTCTTTCTTTTCTTTTTTTTAGCCTAATCCCCAATCCTCTTCTTTTCTTTTTGGGTTTTTTTTTCTTATGGGTCTTCTCCCTTGTCCATCCCCCTAGGCTTTTTAGCTCATCATGAGCCTCCATAGCCTTTTCCTTCCCTTCAAAAATCTTTTTCTCACGCAAAATCAAATTTGGGGTGTGGGGGCCCATACCACTTTAGCCATCATGACTGCAGCTGCATTAAATGCAGCTGCAAGTGGTCTGCCACAGAGGTGCCAAAGAGGCGATCACCTCATGGCACTGAGGCAATGCCTCTTTAGCCTGGGCCTGATTTGGGCCAGGCAGGCCTGGGCCAATTTTGGACAATTGGGCTAAGTTTTGGGCTTTTAAGGCTTTTAGGCTTTCAAGTCCATTTCCAATTAGAGATTCAGGTTTCGTTCTTATGCCCAAGTTTCACATTCTCATCAATGGGCTTGACAACGGGTCGATTAAAATGAGCATCCCTAATTCGTGTCTTAACACGGGCCGACCGAATCAGGTGTCTACAGTTTGCCCCCTGATTTTTTGAAAAATCAAATGTATGCAATGACCATTTTTTGAAAAATCATATGTACAATAATAAATAAACAAATAAGATCAGTAACATACCTGACTCTCGGGTTTTACTCGAGAAATGAGTTCTTTAATTTTGAAACGTAACTGTGATCCTCAGGTTTTTCTGACCCGATCAGCCTCTCATTAATATTTGATAAAGTATTTAAAGATGATTAACCTCAGGTTTTCCTGGCCCAATTATAGTTCCACTGGGGATAGATTTCTGGGTTTTCCTGGCCAAACCATTAGTCACCTGAAATATAACTCTCGGGTTTTCCTGGCCCGATCATTATTACACCTGAAATATGATTTTTAGGTTTTTCTGGCCCGATCATCACTACACTTGAAACATGATTCTCGAATTTTCTTGGCCCGATCATCACTTAACCTTGACCTTAGTTCTCGAGTTTTCCTGGCTCGATCACCATTGGGGATGTGGTTTATAAATTTTTCTAGTATGATTTTCACTCTTCCGGGGACACAGACTTCCGAGTTTTCCTGACTCAGTTGTCATTCATTATTGACTTCGGGGATGCTACCCAAACAGTCACCTCGACCTTCAAGCTTCGGGGATTCAAACCCGAACAACCCTATCTTTGAGCTTCAGGGATTCAAACCCGAACAACCCTATCTTTTGAGCTTCAGGGATTCAAACCCGAACAGCCTTGTCTCTGAGCTTCGGGGATTCAAACCCAAACAACCCTGTCTTTGTCACAACGCAACGCTTGGATTTTCCTCGCCCACATATTGTTCATCTTAAAACATAAAGCTCGGGTTTTACTGGCCTGATCTTCCTGAAACTTCATTTATATGACTTTTATTCCTGAACTCCACTTCTCAGCACACAAAAATAATGACCCCCTCCTTTTCTCCTTTTTTTTTTTCTTTAAAACCCTAAACTTCCATCCATTATAAAAGGTACTTCTTTCTTTCTTTTCTCTCTTTTCACTTTTGTCGCTTTCCCTTTGTCTCTTTTCTTCTTTCTTTTTCCTCTACACTTTTTGTACTTTTTTCTTTTCCCAGATAATGGAAGATAAGATAACACCTCTTATACCTAAGTAGGATCACATCCCACCCTCCGTTAGCACTTCTTGAAGCCTCGGATTGACACAGGGAGGCTCAATTCCTCTCTTGGCGGATCTAAGGTCCCATAATTGCTCATCTACATCTGGAGAGGTCAGTATCTGTATTTCTTTATTTTTCTTAAAAATTACACTGGGTTAATGATTATTCTTGTGTATTTATCTAAAGCATGATGAGATTAAACAAATATGAATTTTTCCATTTTAATGCAAAAAATTAGAATAAAACGTCGTTGTCCACGTTCTACAGGGGCGATCGCCTCTATGATGAGGCGATCGTCTCTTTAATGATGCGATTACCTCTGTGATGAGGTGATCACTTCATTAAAAGAGCGATCTTTGTCACTTATATGCTCATTTCTTCTGAAATTTTCCTGTGATAAAGAAATGCATAAATTCAACTTCCCTATTTCTTTTCTTTTTGCAGCACGATGCTCAAACATTTAAGGGTGCTGGGAATTTTCATGGAGCCCGAGTCTTCTATGGTGAGCTGACTAACAATCAGAAGGATCAGATCCAAGAGATTGGGTTCGAAGACTTTGTACTTTCGCTTCCTTCTGAGTAAGGACGCACATATTATCAGCCATTACATGCTCTGATGGAGAGGTGGTTCGACATGACCCATACCTCCCACCTTCCATTAGGTGAGCTCACCTTGGACCTGGTGTCATTCGCTACTATTATAAGGATTGCTTGTGCTAGAGACCTTATCCCCCTCGACACGAGCTTACACCAGTTGTCTCCGGATAAGGCCGCATACATCGAGCGGCTTTTGGGCATGACTCCCGACATGAAGGGGACTTATACCTTCAAGTTGGACTTGATTAAAAGCTTCTATACTCGAGAGCAAGTTACGACTATGATCACTCCTTACGAGTTGATCAGGTGTTGAGGGCTTTCCTACTCTACTTGCTTGGTACCACCTTCTCTGTTGACATCGCCAGCTCGATCGACCTGATATTCTTACCAGCTCTTCAAGATCTTAATCAGGTATCTACATTCGACTGGGGTAGTTGTGCTCTCGTTTACTTATACTGGAGCATGGATTAAGTGGTCCGAGGGGCCAAGAGATTTTGCAGCTTTTGGCATGCTGTTCTGGTAAGTCGTGACCTCCCCTTCCTTAACTTGTTCTAACCTCCACTTGCTTATACTAGTTAATCAACTTCCCTTTCCTCTTTTTTTTATTAGGTCTGGACTTTGGAACTGGAGCTGCTTGTAGGTGTACTGCGAGTAGGAGATCACCTCCCAATTATTGGCAGATGGGGTGCCAGCCTGTCTTAAAGAGGCATCTCACTCGAGTGCACATCCACAGGCAGCACCTGAACTCTTTGACACAGGATGCGGTACCTACAAAATGCAACCACTTTCATTAGAAAAATTATATGAATTTAATCTACTTACCTGTTGACATTTCCACTTTTTGCAGATCTAAAATGATTTGTGGGGGCTTGATGATAGCTAGACTATTGAGATGACTCGTTCCAGGCCCCTAGCTCGAAAGAGAGTACTCCTCTGTGGTCCTGGATATCGAGCTTAGTATCTAGGCAAGCGGGTCTTAAACTGGAGGGGAGGTGTTAGAGCGAGGAGGGTTCCCAGGTCTCCTCCTGATAACATGTTTTGGGTGCACAAGCTGGAGAGTGAGGACCTTGCTCAGGCTGTCGCAAGCTCACCGGCTGTGGATCACATAGTCCGTGTAAAGAGTCGATACATGGAGTTCATTCGAGCTCACCTTCTATTGACGGTCCCTTTCCATGTCGCTTCTACTTCTCAGGTATATCCCTGTCACCTTTTCCTTACTTTGAGAACTAATTATGCTCTTACATACTTTCCTTTTCTCACCTTTAGGCTGCACCCTTTAGGCTTATTCCCCAGGTTAGATCTTGAGTGCAGGAGAGAGAGCCCCTGAGGCATCGTTTGGACCTAGGTTGAGAGGAGACCTCGACGGCTGCCAGGCAAGCCAGGCCACCTACCACCCCCAATTATCAGTTTATTCCGGGCAGCATCATCCATGTTCCTAACCCCTTCGCTCAATGTTGGGTTCCCCTCGATGAGTTGTCTCATCAGTTTTTGACTCTAGATGAGGACCTGACACCTTCATGCACCCCTGGCGGTGCTACTCATGTAAGCTCCTTCCTAACCTACTTTCATTTGATTCTCAAGACACATGTTAGTTCTAACATTTATATGATAATGCAAATTCCTCTGGTGCAAGGCCTATATATGTATCGCATGATAGAAGCCCAGAGAGACTACATGCTGGAGGTAACCCAGCAATGGAGGGTAATGTAATAGCCCAGACCAACCCGTATCAGATATTGTCCACTTTGCCCAGGCCCAGCCCGCTGCGCACAGTTTTAAAACGTGTCCAATGGGAGAAGGTGTCCACACCCTTATAAGGCGTGCTTCATTCTCCTTCCCAACCAATGTGGGATATCACAATCCACCCCCCCTTAGAGCCTAGCGTCCACACTGGACAACCGATTCGGGCTCCGGATCTGATACCATTACAACAGCCTAGACCAGCCTGCATCAGATATTGTTTGCTTTGCCCAGGCCCAGCCCGCTGTGCACGGTTTTAAAACACGTCCAATGGGAGAAGGTATCCATACCCTTATAAGGCGTGCTTCGTTCTCCTCTCCAACCGATGTGGGATATCATTATTATTATTATTATTGCATGACTTTATTTTATTTTTAGGCTTGCTACAGGTTCCAGATTCGAAAGAATTCTTATTCCCTAGTGCCGGTCATGGCCCCTGTTTTGGGTCGTGATAGGTAAGAATCTTTTTATTTCCTACATGTATGCATACTTGCATGATTTACTAACCTGTGATTTGTCTGAACAGGATCAAGACGAGGCTAGCAGGGCAAGGATCACCACTCTCGAGCACCAGATCGATGTGTTCCAGATTGATGAGGATGATGAGGAAAGGACAAGAGTGGCAGCGTTGCTGGAGAAGGGGATGACCCTGAGGGTGTTGGATCAGATGCTTGATGTACCAGGGCTTACAAATCATTGTTTCTTTTTCCTGACTGATTCATTTAGCTTGGACAATGAACACATACACTTTTATATTCTATTCTTTTTTTTTATGAATTATTTACATAATTCAACTTTTATCTCAATTAAATTTATTCTTTTACATACAAATTGCTTTCAATGATTACATGTATGTGCACCTACCCCACTACATTTTGACTTACACTTGTTGAGATTGCACAGTCTGATGAAGCTTAACAACTGACACTGCTGAAGAGGCGATCGCCTTATGGCTTTTTTATGAAGAGGCAATTGCCACTTGGCTCTAAGGTGACGACTCTTCGATGAGGTGATTGCCTCATCGTAAGGCGGTACTACCCCTTTAAAAACCCAAAACCCTAGCCCAGCCTTGTTCTTAAGACATTTTCATCCCTAACCTTCAATTTCTCTATCTAAGCACCCCTGAAAGCTTGAATCATGACTGAAAGGAGTCTTAAACTGCTACAACTGATCTTAAAAAGTTTGGATAACAAGTCTTAGGCTAGGTTAGAGCCGTTCCACTCTTCAGTCTTTAAATCACTACATGCTAGAAGGATCAATTTCCCTTTCATTGCTGCCATGGCTCAGTTTTGGGACCCCCAGAAGCATGTTTTCCGATTCAACACAGTGGAAATATGTCCTCTAGCAGAGGAATTCAAAGTAATTCTCGATCATCACACAGACTCCACTTACCGACTTGTAGTTCCTAACCTTAAAGACCCAAATCCTCACTCCATTCAATACCAGATGGCACGTATGTTCAACCTTCCACCCCGGTCCTCTTCTCATTGTATTCTCAATTCAGAAATCATATTAGAATCATTTCTTGAGATCACCATGGGTTTGGACAAAGAAGAAACTAATTGGCCCTGTATGATAGCTCTCTGCTTGTATACCCAGTTTCTGCTGATTTCTTCCTCCGGACATTGTGATTCGAAGGTCCTTTCCGTTCTTGATCATGTGGAATCAGGGTTCAATTCCTTCCCTTTCATTTTAGCAAAGACTATTATTAGATTGGATATATTCACTGAAACACAATGATTCTCAAGAAGCCCTTTTCTGTTGGAGGTAAGCTCTCCGGTGTCAAATCCTGACTTTCAACTGTCCTATTATTTATACCTAATCACTTGACAATTTGCAGATATGGCTTCAAAAAATGTCGAGTCTGCTCACACCCCCTCAAGATATCAGGCGTTACAAGGCCAAAGATTACTGAAAAAGGAAGCTACACCTCATTCCTATAGATGTTCACAGTTGGCTATCAACATTTCCCGACATTCAGATCCGCTGGATGTGCCCTTAGTGGAGATTGTAGCATGTGACCATCCCATCCTATGCATATTGCGTTCCAATCGCCAGTCTTCATTTTGCTACCTTTTATAATCCAGCCCACCTCTGTCATCAATATGGTCATAAACAACTGATCGTAGGGTTAGTTCATGAGTTCGAACCAGGGCCTCTTTCTCAAAACTTCCTGGACAACTTGGTGGCAACTTGGCCTCAAAGAATCATCGAGAGAAACTTAGACTACAATGAAGCTCAGACCACTGATGATCATTACAAAGCATGGATTTACTTACAACAGACAGAAAGCAAAAAATTTATTAGAAACAAAAGGACAAGAGAGTTACAATTATTAAAATTTCGGGGGACCAACAAAAGAAAAGAAGACAAAATTAGCTCATGAAATTAAGTTGTCATTTTCCTTTTTTGTTAGATGTAGTTTACCTTTTTGTTAGTTAAACAGCTTATAATGGACACGTTTTGCAATGTTTAATAGTAATTGAAGCAATCTATTTCATTTCATTTAAGCATAATACATATATACATTTTGCTTCTGATACATCTCATATTGTTAGTTGGCTTGCCCTTATAAGTTTTCCAATTAACCATTTGGCCTCTCTCTCTCTCTCTCTTTTTACATGTCCTTAACTTCTGCCTGGACCACCTCCTTGGAGGTTTTCAATCCAGCAAGACCCCTTTTTTTTTTGTCTCTACCTTTTGCCTAGACAGCCTCTATTCGAGGTTTTCTCCCTAGCAAGACTTTTTCACAGAAAGTATTTCTTGAGTTTGTCTAGGTTGACGGGCTCTTTGAACTCGTTTCCCTCCTTACCAGGCAGAATGGCGGTGCCTTTCAAAAATAACTTCTTTACCAGATATGGTCTCTCCTAGTTGGGCTTGAATTTCCCTTGAGGGTCGGTCATGATTGAATTTGTAAGCTTCAGCACCAAATCCCCTTCTTAAATCTTCCCTGGCTTGACCTTTTTATTGTAGGCACGGGCTATTCTTTTTTTATACAACTAAGAATGATACATAGCTTTCATCCTTTTTTCATCCAAAAATGTCAACTGAACCAATTGACTCTCTACCCATTGATACTCGGGGAGTTTAGATTCTAGGAGGACTCTTAATGACCTTATCTTAACCTCCACCAGCAAAATGACCTCACATCTATTAACCAAAGAGTACGGAGTGACTCCTGTTGAGGTTCTGGCAATGGTTCGGTACCCCCACAATGCGAATTATAAGTATTCTGCCTAATCTTAGTAATTTTCTAACATCTTGGCCAGGATCTTTTTTATATTTTTATTGGCTACTTCCACCACCCCATTTACCTATAGCCTATATGGAGACAATCTATGGTGTTCGATTTTATAGTCTTTCAGTAATGTAGCCGTTTCTACTCAAAATTGAACCCTATTATCTGTAACTATTTGGTGTAGCAAACCATATCTACATATTATGTTCTTTTCAATGAATCTCGACATCTGCTTCAAACCCATAGTAGTATAAGATTCAGCCTTAACCCACTTGGAGAAGTAGTTGATAGCCATGATAATATACCGATGGCCATTAGTTGCTTTTGGCCTTACCTCTCCTATGATGTCAATCCCCCATACAATAAACAGCCAAGGAGAAGTCATTCCCTAAAGCTCCATAGATGGTAAGTGGCTAACATCACCATAAGTTTGGCAGTTGTGACATTTCTTCATAAATCTAACACAATCTACTTCCATAGTGAGCCAAAAGTACCTTTGACGAGCTATTTTCTTTGCCAAGACTGTCCCATTCATGTGTGGCCCGCATATCCCTTCATGAATTGCTTTCATAAGCTTTTAAGATTTATCCTTATCGACACATCTGAGGTGTACCCTAACTGGCATTCTTTTGTATAGTATCCCATTGTGAATTATAAACTGTCAAGATAGCATTTGCAGGGATATCCTCTCTTTCTTATCAGTGTCATCCAAAAATTACCCAGTCTCTATATATCTTTATAAGTCATAAAACCAAGGTTTCTCAGTAGCATCGACTGGTGTTACACTCACCTCCTTGTAACAGGGAGCTCAAGACTTTGTCAGAATTAAAGGCTTGACTTTTGGCTATTTCCCACTTTTCCATATGGAGGCCAGTGTGGCTATGGCATCAGCTATCTGGTTTCCTTCTCTCAGCAAGTGAATAAACTTATACTGAGTAAATGAGCACAAGATAGTAGCCAGATATTCCCAGTACAGACGCAATCTATCCTCCTTTATCTCGTACTCTTTGGTAGCTTGTTTTATAACTAACATGGAGTCCCCATACACAGTAGCATTCTCCGCCCCTATACTCCGTAATGCCTCTAGACAAAAAATGCAGGCCTTGTATTCTGCTTGGTTATTGGTCACCTTAAACTCAAGTCTTTTTACTATCGAGATCATCTTTCCCTCTAGTGTAACCAAAATCACACCTATTCGAACCCCTTTATTATTGATAGCTCCATTAAAGTACATTTTCTAACCTTGTACCTCTATTGCCCCTAGGTGTTTATCAGGAAACTCTAACTTCCATTCTTGGTCATCATCCACTGGGCTCTATGCCAGGAAGTCTACTACCGCTATTCCTTTCATCGTCTTTTTGGCTATATACTCTATGTCGAACTCTATGAGTAGAACGAGCCACCTAGCCAACTTTCCTGTAAGGGATGGGGTTTGCTGGAGATACCTGAGGGGATCATGTTTGGAAACTGCCTGCACTCTGTAAGACTGAAAATAGTGTCAGAGTTTTTTCGTTGCCTAAATTATCACTAGACATATTTTCTCCACAAGGCTATAATTAGTTTCATAAGGCAGAAGTTTCTTGCTCAGTAATACATAGCTTGCTTTATCTTCTCTTCATCTTCTTATGCCAATATTGCCCCTATTGCGTCTTTTTCAATTGCCAGATATAAGATTAAGGTTTTACTTGGTCTTGGCAATTGCAAAACAGGAGGTTTCATCAGATAATCCTTAATAGCTTCAAAGGCTTGTTGACACCTTTCATTCCACTGCACGGGTTGATCTTTCTTTAGAAGCCTAAAGATGGGACTACAGACGGCTGTCAATTTGGCTATAAATCTACTGATATACTGTAAATGCCCCAAGAACCCTAAGATCTCTTTTTCATTCTTTGGCGCGGGCATATCCCTGATTGCATTAATCTTATCCGGATCTACCTCTATTCCTTTTTAGCTGATAATATGTCCCAATAGTTTCCCAGATGTAACCCTAAAAACATACTTCTTTGGTTTTAGTTTGAGATTATACTTTTCTGCCCTTTTTAGAAACTTATCTAGTGCCTCAAAATGCCCTTCCCTGGTTGCGGATTTCACCATCATATCATCAACATACACTTCTACCTCCTTGTGGATCATGTCATGTAGCAAAATGGTCACCATCCTTTAATAAGTGCCTCCTGCGTTCTTTAATCTAAAAGGCATTACTTGGTAATAGTACACACCCCATTCGATGGTGAAGGATATTTTTAACTTATCCATCACCGCCATCATGATCTGATTGTACCCTGAAAATCCATCCATGAAAGAGTACATCGCATTGGAAGCCGCACTATCAATTAGCGTATCGATATGTGGTAGCGGAAAGTCATCCTTGGGGTAGGCTTTGTTCAAATCTCAATAATCCATACACACTCTGACCCTTCCATCCTTCTTAGGAACAGGAACTACGTTTGCTAACCACTGGGCGTCCTTTACCACTTATAGAAACTTTGCCTTCAACTATTTTTTGACCTCTTCCTTAACTAAGAGAGCCCATTCTGGCCTCAAACTCCTTTGCTTTTGCTTTATGGGCGCTATGTGAGGGTACGTGGGGATCCTATATTCTGAGATCTCCTTGTCGATTCGAGGCATGTCTTCATAACTCCAAGCAAATACTTTCTGTCTCTTTGTTAAGATTTCTTTAATTTTTTCTCTCTCATCATGAGTTAAACTAGAAGTAAGCAATATATTCTTAGGATTATTGTTTGTGCATGAAATGTTAATTTATGTGGAATTAATGTCAAACATATACATGAAATGATCATCACAAACAGAATAACCATTAGGGAACACATTACACAAATAAGCAAACTCAGATTTCATTACATTTACTTTTAAAAAGAAAAGATCATCAGTTTCAAATAGAGAAGCAAAAGAACATCAAAGTCATCATAAAAGACATTTGTGACAGAGTTGAGGATGTAGGCTTCAAAATCAAGTTCTTTGCTTTGATCATCAATGTCTTTCAACTCCGAAGTAGCTTCATTCTCTTTAAATTCTTCTTCAGCTAGCACCAGTTCCTCAGTAGGGGTTTCTTCAATAGTAACATCCTTGGCCCTGTTTATAAATCCAGTAAAGATTTCGAACCCTGGAATAACTTCCCTGGCCATCAAGAGAGGTTCTAGAGTTCTATTGTATGGATACCCAGTGCCTTCCTTTATAAAGATTTCCTATAGTGTTTTCTTCCCAGCCATTGCTTCCTCTTCCTTTTCTTTATATTGGCCCCAAATATCTATCTCTTTTTGAGTTCTGTCAGCCTCTTTGAACCCTAGCTCGTGCTTTAAAACAAGCACATTATTTTCCATAAATTCTGAAGGTCCACTCTGATCTCTTCCTAACCCTATGTCGGGTATAAACCTCAAGCTGCGCATCATTTTCAAAACCTTTTCATCCATCTTATTCTTATAAATTACATAAACCTCAAAGCCGGGACTAATGGAGATATCTTTAAGAGTCAACTTCAGTGCAGCCACAGTGACTTCGATTTTAACAGAGATAGTGACAACCCTTCCTTCATGAGGGAACTTAATTTTTTAGTGATCAGTGGATGGGATGCCGCCCAGGGGGTGAAACCATGGCCTTCCCAATAAAATGGCAAATGTCACTAGGATATCAATCACGTGCAAGTCAACCCAAACTTCTATAGGTCCCGTTTTGACCAATGCCTTGAATGTTCCTTCCATAAACCTTTTGGTGTCATCATGGGCCTTAATGACTACTTTAAAAGGCTTTAAGTCAGCTATTGTCAACCATAACTTTGGCAGAATCTTCAATGGACACACATTAATGGTAGAACCATTGTTGACCATCACGCAACAAGTCATTTTTCCTTTTACCTCAGCCTTGATAAACAAAGCTTTGTAGTGGTACCTCCCTTCTAGAGGCAGGTCGTCATTAGAAAATGTTATCGTCCCTTGACGGGTTTCCATTAGTGACTCGACCATTTGTTCTAGGGTAAAGCTAGCGGAGATCTTTTTCTAATCCAGTGCCAAAACCAGGGCCTCCTTTTGATCCCTAGAATACATAAGTAAGTCTCCAACACTGGCAACAACCTTCTTAGTTTGCTTTACTTCTTCCCCTTTTTCAGAGCTTTCTGCCTTCTCAGACTCTGACTTAGTGATCTCAGGTTCTTCCCTCTTTCCCTTAACCTTCCTTAAAGACTGGCCTAGTCTACCTCTCTTACTGTCTCACAGATCAACCTGTCCCTCACTTTCATCATCAGAACTCCATATGTCCAAGACGTGCACATGCAACTCTATGGGTTGTTTACTTGGTTTTGGGTTCTCAGGTTTGATTTTTAGGGAGTTGTGGGCGACATCCATGAAGGAGTTTAGGACTTGATCCTTTGTTAGACTAGTGTTAACCATCAAAATGGGTGCATTTTATGGTGGATCATTTTGGTAATTAGGTAAGAGGTTGGTTTGTGTATTTGGCTTTCTGGTTTTTGGGTCAGTAATCTTGCCTGATTCTATTAGGTCTTGGATTTCATGCTTTAATTGGGTGCAACTATCAGTGTTATGTCCAATGGCCTGGTGAAATTTGTAGAAAAGTTTTGGGTTAGCACTGGGTAAGGGTTGTTGTGAAGGTAAAGGCTGCAGCAGGTTCTTCTCAATAAGCTTATCAAGAACCTTGGATAGAGAGCGTCCTAGATTCAAAAATCTCCAAGGTTATCTGACTGCATTAGTCTGTACGTTGTTGCCTGGTGGTTGGATGGCATGGATCTGAATATTAGTACTAGAACTAGCTCCTTCCTTGCCCCAGATCTTCCTCCGAAGAATTTCTTCTCTTGAGCCAAGTCTAACTCTATTTGGGTTCCAAACCTGTACAATTCTTCGAAGCTTCTAATTCCCAAATCTCTTAGCTTTCTAGACAATGATGGGACATACCCCTCTATTTCCAAGACTAATTGATCTGACTTAGCAGGCCTATGTCTTATCAAAGATAGCTTTTCCCTCCAACGAGTTAGGTAATCAGCAAAGGGCTCATTAAAGTTGTGTTTGGTGTTCTGTAGATCTCTCAGTGATACCTCTAACTGAACATTGAGGCCATATTGCTTGATAAAAGCGGCACATAATTCCTTCCAATCTGCTTGAACACGTGGTTCTAAGGTGTAGTACTAGCGGATCGGTGCTCCCTCCAGTGAAATAGGGAACTATTTGATGATCTGGCTCTCAGTTAGCTTAGTGGCTTTCATATAAGTGACGTACTGCTTCAAATGCAAATAGGGATCCTCGGCGCCAATGTATTTCTTCATGTCGAGGAATTTGAATTTACGGGGTAGTGGTTCATCTTCCCTTTCTAGATTCAGATCGGCATAATCTAAGGGGGCGGCAATGCCCTTCTCCTTCATCATCATATGCATTTGGTTTATAGCCTTGGTCATGCTCTTGGTCCACTCAGTTTACCCCACATCCTCAGTTGGGTTCACATTTCTTCAGTTTGATGGGTTGGCCAGTACCATCACATCATCTTCTTCCCTTCCCCTAATTGGGATTTCCTAATCAAGATCTACCGGATTGATTAGTGGTGTATTAGAGGGCTGTGCGGGCTGATTCTCCCTGATGAGCTTAGTAATTTCTCCCATCATTTCCCTCATCAAAGATTAGGTTTCTGTCATTACTTCATCTTTTAATTGTGTCTTAAATGCCTCTGGATCGAACACTCCTACCATTCTCACTTCTGAATTTTTAACCAAATGACCTGAACTAATTCAGGCCCACCCTGTTGAGCTCGAAGGATCTATAGTGCTGCAAAACCATTTGTTAGAATGATGCATGATGTGTATGCATAATGTGCAATTCTATTTTATCTTAAGAAAATGAATAAGCCAAAAGATACACAAAACCAAAATGCAAAGCTTAAACGTGCAAACTTTTGCCCTTATTTCCCCCACATGTGTATTCAATGGTGAATATCTTGTCCTAGGATTTTTGGCCTGGCTTCTGGTTATCAATGGGGGATAACAAAACTGACGTATGTAAGATAACTCTCAAATGATTCAAACAAGTAATGGGTCTTTTAAATAAAGCCCAAGTCCATTTCCTATGAGCCAAGATCCTTAGCACCATAAACTCACTTGTCAAGGCCCACTTGAAATAGGTCATGAATAGGCATGAGAGGCCCTTATTGACTTAGTTTGCTTATAATGGGCTTTGGTTAGACACAAGGGCCCATTTTACTTTGGATTGCTTATCGATGGGCTCAAAATTTATTTTAAAGGTCCATTATATGGCATAACACACATGCATGTGGGGAAAATTCCTAAGGATAGTTGCTAGGTCATTACATGGGCTTGAGTCTTGGGTAAAAAGGCTTCAGTTCCCATAACGATAAACATCCATATACGTCTCCCCACTCAAGGGTCAAACAATGCAGATTAGTACCTATCGTGAGCGACAATAATCAAATATTCCACCACTAGGTTTGAGTGAAACGTAGGTAGCGAAGTATTGACTATTGCTGAATTTATTTGGGACTGAAGTGCTTATTGTGTGCAAAATGTGTAGTGAATGCATAAATGCAGGAAAAAATAAGAAAATAATTAAAGATGATAAAATGCAAAACACTAGAATCAGTTTCTCTATCCCCAATGGAGTCACCACTGTAGGCGGCGACGTTTAGCGCACGCCAAAGTGTTTGGCGACCATGGCACTGTGCAGGCTCGAGGCCCACTTGGAAATATGATATAGGTTTTGGGCCTATTCGGAGATGAAGTCGCCACCCGGATAAAAATTGGGACACACTATACAGCAATTGGATTCCACGAAGGTTCCCAGAAGCTGTTGTCAAAGAATGGGTTCAGAAACTGGGTATGAGCGTTTGAATACTCACCCAACCTTGTGGTTGGCCTCCGTTTATGTTCTATGTTTTATTACCTTTAATTATTTAATTGTTTCCTTATTACCACATGTATTAAAATTGCCTTTGGATAATTGCCAAATTTTATAGTTAAGTCCGAGTTTTCACATTAATCCAATTTCATGCTTTTAAGTCCCAACATTCAATAAAAATAAAACGAGTAATAATTTACAACCATACATTCAAAATCAAATGGGGGGAAGGGATTAGGGATTACAACGCTTTTAGGCAAAATCAAATAACAATATACAGAAAATAAACCAAACATATACAAAAAGTAAACCAATAATGAACTATTTACATAAACGCAATGATTTAAAGGGTTAGCTAATAGAGGCAACTACTCAATGATGAAAATCATCAAGTAATTCCTGCAATAATCACATGGTTAGTTCCCTCTTTCAAAACATGAAATCTTATATAACAATATTGACAAGGGAATATTCTAAAAAAAGGGTTTCATGTCACAAGCCAAAGAAATCATCATATAATCAAGATAAACGCCATCATGCAATGAAAATAATTATGCGTGAGGATAAAAAAAATAAAAAAAATGTGAGGTGAACATCTTGCAGAATCTTATAAGGGGGAAGAACCGAGCAACTGGTCGACCTGTCAATATGGCGATCGCCTCTGTGAAGAGGCAATTGCCTCATTGATAAGGGGGCGACGCCTCTGATAGGCTAACTTGACTCTCAAAATAATTATACTTCTATCCTAAGCAATTAATACATGCATACATGCATCCAATAGATGCCAAATTACAACTACATGCAATAGTTTAAAAGATCAAATCAATGAAGTAGTATAACAAATGGAATAAACCTAAAATATACCTAAAGTATACTAACTGCCTAGTCATATGCAAAACAAACACAAAACAAAATGGTAAAATTATAAGAACTTGTTTGGATGTAAGATTTTACCAAAATGATGGACCCTCAAAGATGTGTTTTTTGAGTGTGATCTCCAGTTGGGTATGAGTTTGACTTTGACACAAGTTTTTCTCCTTTCTCTCCTAAGGAATGTGGACTTGCTCTGGCTTGGTTTTTCCCTCCTCCCTCAAGAATGGCCCTCTTTTTTTTTTTTTCAGAGCTTGTCTCTCTTTCTTTTCTTTTTGGGTTTTTTTTTCTTATGGGTCTTCGCCCTTGTCCATCCCCCTATGCTTTTTAGCTCATCATGAGCCTCCATAGCGTTTTTCTTCTCTCTAAAAATCTTTTCCTCACGTAAAATCAAATCTGGGGTGTGGGGGCCCACACCACTTTGGCCACCATGACTGCAGCTGCAAGTGGTCTGCCACAGAGGCAGTGCCTCTGCGGCAGCTGCTAAAGAGGCGATCGCCTCATTGCACTAAGGTAACGCCTCTTTGGCCCGAGCTTGATTTGGACCAGGAGGGTTTGGATCAATTTTGGACAATTGGACTAAGTTTTGGACTTTTGAGGCTTTTAGGTTTTCAAGTCCATTTCAAATTAGAAATTCAGATATCATTCTTATGCCCAAGTTTCACATTTTCATTTTTGGGCTTGACAATGAGTTGATCAAACTGATCATCCCTAATTCGTCCCTTAACACGAACCAAGCAAATCGAGTGTCTACAATAACCCTTATTAGAATAAGATACTGATATAGGGTATCGGTACCAATACCGAAAACCTCAATTACAAAAATAATAACAATGTTTGCTTGTGGTTTGTGCCATTTAGATTAAATTACATATAAATTTTGGGTTTTGTCCTTGGACTGAAATAGAAATAGACATATCATGTTTGCATTATAGACTTCTTTATTCTGAGATGCTGTATTCATTTTCAGAATTTTATATTATCAGGAGACTGTTTTAGACCTTGAAATGAGCCAATCCATTCTTGGATTGACTTTATCGCTGTTTGTTTTGTTTTATTTTTACGTGGACAGCACTTGCTGTGTTCTGCTAGCCTCACATGCACGCTCTGTTTTATGCAGCAGCTCAGCACTCTTGTCCTTTTCCTGACGTTAATTTTTTGTAGCAATTTCAATTGAAATCACTGCAAAACAGGGTGCGTAAGATGGTTTATGTTCTGTTGATTCTGGGGTTGGATTCGATTGTCAATGTAAAATGGTTAAATTTATGCTTAAGAATACTTCCTATCCTGGGACAGGCTAAACGGTGCCAGTCAACACACTGTGAGTGAATTCTAAATTCAAAACTTACCCTCAGTTCTTGGAATTGATCAGAATGTCAATGAAAGTATGCTGACTGACGTAGCAGCATGTATAGGATGACCCAAAAGAAGAGAAGTGAGCTATGTACTCTAAAACCTAAACTTAAAATTTTCAACAACCACTCTCATTTGCATCATACATGTTTTTGCTTTAAGCCATCAAGATTGACCTATTACTTTGCAGACCAAGTTAACATAGCAATTTTACTGTTGTGATTGAGAGAGTGCCACTCCTTTTTTCTTTTGTTTTTTTTTACAATTTATTGACGGTTTAACAATAGATTGAAGTATGTGAACTGCACCATATAAAAGCGATATATTCTATCAATGTTAATAAACAAGAAGACTGATGAGAAGCACTCTACACCTTTATTTTCTTTGTTGAATTTTGACTTGTATTAAAGAAAACTTTTCTTCCAGGATTTCTTATTCATGTAAGAGCCATAATTTCTTCATGTGGTTTTAATGCTTTTTTGGTTGTGGATATAAGCTCATCCAATATAATTTATATTTGACATAATGTAAGGGAATTAAATTGTCAAACTGGGTGGGCTGATAATGTCAATGCAAAGCATGCAAGTAAATGAGGCTTTTAAGTAAAATCAATTTATAGTACTCATCTTTTACCCAAAAAAAAACCTTTTAGTACTCATCTTTGCCACAGAAAGTAAAAGAATTTGGCTGGACACCACTTCCTCAAGCTGCTGAATATGGGAACAGAGAAACTGTTTGCTGTATATCTGCTACGTTGTGTCACGAAATGAGCATCCAAGTCCATTTGAGGGCAAAAAGGTGTCACGCTTGTCTATCTTCCCACCATAGCTTACAACCCTGATTTATCAGTCCTTTCAGCATCTATCTGTTTATATTTACATCTGGTTTGCTATGTTATATTATTTGATTTTTAACATTTAAAATTTATATTATCTTCTTCTTCTATTTTGTAAAATTATACTTTTTTATTTTTTTTGTCAATTTTTTCATTACAGTTTTCATTAGCTGACATGACAATTATTAGATAAATACTATTTGTCCTCTATATTTGAATATATTATACTATTTGCTCCATCTATTGAGATATATTATATTATTTACTCCTAAAATTTATAAAATATATTTTTATTATTAAACTAATTGTTTAAGATAATATACGTTAAATTAAATTATCATTAATTGACTATAAAAATGATAATTCTATTAAAAATATTTTAATAAAAAATAAGGCAAAAGGGTCAAATTGGACCCAACGTTTTACCCTAATTGCAAGTTGGCCCTTTATCTTTTTTTTTTAGCCAAATTGGACTCTAAACATGCAAAATCATGAACAACTTGGACCCTGTCGTTAATTTGGCTATAACAGACGTTAATTCTTGCTGATTTGGATGAAATTGACCCCACCAGCTGCTGAAGTTGACGCCAACGTGGCAAGCAAAAGCTGACTAATTAAAATCCCCAAATTAGGTCATGAAATCCCTATGTTCTTGTAGAGGTCTCTACCTTCATCCCAAGGTAGTAAAGCATTTTCTTACCTGCTGCACGTATAATTAACTCACTAGCAATTAACGCTTCTATGATTTTCTTATAAGATTTCACTTCGGCTACAATCTAAGCCTCGTGCGCTTTTATCGTTGCTAAACTTTGGTGGCTACGTCGTTTACTGCTACTTCTGGTAGAAGAAAAAGATGTTTCAGGTTTGGGAGTTCGGCTGTGAGAGCTGCTGCGGCCGAGGATGGAGGTTCTCTACAGGCGACAATGAGGAGTGGACGGAATAGTGTACTAGCAGTCTCAGGGCGAGAGTGCATTATCTAGCACTCTTGTTCAACAGATTGCATCATTTATTGTGCTAGCTAGTGCGTTTTTCTTTTTTACTTTTGGTATGGAAAATTTTCAGTTCTTGTTGATTTTGAAGCATTATTTGATGGAATTAGTTTGCTTGTGGTGTTGTATAGATTTCATGAACTGATTTGGGGATTTTAGGCCAAAGTGTCAAATTAGTTCTTGATAGTAAATCCAATGGGTAGCTCTGAAACGGAATTGATAAAGATAAGATTGCAAAGGTCGTAGTGGCGACAACAGTAGTTAGAGGGAGCTCCTTAAGCTCATCTATGGCAGCCTTGGCTTTCTTAATTAGACAATATACAGCCTTGCTGGGACGGTGATAGCCAAGGCGATCTTGAACATCATAGAACTAGATTGCAACATGGGCTGAGAGTCGAACACGGCGGTCTTTGGACCTCCAGTGCAAACTTTGCTGTGACGATTTGTTCTCCCAGTTGAACGGATAATGTGGCTCGCCTCTTGTGTTCCTTGTCCCCAATCTTGACAATTTTGTTGAGTGTTGTTGGCTCTCTCCTATTTTTCTTGCATGTTTTATGCTTTGCTCTTAGATAACTGAAGAATAAGAAGAAGATGAGAAATAAGATCATTTTTTTAGTGACTGCAAATGGTAATCACTAGTATTTTGGAGCCAAATTCTGTTTTTTTTTTTTTTTGTCATCTCACAAGGATATCTTACTTTTGCCACGTTGGCGTCAACTTCAGTAGCTGGTGGGTTCAATTTCATCCAACTCAGTAAGAACTAATGTCTGTTATAGCCAAATTAACGACAGGGTCTAATTTGTTAATTTTTTTGCATGTTTAGGGTCCAATTTGGCTTAAAAAAAAGATAAAGGTCCAACTTGCAATTAAGATAAAATGTTGGGTCCAATTTGGTCTTTTTGCCTAAAAAATAAATAACATATTTTATTTTTAATCTAATCAAGATTTTTATCAAATAACAGTGAAAAATTAACCAAGTAAATTTTTTTTTTAACCATAAAATTTGATTTTTATTGAAATTATTCGTTTAGATTATTAAGTAAATAAATTATATTTATGAATAAAATTTACATACCCAAATTTGAAACTAACAATTCAAATAAAAAATCAAAATTAAAAAGAGAGCTGATTTGATTAAATTTTTTAATGCAACATAAATATTTTAAGTTATTATTTAAGTTGAATTATTTTAAAATAAATACTTATTAATTGGTATTTAATTATATAAAATTAAAATTAAGCATTTTATATTTTTATGTAAAATGATATAATTATCATTTTATATTTTTATGTAAAATGATATAATTATCATTTTATATTTAACTTCTAAGAAAATTAATTTTAATAATAAAATATTTTATAAATTTTAGGAATAAATAATATAATATATGTAAATAGAGGGGTAAATAGTATAATATATTTAAATGCAGGTATAAATAGTATTTTCATGATAATTATCATGTCAGTTAATAAAAATTATGATGAAAAAGTTGATAAAAAAAATAAAAAATATAATTTTGTAAAATAAAATGAGAAAGTAACATTTAAGAAGATAATATAAATTTTAAATATAAGAAAACAAATTACGTGGAAAAATAGTGATTAACCCTTATATATAAATAATATAAAGTTGGACACCAAACTTCACTGTTCAGCTACAGTGTAAACCTTGGCCTCCAATTACGTCAAAATTTCAATTTTGCCATCATTTTTAGCAAACAGTAGCTAACAAACAAATCGGCGCCATTTAAAGTAAAGGACATATATACCCTTAAACTTATAAAAAATGGTGCATCTCCTTTGGATAATATTGTCATTTTATTTATTAGGTTAACTAAACCCTAATTCCTTTACTATTTTCTTCTTTCATCACAGATTCACTGCCGCCGCCCCCCTTCTTCTCTACTTCTCCATGTTTTTTTTTTGAGGCACTCTACTTCTCCAAATTTGAATTTCCAAATTTAGTGTAAAAATAAATATTTTTTCCCACTTTAGAGTAGTTTTTAAATTATTTATAAATTTATGATAGTTTTTAAATTTATTTTCAATTTAGGGTGTTTGTTTTTTAGGTAGACTCGCGGCTGAAACTCTACCAAATGGAGTGTGGTACAGGGCTCATTTCCGCCATCCATCCTGACAGACATGACAGTTGACAATTTTTTTTTTGTTAATTCCGCTATCTTAGTTGGGAAAATTTTGCAATTTAATTTTTTTCTTAATTTCACACAACTCTATCTTTCAAAGTGGCAGAATTGTCAATTCCAAGGAAATTTTTTTTTGATGACGAGGAACCGTCACTTAGTGGCTTACACACACCCAGCGAGGTAAACCCCGAGGAGACTAGCCTAGCAACCCGCCAGGACCATCCAATAAAAAAGGAAAGTTTTTTGTTTTAATTCTTGGCCACTACTTTCAAGTTTATTGCCCTGAGTAGAAAAAGTAACGTATAATCAAGAATATTTCAATTGGTTAATGCATAAGCAAGTTATTTCAATGTGTATTCATTTAAATGAAGCTAATAATTAGTTAATTATTAGTTAATAATTATATGATCATGATATTAATTAAAAATTAAATATCAAAAAAATTAGACCGCAAACACTCATACATAAAATAGTAATAATTATAACATATTAAATTAAATTAAATGAATCATAATAATGTTAAATTAAAAAAAATAAAAAAATAATAATATTATTATAATTATGATATTTTTTTAAAAATAATTATAATTATTATAATATTAAAAAAATTAAAAATTAAAAAAATTAGGTCAATTACACAATACTCATGTATAAATAATAATAATAATAATAATAATAATAATAATAATAATAAATTAAAATAAAATAATCATAATAATGTTAAAATAAAAAAAATCATAATATTATTATTCCATTTTTTTTCAATTATACAATATATATTGGAAAAAAATACATATATGAATTGCCAACACATTATTTTCAATATATAAAAACATAAAAAAATTTGACTATATTTAGTGAAATTATTAAGTTAATATTAGACAATATATCTTGCCCTCAAATGGCTATAAAAAAAACTAAGATACACCCAACACTCAGGCATAATAATAATAATAATAACAATAATAATAATAATATAATTATAATTAAATTAATCATAATAACCTTAAAATTAAAAAATAAATAAATCAAAATATTATTATAATTATGATATTATTTTTAATATTATTACAATTAATTAATCTTAATCATTATAATATTAAAATAAAAAAAATAAAAAAATTAGGCCAATTCATCCACAACACAACAATAATCATGCATAAAGGCCCCACACACACAACACTCATACATAATAATAATAATAATAATAATATTATTATTATTATTATTATTATGAAATTACTTTAATATTATTATAATTACTTAATTATACTCATTATAATATTAAAATAAAAAACAAAAAGATGATGAATTTAAAAGTAATAAAATGATAAACTTAATTAATGGCATGCTTAATAAATTTAATAATTATATAAGTTAATAAATTGATAATAATAATAATAATACATTAAATTAAAATAATCATAATAACGTTGAAATGAAAAAAAAATCATATTATTATTATTATTAGAGAAGCTCAGTTGTATAAGGAGAGTTTGTAGTTGTCACGACCCAAATCGGGGGCCATGACCGGCGCTAGGAAACGGAAATTCTTTCGAATCCGGAACTCGTAGTAAGCCTTAAAAAAATAAAAATAAACAATAAATAAAATAAAATAAATAAAAATACATCAAAATTTAAATCTCAATAATTATATACTAAATAATCTCCTCATATTATAAAATAAAATATTTTAATACAACATTTAGAGATAGACCTCTCTAAACTAAAATCAACATATATAAATATAAAGTACAACTTCCGACTAATATAAATACAACTACTTTAGTTTATAGAGTACAATATAAAATTAGGTAAAAGATTTACATAATAGAGTCAGAGCGGAAGAAATCCGGCGGATATGCCTACTGCTGAGGTCTGAAAAATAAGACTCTCCTATAAAAATATCAACAGATGGGAGTCATACCTCACTGAGTGAATTGTTATAATATATATATACGCATTACTGAATGACAAATGCAAACAATCATATGTATATAATAAATATATATACAAGCATGTACACACATATACTGAAAATCACTTTATATATATTACTAAAAAACATTAGTTTATTAAAGATCAAATAGAACCCTAATGCTCGCAACCTCAATTAAGAGTAGAAAACACTCTAGCCATACTGGCTCACTTAATTCCAAATAAATTCACTCGATCCAACTAGACAATAGACTGACCCCGAGACACTAAATCAACCGAGCTCCAACAGTCTGACTGTCAGTGTGATTGGCCCCAAGACACTTGGTCAACCAAACTCCAACAATCACACCATCAATCACATCACACATCAATCAAATCAATCAAGTCATGATCCACAAATAAGTTAGTAATTCAACCTACAATCTATCGCAACTGTACGTACTCAGTTTTAGTGCTACCCACTAGAAAGTATATTCTATTGATATCCTTCATTTAAAATAAATCATTCATTCAAGTGAACAAATAATGCATAAAGTCATTCATAATAATCAAATAAACCATATATATACCAGAAATACACCTAAAATAAACTAAGTATATTTTAAGTATATATATGTAAAATAAATTCAATTAAATCATGAAATATACTCAAAATAAACCAATAATATACTTAAAAATAATTTGAATATAAATCAAAGGTAAAACATGCATTTATTTCAAAATATACCTAGGATATACTAAAAATATACATAAAATATACTCAAGCATTTAATAAAACAATTATGCAAAATTTTACATTTAAAATATATAATTCTAAAACATGTAACCTAAAGCAATGTATATATATAATAACAACTCATAGGGATGCACTCCACAAGATTGGTCCGATAAGCCTGGTCCACTAGGCCTCGGTCTCGGCACAACTAAACAATAAAAACGATCATGAAATCAGAATACATCTAACTTAACTTATAGAGACTCGATCTAGGATTGTAAAATGCAAACAAACACATAATTTGAATTAGATTCGATGTCACGTTTTACGAGAATTCTATCAAAAATTCGACAAAACCTCATCTGTAAAACGGACATCTCTCTATTAAAAAGTAGAGCCAGTCCTGCAAGAAAAATACACTTCTAATATAAAAATTCTCACAACCTTCGGTTGGAATCCCGAACTACAAAATTCTCCAACCGAGGTCTACAATTCACCAAAATTCACATAATATAATAAAATATATTAAAAACCAAATATTACCATAAACACCCTTGAAACATCAAAGTATAGTATATTTATCATTAAAACACCAAAAACAATTATTTTTCCACTAATTACTTAAAAACCCTAAACAATAAATATAATATTATTAAAAATCCATTTTCTCGATAATTCAATATAATTTAATAAAAACTCACTTTACTAATCCAAATAGCCTAATTAGTCTAAATACAAATTAAAAATTACTAAAAATCCATTTTATTACAAAAATAGTATATAATATATTATTTAAAAATAATTTTCAAAAATTAATATTAATTAATTAAAAATAGTAAATAATTTGTAAAAATCACTTTTATACCTCAAATATTATTAAAACCAATTAAACATAATATTTAACTAAAATTATCACCAAATTACACAATTAACCCTAATATTAAAAAATATACATAAAATACTCAAAATACTCAAAAATGCAAATAATAATTATATAAATACAAAAAATTTATTTTCTCAACATATATCTCAATAATATCAACAAAAAAATACAATTAACCAATTATTCTAACAAAAAATATATATATAACCATATTTTCCAAAATTTCCATAAACCTAAAATAATTATAAAAATTACACAAAAATCACAAAAATTATAAAATAAATCCTAAAATTAATAATAACTAATAATAACACCAAAAATCACAATTTCACAATTTATATAATTAATTTACGAAAACTAATAAAATATTCAAGAATTCATAAAAATTAAAATAATTTCTAAAAATCACACAAAAATTCATGGGGTAGCTTAAGCTAGTAGAATCAATATTTGTAAATGATTTTTTCATGAATCAACCATTAACATCCAAAAAAAATTAAAAACCCTAAGTAACAGAAACTAAAAATTCAAGAAACAACAAAAATGGAGGGATTAAAGCTCAAACCAAAGCTAGAATCGAGTTCACCGGAGCTTGAGGAGCTCAAGGACATTGGAATCTTGAAGAATGGTGGCCGAACGAAGGAGGAACGCCGGAAAGCTCAAGTTTCGGTTTCTTCTTGTTGCCACCAATTTGCTGTAACGACCTATATTTTAAAATTATTTTATTTTAAAATGGGATGTGCAGTGTTAATAAAAATTTAAAGGTAAATTTGATTATTTTATTTTTATTTTACTATTTTACGATTAATTATTATTATTCTATGTTTAAATAGATTTCCTACATAAAAATAATATCTTGGGTCGTTCGATTTGTAAGATTATTTTAGTATTGTTATTGTCACGACCCAAAACAGGGGCCACGACCGGCACTAGGGAACGGGAATTCTTTCGAATCCGGAACCCGTAGCAAGCCTACAATAAAATAAAATAAACATGCAATAGTAATGATAACAATATTAAATGCAGCGGAAATAAAATCATAATATCCATCTCCCATATATAAATCTCTTAATACAAATCCAGTTCAAGTATAATACAATATCTCACATAAATATAATACATAAAATCCCACAATTACTTTACAACTACTGCAGTGTCTAGATTATAAAAATAAGACTCAAGTAAACAGTTTACACAAGGAAGCCCGGGCGGAAGAAATTCGACGTACAGGCCTGCTACTGAGGTCTGAAGACGATGACTCTCCTGAAAAATTAGTCAACGGAGGGGAGTCAGACCTCACTGAGTGAATTACTATAATATATATACATGCACACTAAATGATAATGCACACAATCAAAAGTATATATATAATATGTATGTATACAAGCAAATACACACAGATGCAGTAAAATCATTTTATATATATTTTACTGAAAATCATCGTTTATGAAGGATCAAATAGAACCCTATAATATCGCAACCTCGAAAATAGTGTTAGACAACACTCTAGCCATACAGGCTCACTCATTCCAAATATTCACTTAATCCATTTAGACAGTAAACTGGCCCCGAGACACTAAGTCGACCGAGCTCCAGCAGTCTGACTGCCAGTGTGATTGGCCCCGAGACATTTGGTCAACCGAGCTCCAGCAATCACACCTCCAAACCACATCACACACATCAAATAATCATAATCAATCAATATCCATAAATAGGTTAGTAATATAGCCTAAATGCTATAAGCGCACTGGTACGTACTCGATCCTAGTGCTGCCCACTAGGTAGCACGCTCTATTGATATCCTTCATTAATAAATATAAAACATTCATTCACAAATAAATGATGCATGAATTTAAATAAAATAACAATATAAACCATATATATACCGGAAATATACTAAAAGTAAACCAGGTATATTTCGAGTATATATACGTCAAATAAATCCAATCAAATTATAAAGTAAGCTAGAAATATATTTAGAAACATTTTAAATATATTTTATTTACAAAACATGCATATAATTTAATATATACCAAAAATAAACCAAAAATATACTTAAATACAAATCACATTATCTATGCATTTTAATCAAAATAAAAAACATATTTCTAAATCATGCATCCTAAAGCATATATATATAGTATAGTAACTCACAAATTAGTGCGCTCCACGAGATGGATCCGACGGGCCTGGTCCACTAGCCCTTGATCTCGGCGCAACTAAACAAACAATAATGACAAAAATTAGAATAACCCTAACAGAAATCCTAGAATTCGATCTAGAATATTTAACACAGAATTGAGATTAGGATTCGACCGGATATCACGTTTTACAAGAATTCTACCGAAAATTCGGCAGAACCTCCCCTGTAAAATGGACATCTCTCTACTCAAAGAGTAGAGCCGACCCTGCAAAGAAACACACTTCAAAAAACAAGCTCAACACTCAACCACAACCCCTCGGTCGGACTCTAAACTAGAGTCTACCGATCGGGGTCCACAAACACAGAATAATTTTAGAAATACCAAAAATACCCTTATAACATAGAAATCCATTTTATAAGTAGAAATTACATAATTAACCTTAAAACACTATAAAAACCGATAAAAACTCATTTTATTAGAAAAATCGTATGTTATATATATAATTGAAAATAATTCACGAAAAAAAATTTTAATTAGTTAAAAATACCAAATAATTTGTAAAAATAATTTTTATACCTTAAATAACTATTAAAATCAATTAAATCACATTTTTATCCAATTTTGTGTAAAATTACCAAAATACCCCTATATTTATAAATATACTAAAATTACTTCAAAAATTCACCAAAAATAGTATAATTATCCAAAAATTAATTTTCTCAACATATTTATCAATAATATCAATAATTAAACTCAATTACCCAATTAATTTCAATTAAAAACATAATTAACCCTAATTTCCCAAAATTACATAAACTTCAATAATTCAAAATAAATACTTAGAAATTCATAAAAATTCAAAATAAATTTCTATAATTCATTTCAACACATAATTTAACCATAAAACACAATTTCATAATTTAAATAATTAATTTCCGAAAATTAGAAAATAATATTAAAATATTCAAAAATACCCAAAAATCCAAATAATCTCCAAAAATTCCAAAAAAATTCATAAATGTATATTAAGCTACAAGGATCAACATTTGTGAAGGGATTTTTCATGAATCAATCAATTCAAAGCTCAAAAAAATCAAAAACCATAATATGGCCGAAATGGAAAATTCAAAACCTAAGCAAATCAAGACCATTTAAGCTCAAACCAAAGCTATAATCACACTCACTGGAGCTCAAGGAGAAGAAAGAGACTGGTGGTGTCAAAAACGATGGCCGAAATCATCGTGAACGACGTTAGCTCAACTTTCGGCTTCTCCGGCCAAAGATGGCTTCCAGGCGCCGGAATCCGCTGCTATAGGCGGCGAGGAAGGCTGGAGAAGGTGGTGGCACACCGGACGGCACACCAATGGTGAGGAATCGACAGTTGCAGGCGTCGGACGGCGGTGAGGGTGAAGATCGGGGAAGAAGGAGTAGTCGGGGGCAAAACGGTAATTTTCTAAAAGTTGTGTTTTTTGATATATTATATGTATATATATATACTTTATACTATATAATTAAATACTATTAAATTACACACATTAAATATACACCACACACTTAATATTTAATATTTTAAAATTTAACATTAATTAAAAATAATTAAATAACAATAAAATAATTAATTAATTAATAAAATATTAGGGTAATATATTAAACCCTAATTAAATAAATAGTTATACACATAGGCTTTATTTAGTAATTTAAAAATACGTATGAGTTCATGCAAGTCCGAAAATATATTTAATATAATTCATAATAAATTAGTTACGTGAAAATTTCTCCGAAAATAAAAGTCTCGGAAAAATTTTACGTAAAACACTGTAAATAAGACACAATAATTAAAAATAGGTTTTAAATAAATGTCAACTCGTAAAATATCGTAATGTATATACAAAAATTATTAACACTGCATATCCCGATACAGTGTTAAAATATTTAAAAACACGGGATATTACAGTTATTCTATTATTGTTTTATTAATTTTCCTAATTATTTTGTTAATAAATTATTTTATTAATTTCATTGTTTTATGTGTTATATATTATAATAATTAGAGTTATTTATTATTTATGTGTGTATTATTTATTATTATTGTGTGTGTATGTGTGTGTATGTGTGTGTGTGTATATATATATATATATGTATGTATGTATAATATGCATGTGTGGTGGAAAATTTTTATGTTTAAAGTTAAAATAATATTATATTATAATGTTTATTAACAATGATATATACATACATAAGAAACACAGAACATACATATACATAAACTATCTTACCTGTGCAACGCGAACCACCGAGCCCCTTCGCGCTTCGCCATCTGTTTCCCTTACTGACGGTGTGCCTTTCAGCCATCCAACACCTCTTCCCGATGTCGCCAGCTTCTTCTCTCTCTCTCTCTTCTTCTTCTCTGGGTAGAAGCAGTAGTAATAGCGATAGTGAGCTCACCGGCGTTCCTCCTTCTTCTGGCCACCTCTCCGAGCTCTTTCGGTGTCCCTTAGCTCCTCAAGCTCCGGTGAACTCGATCCTAGCTTTGATTTGAGCTCTACTCCATCCATTTTTGTATTTTCTTGAATTTTTGATTTTGAGTATTAGGGTTTCACAAATTTTTTTAGGTTGATTTCATTTGATTTAGTTAATCCTCCTTAACAAATGTTGTTCCTCGAAGCTCAATCTACATCTATATATATATTTTTTATTTTTAGAATTTATTTTAATTTTTGTGAATTTTTGAATATTTTATTATTATTTTATTAATTTTCGTAAATTAATTATATAAATTATGAATTTGTGATTTTTGGTGTTATTATTAATTATTATTAATTTTAGAGTTGATTTTATAATTTTTGTGATTTTTATATAATTTTTATAATTATTTTAAGTTTATGCAATTTTGAAAAATTAGGTTAAAAATATATTTTTGCAGAAATTATTGGTTAATTATATGTTTTGTTAATAATAATGAGATATATGTTGAGAAATAATTTTTGTGTATTTTATATAGTTTTTAGTGGATTTTTGAGTAATATTAGTATATTATGAGTAATTTTTGAATATTAGGGTTAGTTATGTAATTTGGTGATAATTTTAGTAAAATATTATGTTTAATTGGTTTTAATATTATTTGAGGTATAAAAATGGTTTTTACAAATTATTTACTATTTTTAATTAATTAATACTAATTTTTGAAAATTATTTTCAAATAATATATTATATACTATTTTTGTAATAAAATGGATTTTTAGTAATTTTTAAAATACATTTGGACTAATTACGCTATTTGGATTAGTAAAGTGAGTTTTTATTAAATTATATCGAATATTGAGAAAATGGATTTTTAATAATATTATATTATTATTTAGGATTTTTAAGTAATTATTGGAAAAATAATTATTTTTAGTGTTTTAATGTTAAATATGCTATATTTTGAGATTTTGAGGGTATTTATGATATTTACTGATTTTTAATATATTTTATTATATTATTTGAATTATGGTGAATTGTGAATCTCGGTTGGGGAATTTGGTAGTTCGGGATCCCAATCGAGGGTTGTGTGGATTTCTATATTTGAAGTATATTTTTTTTGCAGGACCGGCTCTACTTTTCAGTAGAGAGATGTCCATTTTACAGAGGAGGTTCTACCGAATTTTCAGTAGAATTCTTGTAAAACGTGACATCGGGTCTACTTCTAATTATGTGTCTGTCTGTATTTTGTAATCCTAGATCGAGTCTTTAGAAGTTAAGTTAGATGTATTCTGATTTCATGATCATTTTTATTGTTTAGTTGCATCGAGATTGAGGTCTAGCGGACCAAGCCCATTAGACCAGTCTCGAGGAGCGCATCCTTATGAGTTGTTATTCAATATATACATTACACTTAAGTTGCATGTTTTAGAAATACATGTTTTAAATGTATACATATGCATAATTGTTTTTATTAAATGCTTGAGTATATTTTAGGTATATTTTAAGTATATTGTTGGTTTATTTTGAGTGTATTTCATGATTTATTTGAATTTATTTTACATATATATACTCAAAATATACTTAGTTTATTTTAGATATATTTCTGGTTTATATATGCTTTATTTGATTATTATGAATGATTTTATGCATTATTTGTTTAGTTGAATGTATGTTTTATTTTAAATGAAGGATATCGATAGAACGTGCTTTCTAGTAGGCAGCACTAGAACCGAGTACGTACCGGTGTGGCAGATCGTAGGGTTAAATTACTTAACTTATTTGAGGAAATATGACATGACTGATATGATTGAGATTGATGTGATTGAGGGTGTGATTGCTGGAGCTCAATTGACCAAGTGTCTCAGGCCCAATCACACTGACAGTCAGACTGCTGGAGCTCAGTCGACTTAGTGTCTCGGGACCAGTCTACTGTCCAGATGGATTAAGAGAATTTATTTGGAATTAAGTGAGCCAGTATGGCTACAGTGATTTTTATTATTATTTGAGGTTGTGATCATTTAAGGTTCTATTTGATCCTTCAAAACTTACATTTTTCAGTATCATGAAATAACTTGATTTTTAGCATTCGTGTGCATATGCCTGTATATATATTTATTATATACATATGATTGTTTGCATTTGACATATATTAATGCGTGTATATATATTATAACAATTCATTTAATGAGGTCTGACTCCCCTCAGTTGATATTTTTACAAGAGAGTCTTCTTCTTCAAACCTCAGCAATAGGCCTATCCGTCAGATTTCTTCCACCCCGACCCTATTATTTAAATTATCTACTTAATTATTTATTATTGTACTCTAGAAACTGCAGTAGTTGTATTTGTATCTGTAGTGAGTTTTTTTTTTTACTGTATGAGATTTTAATTCAGATATTTATTCTGAATATTGTATTAATACATTTATTGATATGAAGGAGTTTTGTTTTATCGTATTAAATTGAAATTTTAATTATGGTATATTTATTTTATTTTATTTATTGTATGTTTTTATTATTTTAAGGCTGGCTACGAGTTTTGGATTCGAAAGAATTCTCGTTCCCTAACGCCGGTCATGGCCCCGGTTTGGGTCGTGTCATCTGCTGCTCGCCAGAGAAGAAGGAGAAGACGGGGATGATGGTAGGCGGTGGCTGAACGACGGTGAGGCACTCCGACAATGAGGGAAAGATGTAACAACGACAGGGAGGGGGTGGCTTGAGTTGGTTCGGGGGAAGAAGAAGAAGACTATATATATATATATATATATATATATATATATATGTATACACTAATCTCCACACATGTATATCAATATATATATACACACATACATGCATTCACACACAAATAAAATAATAACAATAACCCTAATGCATATATATATATATGTAATAACACATATTATAATCATGCAACAATGCATTATAGTAAAATAATAATAATAATAATAATAATAATAATAATAATAATAATAATAATAATAATAATAATAATAACAACATCATTTTTAAAAATAACGTTAGTACTTAAATAAGATTATTAAAATAATTCTCAAAATAATAAATATAATGTAAATAAATTTCTAAAATAATAGGTTTTAAAATAAATATTTACGTAGAAAATTTTGATTAAACATGAAATAATAAATATTAATCACAAGATAATCAAATAATCAAATATAGCTTTAAATTTTATTAACATTGTATATCTTGTTTTAAATTAAAATAATTTAAAAACTAGGATTATTACAGTAGTAGGTAACTATTTCAAAAATAATATTATTAATATATTATTACTCGACATTTTACCCAACTAACTTGAGTTGATTTGAAGTTTTTTACAAATAAATATTATTATTCATATATTATTACTCATAATATTAATAATAATAACATAATAATATTATTTTAAATATTATTATAATTAAATTAAAATAATCATAATAATATTAAAATAAAAATAAAAATCACAATATTATTGTAATTAAAATATTATTTTTGATAATGTTATAATCAAAACAATTATAATTATCATAATATTAAAATAAAATAAAATAAAAACACTTGGACCTTTTAAATGGAAATGACCCTTTTCAAGTTACAAAAATCAAAAGAAAAAAAAAAAGTAATTGTAAGTAATTTTTTTTTTTATAAAACTCATAAAGTCCGCCATTTTAACCGGCGGACTTCTACCAATTTGCAGAACTTTACCACCTATAGTGGTAGATTTTTCTTGCTTTTAATTTTTTTTTAAATTAGTAATATCACCAATCAAGTTCGCCCGAAATTGATTGTCCTTTAATATTTCTATCACTTAATGTGGTGGAATAAATTTAGTACCTTTTTTTAAAAAAAAATATACTTTTTACTCCAAACTTGAAAATACTTTTAAAATTATCCTAAAGTGGGAATAAAAATTCTTTTTTACCCTAACATGGTAAATAGCCCTAGCGAATTTGGATGAAATGCAATTATGGATTGATCCTATGCGAGCTGATTTCAAAGGTAAAGTCGCTGCCTACTATTTTCGTTTTCTTTTGTTTTTGATTGATTTTGTTCAATTAACCGATTTTATTTTTTAGATTTTGGAGTTTGTTCATGATGATACGAGAATGATTGTTTGTCTTTATGTTCCATTTTCAGTTTGCTGTCCGCGTGCTGTGTAAAAAAAAAAAAAAAAAATTAAGGTACTCGGTTTTATTTTGGTTTTAATGAAATTTCGGTCAGGGCATTTATTGCCTGCTGTATGCAAATCTGTCAAAAAGGATACGCTGCATGCTACTGCTGTGATTTTTTTTTTTATGTTAAAGTTTTTTAATATATGTAGTTATATTATATGTATTATTTTAGTGTTGTTATGTTTGCTTTTTAAAAGCGAAGCAATTATTTTTCATTGAAAATAATAACATTTATTTTGGAATATAAATCTGCATGAATTCATCAAATGTAATCGCCTATCTGTCTAGGGATGTATTGGTTAATCCATGAAAAGCAATGGTAGCGGTTTGATTCCCCTTCTTATGATCCATATTTTTAAAATAATTTATTTTAAAATAAAATATGTAGTATTAATAAATTTAAAAATTATATTTAAATATTTTATTATTTTATGATTAATATTTATTATTTTATATTTGATTATAATTCTTTATGTAAATATTTATTTTAAAATTTATTATTTTGGATAATTAATTTACATTATTTGTATTTACTACTTTGAATAATATTATTTTAATAATATTTAATTTAGTATATTATTATTTTAATGTTATTATTATTATTTTTAATAAATTACATTATTTGTATTATTATTTTATATATTATTATATATATATGCACATATATAAATTAGGGTTTATTATTATTTTATGTGAGTATATTATTTATTATTGTGTTATATATATATATATATAATATGCATGTGTGTGGTGTAAATTTAATATTATATTATATAATATTATAAAATAAAATTGTAGTAAATTATATTATATAGTTTATTAGTTAAATATACATATACATGTACAAAAACGCAGCAAACAAAAAAAAAAAAAAATAGAGCACTGCATTCCTTCCTTTCCTTTGCGCGATCCTGACCACCACCCTCATTGTGCCTCACTCTCCTCCGGCCATCACCCATCATTGTCCCCTTCTTCTTCCTCGTCTCCGACCACCAGCAGCTCGTCGACAGCACGCAGAACCGGAGGAAAATCGAAACCTCCATTTTTCCGATCATCTCCATTTTCGACCACCATTTCACGCGTTTCTGGTGTCTTTCTCCTCCTCTTGCATTAGTGAGCATCATTCCAAGCTTATTTTAAGCTTTAATCTCCATTTGATTGAGTTTTTATTGATTTTTAGTTTTTGAGTTCTAGGGTTTTGAATTTTTTTTAGCTTGATTTAGCTTGAATCTTGCAAACTCCCTTTAAAAATGTGATTCCTAGTAGTTCAATCTACCTTTATGAATTTTTGTATGATTTTTGGAATTTATTTTGATTTTTGTGAATTTTTGAATATTTTATTATTATTTTATTAATTTTTGTAAATTAATTTATTAAATTATAAAATTGGTTAATTTAGTGATATTATATATTGTTATTAAATTTTAGTGTTGAGAAATTAATTTATGAGAATATTATATAATTTTTATAGTTTATGTCAAAATTGAATAATTAGGTTAGAGTTGAATTTTTGATGGAATAATGATTTAAATATGTTTTTTTAATTAATATTAATAATATATATGTTGAGAAAATAATTTTAATGCATTTATATAATTTTTATGGAATTTTTGAGTAATAATAGGATATTATGTATATTTTTGTATTATAGGGGTAAAAATGTAATTTTGAGCTAATTATAGCTAAATACTATATTTTAATTGGTTTTAATATTATTTGAGGAATTAAAATGATTTTTACAAATTATTTACTATTTTTAACTAATTAATACTAAATTTTGAAAATTGTTTCCAAATAATATATTATTTATTATTTTGGTAATAAAATGGGTTTTAAACTAATTTTATTATATAATAAAATATTTAAGCAATTAAATGTGAATTTTATTAATTAGAATTAAGTTGTGTTATTTGGTTGGGTTGTGAACTCAGTCGGGCTAAATGCAGTATTTGAGAGCCGACCCGAGTATAGTTGAGTGTGAATGCTAGAAGTGTGTTTTTCTATTCAGGAATGACTCTACCTACGACAAAGAGATGTCTGTTTTACAGGGGATACTTTGTCAAAATTTCGATAGATTTTCTCGTAAAACGTGACATCTTCCGTAATTTCTTAGCATAAATTAGAGTATTCCAATATATCGAGTCTTATTCGGTTTTTCCCAAATCATTCTAGAATCTCGTAAATTTTATTAATTTCCCTTCTTATTCCATAAGTATGATTTTAAAAATGAATATGTTATTTTTAGAGAGTACCGGAGCGAGAGCTTCTAGATTTAGACAGACGCGCGGTCGTCAGCCATCTCGCTTATCCTGTAAGTTAATAAATTGATATGTGCGTGTGTTTTCTTTAAAAATTATGTGCGCTCATATTTTTAGTATTATTTGCATTATCGATTTGAAATAAATTCATTGTAATTTATTTAATTATTTATTTAAAAACTAGTTTTAAGAAATTTTGATAGAACGGGCTACCTGGTGGGTTTCACCAGGACCGTGTGCATATGGTGGAGATTGAGAGAATGATCCTAAAATATGCATGACTTGTGGTTATAAACTGGGACGGGTGCCTCGGTGGAAGCCTTTACTCTCGAGGACTGCCAATGATGTGGAAAGTTAATAATGGACTTGGATGGGTGCCTCGGTGGATGCCTTAGCTCTCAGGGATCACCAGTGCCATGTGCTTGGATTAAGTGGATGACTGTGGCTTGGTGCTTTGATTGATACCTCTGCTCTCGGGGATCGGCAGTCTATTTAGATTTAAGTGGGTCTAGTTAGTCATTTAGAATTAGATTTAGAATTCTATCAAAAATTTTCAAAAGCTATATATTTTTATATATATGTTATAAATTATTTTCACCATATCTATACGATTTTCAAAAAAGTTTTCAAACTGTGCAGCTCTTTTATTAACTTACTCAGTGAGGTTTGACTCCCCTAAATTTATTTTTTTTCAAGAGTTTGAGATTTTTCTGTTAGTCTTACTTCTCTTTGCTGTGTAGTTTCATCATCGGCGATTTTATGTAGGTCTACTTAATTGTATTGTATTTATTTTCGTGTACTGCAGTAAAGAAAACTGTATAACTGCATATTTTATTTGGGATATCATGTATTTTTAATATTGTGTACTGAGACATTATTTGTATAACTGAAGTTTATTTATTTGCATTATAATATTATGGTTTAAATTATATTGAGAAAAATCAGTTTGATAATGTGCATTGTGATTTAATTATTTATTTTAAGGTTTCAAAATTTAAATATTCTGTGTTTTTCTTTTAAGACTTACTATGAGATTCGGTAGATTTATATTTTCTCATTCCCTAATGCCGGTCCCGTGCCCTGAGTTTGGGTCGTGATAGTATTTTTTTACTCTTTTAGATATATTTTAAAAAATAAATTGAATATTTTAATTTTAATTTTTAATAATAATAGTAAAATTTCATTTTTTTATTTTATTTGAATAATATTTAGTATATTTTTCTTTTAAATTTAATATATATATGAGCGAAAATTAATTTTTTATTTAAAAAAATAAAAAATGAAATCTAATATAAAAATAGGCATTTAAGGCAATTTATTAATTAAAATAAGATATATAAGCCCTTTAGCATGTAAAACATGTTATAAATACTATTTAAAAAATTTTTTTATAGGTTAAAACATAATTGTAAAAAATTATTTAAACCGTAAAATGGCAAAAATAAAAAGGTTTGAACACAATTTATGCTTTTATTCCTATAATATAACACTGGATCTCATTATTTGGCTGCCTATATATGTTGCTGAAATGTTCTAGCTAAGGCAAGAAAATATATGTGATGGATAAATCATCGAGAAGCATAAAGATAGATGAAGATCAGAAGACAACTAGTGAGGGTACGTAAATGCAACTAATTATACATTAATTGTCTTTTCTCCCATTCGAGTGCCTTAATTTGGATTTTTTTTTTCGGCTGCTGGTGGACATGGAAATGATGTCACTTCGGAAACGTAAGAGGATTTCAACTAACAGATAAATAGCTATATTAAGCTTTAATTCATTGATTTTTTTTGTTCACCAAACTATAGAGAAGAGAATTTGAATCCCTAATAGGATGGTATTTTGATCATCTCCTTAATCGGGTTGGCTAATTCATTGATTTGGGGTTATATGAGTTGAATTCTATTTATATATTTACAATTGTTTTGACTAATCGGTATGAAAAATCATATTGTTTATACTTTTTGCAAAGTCACCGCACAAATATTTTCACTTGATAAATTATTTATAATTTTAGTGCACGTGATTATCTTAAAAATAAATAAATGAAATAAACACATGTGCATTTATTTATTTTTTACTAATTTGAATTAAATTGTATGTTATATTAAACTTGCAAATAATTAACTAAGTTATAATAAATTTGTCAAGTTTGAAATAAATTTACAATATAAGTTGTAATTTTTTGATAGCAACAACAACTATTTTTTTATTATTTTTTTACGATTCCGTATCAACTGCATGGTTGCAGGGGAGACATCGATATCGGCAGAGAAGAAGGATCCGATTCGTTACTTGGCATTGTATAAAGCAGTACTAAATGGTGACTGGAGGGCTGCAGAGGCAACTTTTAAAAATGATAACTTCGCACAGACTGCTGAGGTTTCAAACTTAGGAAAAGACTGTTCTTCATGTTGCAGTGAGCACAGGCCACTCGATGCAATTTGTGCGTGAACTTATAGATTTTTTACCGGCAGAAATGCTAGTAGCAGCAGGTGACAACGGAGACACGGCTCTTCATTATGCTGCTATTTCTGGAAATACAGAAGCTGCAAAGATTCTGGTACAGAAGAACTCTGCATTGACCCAGAAAGTAAACAAATATGGTCAGACACCACTTCATCTAGCTGCTCAATATGGGCATAGAGAAACTGTTTGCTATCTACTAACAGTGACGCAAAATGAGCATCCAAGTCCATTCGAGGGCGCAAATGGCGCCAGGCTTGTCAGTGATCTCATCGTTGCTGATTTCTATGGTTGGTACATTACATGCTTGATTTATTCGTCCTTTAAACATGCATGTGTAGAACAATTTTAATATCTACGATTTTTTATATTTATTTTGAAAATTTAATAACAATATTTCAATATTAACATAATATACATACTAATGAAAATAATAAAACATTCTTTTAAATAAAATTTCAACTTTAAATTCTATACACAAAAAATAGATATTAAATGATTCTATTAATTTTTATAAAATACATAAAAAAAATAAATATTAAAAGATTCTATTCAATTTTAAGTCCATAAAAATATATATATATATATATATATGCCTAGATAATTTAGTTTAAAATAGTTACGTGTATTTCTTAGTCATTATAACTTTTACTACTGCACCTTTTTATTTTTCTATCAGATACTTGGATCGAGGTCTCCTAATTGAAAACAAACTCAACCTAATAGATTTTGTCCTAATTAATATAAATTTTGCTTTATTAATTGATTTTGTTCTTTTTTGTGCGCAGACATTGCTTTTGATCTGCTGATGAGATGTCCAAGTGAAGACATAAATTGGCGATCTGCTTTACAAGCATTGGCTAACAAGTAAGGCATTCCAAAGTGGAACTCAACTTGGATGTTGTCAGCCCTTTCTCCATCATTGTTAGTCATTTTGTTCTCTTCACTTCAATTTTTTTTTTTCCTTTTTTTGCACTAGCATCAAGTTGAAGTTAAAATACACGGTTTGTTGCACTATTTGTTATATAATTTTGGATTATATTTCACTTTAATATTAAAATTTTAATTTTTTAATTTTATTTTTATTTCATGTTGAAGTAATTCAAATATATTTGATCAAAATTAATATACGTAACAACCATAATAAATATATTTTTAATATATTATTTTACGAATATCTTATTAAATAATTTAATCATCTTTTTAACTTCACAAAATAAATTTTACTTATGGGCCCCATAAAATAAATTTTGTAAAATAAAATTTTAGTAAAATTTATTTTATAGAACTGTAGACGGTGAAATTTAACGTACGTTCAAAATTTTAACAATCGCAACACTGTTTAGGCTCAGAACTCTAGGAAACACACTACTATATCACAAAAGTATAACATGGAGATTAAGAGTCGCCACCCAGGATAATAATTGAGACGAATCGAAGTGGTGAGACTAGATTCTCTAAAAGAAAGTTAGCACCATAATCAGGAGATTCTGGGAATGAAATACTAACTTCTCTTAGTCTCGTGTTCATTTATAATTATTTTATAAATTACTATCTTATTCTCTAATTACATGCAATTCTATTTAAACCCTAATTAAGCACCCATTTAACCTAAAGGCAACAAGTCATAAAATTACATGTAAAAATGCATACAAAAGGCAGCATCCCTATGTCTAAACTAGATTGATTTCATTAATTAAAGTTAGCATATTTTATTTATAAGTAAAATGGACTAAATATGGACCTACATTTTAATTGAATTAGTGAATCTAAATCTACTTGTTTTAATTAACTAACGAAATGAGTCTATTATCTACAAATTTTAAAGAAGAAATTAAATTATTAAGTGGGACTCAGTCTAACTTAATTTTAACTCAAAAAAACGGAGCCTAAGTCTATTTATTTTAAAAGAAATAAAATTAATGACCTAAAGCTAATTTTAATTAACTAGAAATGGGGTTAAGATCTAATTAATTTTAAAAAGAAATAAAAATACATTAGTGGGCTGAACTAAATTCTAAGTTAATTTTAATAATTAAAAGTGGGTTTAAATTTAATTAATCTAAATTGACCTAAATTAATTTTAAATTAATTAAAATCTAAGAACCATTTTTAAGCCTATTTATTAAATGGGTTAATCCTATCGTGGGTTTAGGGCCCAAAAGACATGAGAACCAAAAAAACAAAACTCAATTCAACAAACATACCAAAAATAAATCAAAACAACAATTTTTACTTGATTTTTATAAGAAACCCTAATTCAATTTCATGCAACCCTAAAATTAATCTACTGTCATAATTGATTTTAATTAAATTTACCAAACTGAGCCTAAATTAATAATCAATTTTTAGTGTAGAGAATTAAAATTCTACTAATTTCCCTCTATTGGGGCTATTACAAATTACAATGTAAGAAATTAAAGCAAATTAATTACAACCCAGTTAAAGCAATAAACAAAATACCGCAAAACATAATAAACCCTAAATTCAACGGGGATTTCACAAAATTCAGTTTATGGCATCTCATGAATTCTTCAATGTAGCCACTACTAAAATCTCACATCACCAACCTCACATTTAGAGCACTATAGAACACCAATGAAAAAAAAAACACAACAAAATAAAAAAAACACAACAAAACAAAAAAATTAATCAGTAATGATTCAATCAATAAATAAAATAAAGAAATCAAAATAAATAAAAAAAAGTAGGGGATGCAGTGCAAATGTTATTTGAATGTTCCTCAAATTAGGATTGTCACCATTTTAAGATTAACTCTGTTGTTTTTTTTTTTTTTGGACTTTAAAAGCAAAGAACGTACTTTTGTTGATTTCCTAAAGGTTTTGAAAACAAAAAAAAATGAAGAGCTAAGGTGTGTAGCTTTCTGCACAGTAAAGAAAATAACTAGGGTTTTATTTTTAGGCTCAAAAGGATTTTTTTCTTTCCTTTCCTTTCCTTTATGATTTTTCTTCATAGATTCTACCTCTGTAGGTTTTTTTTCACAGCCTTTTCCTCTCTCCTCCCCTCACAAACTCTGCCTCTTGGCTTTTGAAGCCTAGCCTAGCAACCTCCAACCCCTGCAATCATGCAAGAAAGTTGCGTGATATTGGGAGCGGGGAGAAGTCTCAGGAGTCTGGATTTTTTTTTAACTTTCAAAATCAAGATAAAAAGATAGGTGACAGAGTTTTGAAAAAAAATCAAAGACTCACACCTACAAGGACACGTGGTGTCCTGAACCAATGAAAAAATTAAGAAATGATGAAAAAAAATCAATTTTTAGCATAAAAAATCAATTTTTAGCAAAAATCGACATTCTGGAATGCCGACCGACATCCTTAATGCCAACTGGCATTACGTAATATCGGTCAACATTACACAATACTCGTCGGCATTACACAATGCCCATCGACATTACATAATGTCGGCCGATCACACATTTTTTAATTAAATTATAAAAAAGGTCCTCGAAAGTTTTTAATTTTTTTAATAAAATCCCTAAAAAACCAATTTTGCAATTAAGTCCAAAAAACATAGTAATTTAGTCATTTAAATAATGAAACTCGACACCAGAGATCAATTCTTGATTAGATTTTCATCATAGGAGCTTTCGTCATACGCGTGCACAATTGCATCCTGAAATTGGGTGCTTACAGTTGCCCCCCTTTGTCGCTGTTTGCTTGAAAAATTACGTTAAAGTAATAATAGCACACAATTTCGAAATAAAGAATTAGGGTACTTCATTGTATCCTAATTGACATGCTGATGCTTAAATTGCTGAGCAATTTTAAGCAATATGCTATGTTTAATATGTTTCACTATATTTCCTATAGAACATCCAGTGAAACTTATGCATTTCGCTATATTCCCTGTGGGACGTCTAGTTGCTCGTGATTTGAGAACATGCTATAGCTCTTATGGAACGTATAGCAATAATACCATAACTACTATGTAGTGTCTGGTGAACTACACTATATTCCCTTTGGGACGTTTAGTGACAATGGATTTCATTATATTCCCTGTGAGACATTTAATGAAATATATGTAATGATGCTCGCTATATTCCCAATAGGATGTCTAGTGATTTATGATTTGAAAAAATGTGTTATAGTTTATGTGGAATGTCTAGTAATGATACTATAACTACTATGTATTGTCTGGTGAATCTGCATTATATTCCCTTTGGGACATCTGGTGACAGTGGATTTTATTATATTCCCTAAGGGATGTTTTAACAAAATAAGTGCAATGATTCTCGCTATATTCCCTATAGGACGTTTAGCGAGCCGTGATTTGAAAAAAGTGCTATAGTTCTCGTGGAACATCTAGCAATTTGATAATTTTAAAATTTTACTATATTCCCTGTGAGATGTCTAGCGACAGAAGGTTTGAAAATTTTCATGTTATTACTGCTATTGAAGCACATAACATGCTGAATTTGAAATTTATATTACAATTACTGTGCAACACATAGCATGATAATTTTGAAATTTGTGCTTCAGCTATTATATAGCACGAAACGAATTGTGAAATCTTTTGATTTAAAATGATGCATGTAAAATTACAAAAATGAATTCTGTAATTATATTCCATATTTCGTACTTGACAAAAAATTTAGAATTTAAATACATACACAATTAATAATAATTCATTAATTGATGACATAGGTTAAATGAATTAATTAGGAATTAAATCCTAATCAAGATGCAATTATGGATGAAATTGCAAAGAAAAACTTGATTTTGAATGCAAGCATAGTCAAGGACCAAAATGGATAATTTCCATTTATAAGAAGGTTCCCTCATTTTTTGATGTTATTCTTCCTCTCCATTTCTTATTTTTTGCTTTGATTTTCTTCTTTTGATTTCTTACTCATTCGAAGTTCGATTTACGATTCGTTAGATCCTATGGCTGACCCACAACACAGGCTATACAAAGGAATAGAGATTTTAGCTGACCTGGCCATTGTGCCTCTCCATTTTTCTTAGAACAACCTTGAACTTCGATAGGGTTTCACTGTGCTTCCTTTCACTCGCCTTCACCTTTATAGGTGCACAGATGTATGCAATGAGGTAATACTTCCTCATTTTTGTTTATTTCTATAAAAATTTATTCATACAGTTAGCAATCATAATTAATTTTAGAATATAAACTAGTGTATATTGTTGAAATTAGATTAAAAATCACTCAAAAAATGCATGAAATTTTTAAATTTAACCTGGGAACATAGGATTTTAGTTGAATGGCTGACTGAAGGTCTGAAAATACAAGTCATAAGTCCAAAAATCAATTGGTGTTTGTGCAATACCGATCGACATTCCACTTTGCCGATCCAGAATCTATTTTTTTAATCAATTAATTATTATTATTTTTATTTCTATCCTTAAAATTCTCCCCAGCGATAGATGAAATTCATAGGCTATTTTTACATAGCTCATGAATTATTTCACGAGTTGCCGAAGAATGTGGCACAGCTGATATGGGCCTCTGAGTTTAGACGATTTATTGTTGGGCTTCTAAGAACTTAAGGGAGGTCTGATTACCATTCTTTATTCACACTGATTGAGTTATGGATGGACACCACCCACACATTCTATACTCATGTAGGCGAGTTAACTATTTAACCTATGAGTTTTTCTGTGATCACCGGGATTGCCTTCGGAAGGACTCCCATTTCCTTCGATATCAACTACTATAGTCTCCCTGAGTATACGTGGAGTCAGTATGTGCAAGATTTGATCGGGTTTATTCCAATGTGGAAGAATCAAAAGAATGTTATTCTTTCATTATTATTTAAGGGATTCAGACATCTTCTTACCATCACTCCTCGTCAGATTGACCATAAGGTGAGGTGTCTCCTTTTGATATTGCTTGGCACAACCCTCTTCTGCGAGAATGGTCATAAGGTCAGCATTGCCCTTCTCGGCCCTCTTTGAAACTTAAACTGAGTTGTCACCTTTGATTGGGGATCTGCTGCACTGGCTTATTTGTATTATAAACTGGACATTATTTACAGAGGTGTTGTCACCATGTGCAGCTTTTGGCATGCTTTACATGTACGTCATCCTTTTTTTTTCTTACTTGTTTCCTCTTTTCAGATCCAGAGTCTAGAGATTGGGCTGATTTGTGGCTTCGGTGCTATCAGTTCTAATAAGAGGCTCCCTCTGATGCAAAGATAGGGCTCTTCCTATCTAATGAGTGTCATGAACACTTTATAGACTTACTGCGATTAGCTGAACACTATCGAGTGGCATCTAGTAGGAAAACAAAATAATTAGTATTTCATAATTTAATGAAAGTTAAACTTAAAAACATGATTTTGCATATTAATTCTAATTGGTTGGAGAGAGCAGATGACATCCAAAGGTACAATTTCATGGTTGTTGTAGTATGACTCAAGGACATGAGGATTCTGCTCCTTAGTTTTGGCTATCGGATGTGGTATTTGGGAGAGTGGGTGTATCAATGGCATTCTGGACCTTCCCGACACTGTATTCCCTCTTATGTTCCTCTTTTAATGTTATACAGTTATCATCTGATGAGTTCAGAGTTGAGAGAGGTGTTACAGGGATATGACGCCATTATTTTTCTTGAGCAATCTCGCCATTACTAGCAGTTTATCCATGAGAACCTTTTTTAGCAAGTTCCTACTGACTAAGCTGAGGTAACTTCTGATTATTTCTCTTCTGGAATACTCAGGAGGTTAAGACTGCTCCTGACCCTGAGGTATCTGGGCCTAGACCTAGTCATGCACAATATACTCAACACGTTGGGACTAGTTATGAAGGAACCTTTGCTGGTGTTATTTTTAGTAATATCCCCCTTCTTGATAGATCTATGCTCTACTGGACTCTTACTATTCAGACTCTAGTTGAGCAGTATATACACTTTAACGATGCTTAGCTTCTTAGCTTTTCTCCAGTGGATACTTCTCATGTGAGTCTATCTGACTTATTTCTTGCATAATCTATACACTTGACACGGACGTTAATGGAAAATTTTACAACATAGGTTCCCCGGACACAAGTAGAGTATTTACATGGTCTTGTCTCATCTCAGAGGTTATTTACTATGTAGGTCATAAATAGTTGGCGAGTAAGTATATACACTAAAAAATGTAAAGTGTATGCATGTTATGCATGAAATGCATATGATATGATATTTTCTACATATGCAGAGTTATTCTAGGGATCTGGAGCTAGAGAACAAGATGCTTCATTGACGACTTGCGGACTTGGGCATGAACCCCTACAATGTTGGCACTTCATTTGTCAGTCCTCCAGATACTTATCATCATGATGACTCTAGCAGAGGAAGGAGCCCATGGCCTGATAGTAGAGCCTAAGATGACTGATTCTAGGCTATCTTCATTTCTGATTTGTAGTTATGTCAGACTGCCTTCTTGTACTGATCTATTTCAAAATTTCCTTTCTTGAAATTAGACTTGGATGAATAAATGGTCATAAGTGATTTTTTTTTGCCTTAACTTTTACCTAAGCTGCCCTTTTAGATTTTTAGCTTAGCAGGCCTACCTTAACTTTTGCCTAAGCCACCCTTTTGGGTTTTTAACTTAGCGGGCTTCTTTTATGTACTAAAGCAAAATGGTCTCATAAGGCTGATTTTAAGCATTTATGTTATGTTTTCCTTTCTAGGACTTAGGCATTATAAATAAGATAGAACATGCAATGTTATAACAAAATTCAATTTCAATAAAATTCATTAATTAGGGCCAAAATGAGTAAATTTACTATATCACTTGACATAACTCCTGTTATCAGCTAGTCCTTTTATATTTTCTAACTGAATATTTTTCATTCACATTTTATTTCCTTAACTTTTGCCTAACTAGCCCTTTACGGGTTTTCTAATCAACAAGACTTTTTTCTTTTATTTATTCCTTAATTTTTGCTTGCCAGCCCTATACGGGTTTTCTGAACAATGAGAATGTCCTAATTTTTGCTTGACTAGCCTTTTAAGGTTTTCTAGTTAGCAGACTTTATTTTATTTATACTATTTTTATTTATTTTTACAGGTAGTATTTCTTAAGGTGATCCAAATTAATAGGCTGTATGAACTCATTCCTTCAAGATCAGATATCTTGGCAACTCCTTTTGGTAAAACTGACTTGACTAAGTACGGTCCTTCCTAATTCGGTCTGAATTTTCATCTCAGATTGAACACCATTGCTTTAGACTATTTTAACACCATATCCCCAGCTCTTATTTTCCCTAGCCTTACTTTCTTATTAAATGACCATGCTATTCTCCTCCGATATATCTGAGTGTGAAATAAAATCATCTTCTCATTTAGAGATACCAGATGATCATATCTCTTTTGTGCACATTTACTCTTAGGTGTTTTGGCCTCTATAACCACTTTTAGACACTTAATCTCAGTCTTTATAGGCAAAACTGCTTCACAACCATACACCAAGGAGAACAAAGTTTAGCCTGTGGTAGTTCTGGCTATAGTTCTGTATCCCTACAAGGCAAAGGGAAGGCACTCAGACTAGTCTTTGTAAGTTTTTACCATCTTAAAGAGGATTTTCTTGATATTCTTAATTGCTGCTTCCACTGCTCCATTAGCCCGAGGTCTATACAGTGAAGACTTACGATGCTCGATCCCATATTTCTACAATAACTCTGCCGTCTCTGCTTGGAACTGAATCACATTTTCCATCACAACGTGATATAGAACTCCAGATCTATAAATAAGATTCTTCTCAATAAACCAGGCCATCTTCTTTACATTTACAGTATTAAAAGATTTAGCCTCTACCCATCTAGAGAAGTAATCAATTGCCATAACTATATACTTATGTCCAGTCAATGTTATCGGCCTTATTTCTCATATGGTATTAATCCCCCATGCTACAAAAGGCCAAAGAGATGATAAACTATTCAGCACCATTGGAGGAAGGTGGTTGAGATTCCCATAGATCTAACACTGATGGCATTACCTTACTATTTTAATGCAATCTCATTCTATGATCATCCAGTAGTACCCTTGTCTAATTATCTTCTTTGCTAGGATTATTCCATTCATATGAGAATCATAAGCTCCCACATGAATCTCTTTCATTACCCTCTTCTGCTTTATCTTTCTTGAGACATTTGAGTTGTATCCCATTCGGCATTCTCTTATACAACACCCTATCATGACTTGTAAAATTACGTGCAAGAACACACAAGGCATATCTTTCTTTTGAAGTGGCTTCATCTGAATATTTTCTTTCCTCGATAAACCTTTGAACATCATAAAACTATGGCTTCTCTTCAGGCTCTACTTGAATCCCTATAATTTCCTCACCCTTATAACATGGAGCTCTTGATTTCATGATCACTAACAGCTTTATAGTCAATCCATTTATATTGTCCCACATTAAAGAGAGCATTGCTAAACCATCTACTATTTGATTATCATCTCTTGATAGATGGATAAAAAGACATTTGGTGAAGTTCTTTATTAAAGTCCTTAAATAGCAAACGTAGGGTTTCAACTTTTCCTCCTTTACTTCCTATTCTTCATTAGCCTGAATAATAACCAACATTGAATTCCTATATACTAATAACTCATTTGCTCTAGCTGCCATTACTGCTTCCACTCCATGAATGGGTGCCTCATACTCAGCCATATTATTGGTTACTTTAAAATCCAGTTTCATGGCCATCAACATGTTTTCTCCTTCTTGCATAATAAGGATTACTCTTAATCTGACTCCTTTATTGTTTACAGCCTCATCAAAATAAAGCTTCAATTCTTGATACTCTACAATTGCTAGATTCTCATCTGGAAATTCTAGGTTCCACAGTTCATCACCCTCTACTACATTTTGTGCTAAGAATTCCACTACTGCCCTTCCTTTGATAACCTTCGTGGTAATGTACTCTATATCGAATTTAGTTGGGAGTACGATCCATCGAGACATCCTTCCAATCAAAGCAGATGTCTGTAATAAGTATCTTAAGGGATCTACCTTTGAAATAGCCTGAATCCTATAAGACTGAAAGTAATGCCTCAGTTTTATAATTGCCTAGATCATTATCAAACACGTCATTTCCATCAAATCATACTTTTCTTCATATGGTAAGAATTTTTTGCTGAGGTAATACACTGCATGCTCTATCCCATTTAGTCCTTCTTGAGCTAACATTGCCCCCATTGCCTTTTCCTCTAGAGCCAAATACAGGATCAATAGTTTACCTTGCCTTAGTGGTCTCAGTATAAGTGGATTGGTGAGATATTATTTTATCTTATCAAAGGCCTTCTAACAATCATCGTTCCACTCTACAGGTTGATCTTTTCTCAATAGCTTAAAGATTAGGTTACAAATATTAGTAAGCTTTGCAATGAACTTGCCAATATATTGTAACTTACCAATAAACCCTCTCACTTCTTTCTCTGTCTTTGGTGCTGGCATTTCCTAAATAGCTTTCACTTTATCCAGATCTACTTTAATTTCTCTACTACTAACTATATGCCCTAGCAGCTTCCCTGAAGTAACTCTAAAAATGCATTTCTTTGGGTTGAGTCTCAGATTATACCTCTCAATGCGCACCAAGAACTTGTCCAGTGCTTCAAAGTGTCCCTCTCTTGTTTTTGACTTGACCATCATGTCATCTACATACACCTCAACTTCCTTATGCAACATGTCATGGAAAAGAGTGGTAGCTGCCCTTTAGTATATTGCACATGCATTTTTTAACCCAAAAGACATAACCTTATAACAATAAGTCCCTTATTCTATAATGAAAGTTGTCTTGATTTTATCTAAAACTATCATCATTATCTGATTATACCTAGAGAACCCATCCATGAAAGAATACATTGCACTTGATGCCGCACTATCCACTATGACATCGATGTGGGGTAAAGAAAAGTCATCTTTCGAACATGCTTTATTTAAGTCTCTGAAATTGATACACATATTCACCTTACTGTCTTTCTTGGGTACCGGGACTATATTTGCTAGCCATTGGAGGTAATCTACTACTTCCAAGAAGTTAGCCTAAATTTGTTTAGCAATCTCCTCTCTTATTTTCTTATTCCACTTTGATCTTAGCCTGCACAATTTCCATTTAACTGAATTTATTTCTGGATGAGTTGGAATATGATGTTCTGCTATTTTCCTGTCTAAATGTCACAACCCAAATCGGGAGTCATGACCGGTGCTAGGGAATGAGAATTCTTTTGAATCTGAAACCCGTAGTAAGCTTTAAAAAAAATAAAAGCATGCAATAAATAAATAAAATATACACCATAATTAAAATCTTAAACCAATATAATAAAAATAACTTTTATTATCTTATAAAATAAAAATATATTAATACAATATTTAGAGAAAGGCCTCTGAAATTACAACCAACAACCTACAAATACAAAATACGACTACTACTACAGTTTTCTAGAGTACAATAAAATTAAGTAAGTAATTTACACAAAATAGCTGTGGCTGAAGAAGTCCAGCGGATGGGCCTACTACTGAGGTCTGAGGAAGAAGAATCTCCTGTTAAAATCACAACTGAGGGGAGTCAGACCTCACTGAGTGAATTGTTATATTATATATACATGTATCTCCTAATGTCATATGCAATCACTCATCCGTATTTAATAAATATATATACAAGCATTTCACACAGATGTTAAAACATTATTTGTTAAAGGATCAGATAGAACCTTAATAAATCACAACCTCAATCAACAATAACTCTTTAGCCATACAGGTTCACTTAATTCCAAATTAATTCACTTATTCCATTATGGACAATAGACAGTAGACCGAGCTCCAACAGTCTGACTATCAGTGTGATTAGCCCCGAGACACTAGGTCAATCGAGCTCCAGCAACCACACTATTCAATCACATTAAATCTTAAATCAATCAATCAATCAAATAATATCATTTATCACCTCAAGTGATTCTCACTCAACTCTAAATCTATCGTACCGGTACGTACACGGTCCTAGTGTTGCCCACTAGGTAGCACGTTCTATCGATATCCTTCATTTAAAATTAAAAATACATATGGAAAAATAAATAATGCATAATAACATTCATAATAATAAATAAACCATATATATACTAGAAATATACCTAAAATAAACTAAGTATATTCAAATATATATGTTAAATAAATTCAAATCAATCATAAAGTATGCCAAATAAAAACCAATAATATACTAAAGACATTTTAAGTATAAATAAAAAATAAAACATGCATTTATTTGAAATATATCAAAAAAATACTAAAAAAAATACCTAACATATACTAAATATTTAACAAAACAATTTATGAATAAATACAAATCAAAACATGTATATATGCTAAAACATGCATCCTAAATGCAATGTATACATAAAATAACAACTCACAAGTTTACACTCCTCGAGACCGGTTCAACGGGCCCGATCCACTAGGCCTTAGTCTCGGTCTCGGCGCAACTAAAAATAAAATAATAATAACAAAATCAAAATAAATCTAACTTAAACTTTTAAAGAGACTCGATCTAAAAATACGGAACTCAGACAAAATCGAAAACTTAGAATCAATGCGATGTCACATTTTACGAGAATTTCTACCGAAAATTTGACAAAACTTCCTTTGTAAAAAGGATTAAAAAGTAGAGCAGATCCTACAAGAAAAATGTACTTCTAATTATAAAATATTTGACACCTTTAGTTAGGACTCCGAACTGCATAATCTCCCAATCGAAGTTTACAATGCCATAAAAAATCAAATAATACAATAAATATATTAAAAATCAATAAATTCCACAAATATCCTCAAAATATCAAAATATAGCATATTTAAACATTAAAACACTAAATATAATTATTTTCACAATAATTAAATAAAAATCCTAAAATAACAATATAATATTATTAAAAATCAAATTATCTCAATAATTCCAATATAAAATAGTAAAAATTCACTTTTATATATTAAAATAGCTTAAATAGCCTAAATATATATTAAAATTAATTAAAAACCCATTTAATTACAATTTAGTAAATAATATATTATTTGAAAATAATTTTCAAAAATTAATATTAATTAGTTAAAAATTACAAATAATTTATAAAAATCATTTTAATACCTTAAATAATTATAAAACCATTTTAAACACAATATTTAACTATAATTTTAACAAAAACTCACAATTAGCCCAATAATTCAAAATACACAATAATACTAAATAATTTCCTCAAATTAAATAAAATCATTAAAATTATTCTATCAACATATATTATTTTAATATTATCTAAAACACATAATTAAACAATAATTTCAACAAAAATATACATTTAACCTAAAAATCCAATACATAATATTCTCAAAAATTATTTTCTCAACACTAAAATTAATAAAAATTTATAATAACACCAAATCAATCAAATTCATAATTTAAATAATTAATTTACAAAAATTCAATAAATAATAAAAAATTCACCAAAATTAAATAAATTCCAAAAAAATAAAAATAATATATATTCATGAAGCTTGAGCTACTAGAATCAACATTTGTTAAGGGAGATTGCATGAATCAACAAGATTCAACCTAAAAAAAATAGAAAACCCTAAAAGCTCAAAACCAAAAATCGAAGAAAACTCATAAACGATCAATTTTAAGCTTGAAAGAAGCTTGGATTCGGCCTCCTTGAAGCTCTAGGAGTTGAATGGCACCGGAATGGCTTGGTTTGGTGCCAAAAAAGTGATCAACGATGAGAAGCTTCTTTAACTATTGCTCGCTGCCATTTCTGTAGAAATCGACGATCAGAGAGGAAGAAGAAAACAACGATGATAGCTGGAAGAGGAAGGTGGTCGACAGTGGTGAGAGAGGCACACCGACGATAGGTGATAAGGATGTGCAGCGGGAGGAAGGAGGTTCACTGTAAGTTTTTCTCTTCTTTCTTCGTTTTTGTATATATATATATATATATATATATATATATATATATATATATTAAAACTTTATATTATAATAATACTTTACCTTAAATTCACCTCCACCACAATTATATTCATATATATATATATATATACACACACACACACACACATATATTAATATATACATAATATAAAATTAACAATAGATAATAATAATATTAATAATACTAATGAAATAGTTTAATAATAATACAAATAATGTAAATTAATAAAAATAATAATGCACTAAAATTAATATTATTAAAATAATATTATCCGAAAAATTAACAATCAATAATGTAAATTAAATGTTTAAAATAATAAGTTTCTAAAAATAAATATTTATGTAGAAAAAATATATTTAACATAAATGTAGTAATTATTAATCACAAATAATAACATAAATAAATATAACTTTTAAATTTTATTAACACTGCATATCTCAATTTATATTTAAATAATTTAAAAAAAAGGGTTATTACACTAAACCTGGCATATCTTCATAAGTCCAAGCAAATACTACCTTCTTTTTTGTTAATATTCTCTCAAAATTTTTCCTCTCTTCAGGAGTTACATCATGTGATATAGATATAATTCTTTGGATTATCTTTTGTGCCCATGTTAAATGAATCAAATTGAATTGAATTAATGTCAAACATGCATGAACGATCAAAATTATAATGCAGAGAACTATCAGGATGCACATCACACACATAAGCAAAACCAGCATTTATATCATTGACTATGGAAAAAATATAGTTTTCATCCTCTTAAAGACTTGACGTTATTACATCAGTTTCCTTATAAAAAAACATCACTAAAACTATTACTAATGATAGTAGCTAAATCTTGGGTGGCTCCTCTTTAGGTGGCAGACACAACAACTCTTCGACAGCAGTATCACCTATCTTCTCAGCTACTTACTTCATCACTTCCTCTTTATTATCCTCTACCAAGTTCTCCATAATCTGCACCTTGAAGATTTTAAACCCAAGAATGTCTTTTCCAGCAACATTGATAGATTTCCTAGTACCCAAATATTACTTGCCTTCCTCTAGCTTAATAAAATTCTCATTTATCAGCCCGATTCTCCCCAAAGGCTTATTTATTTTAGCCTCTCCCTTCTTCTGCACCCTAACCCCTTGGTATCACTCTGACTTTTGACCTCTGATAGCCTAGGCCTTCCCAGTAATAAGGCATAGGTGATAGGTATGTATAGTATAATGAACTCAATAATGGATTCAACAGGTCCTATTTTAACCAGAGCTTAGAATGTCCCCTCCACATTCCTAGTGTTGTCATTATAGACTCTGATTATTAGGTTTGAACCTGTTAAGTCATTGGCTTTTAAACCCAAATTAGGCAGGATCTACAATAAACACACATTAATAGCATAACCATATCATCAATCATTGTAAAGTTGGTTCGCTTCCCCTTTACTTCAGTTGGGATAAACAATGCTTTATTATGATTTCTTCCTTCCAAAGGAAAATCATCATCTGAGAATGTTATCAACCTATGTTTCTTTTCTGTAACCTTTGATACCATAGCCTCATGTGTCTCTACTGTTTTAATGTTCATGTTTAATAGAGCTTTGATAAGAGCTCTTCTATAACTGTCTGAATGCATTGGTAGTCCTAAATGCTGACAGTTGCCTTAGCCTTCTTTAGCTGTTCCAAAATTAGGTCTTTTTTTTCTCCTCCTTGTGTTTCTGCATCCTCTACTTCTTCTCTTTATGCGACTCTCTCATTTTTCTTTTCTGCTATCTTGTAATTCTTCCCACTACTAGTGATATGATTCACATTGGGGTTATCACTCCATACGTGAAGACTAGTAAGACTTTCCTTATCAGAGTCGTACTAAATGTTTACAACCTCAATAATTTGGTCCCTTTTTCCATTTTTCCACACTTCCACTGTGCATGTTTCTTTTTCGTCCATGTTAAAATTTTTCAGATGCTCACTCAATAGCTCCTCGATCCCTTGTTCAGGAGTTAAAAACCCTTTACTCTCCTCTTCGAACTCATCACCCCATCCTGTAGCCATAATCTCCTTAAGGGGTATGTCACTAGAAGTTAGTTTTGAATAGAGTACTCTATAATCAAATTTACTTGAGGGCTGCCCCAACAAATCCTCAACTCCTCTTCGTGGTTGTTCTAGAGTTTTAGATTCTTTTTCTTTTTCTGTTGGCTCATTATCAAACTTATCACTCCATCCTGAAGGCACTATTGATTCAACAGGGATATTAGTAGAGGGTGGTCTGGAGTATAACACTTTGTAATCGAATTTGCCTGAAGGTTATCCTAAAAAATCCTCAATTCCATTAGAGGCATCAGGATATTCCTTACTGTTTGTAAGGTTTAAGTTTTCAAATGAGTCTAGTACTTCCTCCTCGCTAACTCTCGAGTTGATCATCATGGTGATCGGTGGTGGGACATTTTGGTATTTTGGGAAAGGATTGTTTCTAGTGCTTGGGTTAGGATTAGATTTTTTAGGGTCTGTGATTTTTTTGGAGTCTATCAGGTTTTGGATTTCGTGTTTGAGGTGGATACAGGTATCTGTGGAATGACTAGCTACTTAGTGAAACTTACAATATCTATTAGGGTCATAGCCTCAGACATTTGGGTTAGGTGGTTTGGAAAAGGTTAAAGGTCAAAGTAGGCCTTTTTGGATTAATCGGTCTAGGACTTTTAAGAGTGGTTGATTGAAGTTGGAGAATCTCTTAGGCGACTGAACTACGCGTACCTCCACAGGTCGGCTAATGCTTCTTTGTTGTGTGCCCCCAATTGAGTAATTTTGGGTTCCGATGCCTCTAGAGCTTTTCTTCTTTTCATTCTCAATCTCTTCAACTTATTGATCATCATTATACAGGTCTATAAATATTTTGGGGTTCATCATTTATAATCTCTCGACTAGAATAGGTGATACATTGCGGACTATCATCCTAACTTGATCTTTCTCAGCCAACTTATTCTTCATTAGTCCTACTTTGTTCATGAACCTAATAAGAAAATCAGAGAAGGATTCATTCAATTTCTACTTTGTCAATTCTAAATCTCTGATGGATACTTCCAATGTAGTGTTACAATCATATTGTTTCAAAAAGGTAGCAAATGATTCTTTCCAGTCAGCTCTGACAGATTTTTCTAGCCCATGATACCAGTTCACAGTCATTCCCTCTAAAGACAGTATAAATAACCTAGTGATCACTACTAATAAGGTCTTGGTAGTGCTCATAGTTATTGTGTACCAACTTAGATGAATCTTTGGGTCTCCTCTTTCATCAAATTTCTGTAGCTACGGCATTTTGAATTTATCAAACAACTTATCATCTTCCATTTACAGTATGTTATTGAAGTCAAATGAATATCCCATGCCTTATCCCCTAATCAGCTCCTCTATATTGGACATCTTCTGGGTCAGTGCTCACATCTGCTTGGACTCGTGGTCTTGCACTAGTTCAAGTGACTTTTTCTTTGCTTTCTCTACCATATAGTTCTCAATATCCTCCAACTTCACATTAATAGCAGGCGGGTTTCTACCAACAGGTTGCCCCCCAGTATTATGTTAGTATAAGGTATGCCCTAATGGTATTCTTGTAATTATTTAGACTTTGTATATAATCCCTGTGGCAATAAAATATTCTTTTAAATAAATATGTTATTTTTTTGAGTATTTTTCCTTTAGTATTATGTTGAATAAATTTATTATTAAAGAGTTAATAATATGAGTTACAAATTTATTTAGTACATTTACTATAAATTGTTCATAATCGATTAATTAATATTTGGATAATATTAATTAAACTATCACCTCTGTCTATTTTCCTTGATTAATGTGTGAAACTAATAGTGGGAGGTAGTGAATCTTATACTACTTGATATGAGTGATCAAAATAGACACGTGGAAACTCATTGGATGGGTTAATTGAACAGTGAAATTAGTATTGTGATTGCAAGGATATTCACATATAATCAACAATCACAATCTAGATTATAATGGTGCATATAGTCCTTCGACTTGAGGTGACATAGTCATCCACATTTAGGTGGTTAGAGTTTGTTACCACTTACAAACCTTATATTAATCATCACATGGGTATATAATGTGTGGTGGCTCTAATTAATTAAATATAGGGATGAATGTTTAACCAAGATAGGATTCATTACCTGGTGTGAACCGGGATAAATCCTATGCTATCTAAGTTTATTCTTGATGAATAAATTCCTGGCCAGGATAAATAAAACACAGTCTAAAAAAGAGTTTCAATACTAGAAAGAGTTATAGTATTTGTTGTATTTTATCAAGAATTAAAACTTAAGATGAGGTTATATAATAAAGCTATTAGAGTTTGATAATACCTTGACTCTAGGCTATATTGGGATCTTAATGAAAGGAATTTAGTGCATGGTAATTATGACCAGGTTCGTGTGAATCATAATATGCATTCATTTCTAATTGGGTAGCTGTGATATTAATACTATAGGTCACTCACAGCTTATGAGAACTAAATGTGAATAATTAGGATTTTCACATTTAGAATTGAAAAGAGTTTTAAATAATATTAAATGTTAATATTATATTTTCTCATTGTCATTTAGACATGAACCTAGTAAGTCACACCTAATAGATTTTATTTATTCACTATAGTATTAATCTAATTATTGATTAAAAGAGTTTAATCAATTAATCAAGATTAACAGAATTAGATTTATGTTTTGAACAATGATTCTAGTATATCATGAAATCTAATTCAAATAAGAGTATTATTTATTAATTAATATTTAATTAATACTGGATATTAATTAATATATATTAAATAAATAAATAAATATATATATATATATATATATATTATATATATATATATATATATATATATATATATATATATATATATATATATGTTGTTATCTATTTATGGACTTATATTAATGGTCCAAATTGGTTTGGACATAGGCCAAAATTTATTTTGGACCAAAGATTAATTAAAGTCCATATCTATGTATACGTATAATTTAATATGTAAAATAATACATTTGATGTATACTTTACATACAAATTTATACATTAATATGTGTAGGTGGCAAGCTCAATTATTGAATTAAGCAAGGTGGCATATTAATTAAGTGGATATTTCTAAAGTATGCCTAAGGTGTCATTTTTAATCATTTGGATGGTTAGGTGTATGCCTAAGGTGGCATAATTAATAATCACATAATTAATTAATGCATACTTTTCCTTAGTGGAAAATACTACACATATATCATTTCATATATCTAAGGGAAGTCAAGTGACTTGGTAAGAGAAGGAAGAGGCAAAATAATGCTTAAATGAGTTTTTGCTTAAAGAATTAAGAAAAATCACTAAGTCATTTGGTTATGATAAGATCATAAACCAAAAATAAACACAACATATACTTTACACTTATGCTCTTAATTAAATTAGTATAAGTTATTAAGTTAATTAACATAAGTAAGTGATAGATAAGACTTTGGTGTTTCAAACTAGAGGCCTTACATTTAGAGGGCTAAGCATTTGATTCAAGGAATTGAATAAAAGGAAGGCTAAGTTCTTCAACAAGTAAGTTTACAAACTTATAATTAATTAATTATTTATTTGTATATTACTTAATTTATATAGTTGTGTATTTCAATGCAATTTGAATCCTGGGAAAATGAAATTCTTCATTTTATAAAGGGTTATGATGAGTAAATTTTTGAAATTTACTCTATTTAGACTTGTGCTTACTACACATGTATTTATGTCTAAATACCATAATTGATTTCTAACACATTATTAGTAATAGGTGGAGCATCTGCAGTAATTATGATAATTGCAGCAGCATGTGGTTACTCAATTATAGGTGGTGGTACGATAGTAGCAGCAAGTTGTATCAATCTAGATAAAGCCTGTCTCAGTTCATCTTACATTATAGCCCTCATGTCATCCATCAAAGCTCCTTTGATATATTTTAAGTCCAGTTTCCTCCTTGTTGTTGTTCCATCTATATAGGTTCAGGTGTAGTTGGTTTAACTTCTAAATAAAATGGATTGATAAGACTCTTCTCCAATCTATACAAGATTTCTTTTACTATAGCCTTAGGACTCAAATTTGTTCTTCTTAGTATACCACCTTTCCATCCCCAAATACGAGAAGACCTAGATGAATCTATGATGGTTGTAAAATAAAGTGTTAGTGTGATAGATGAAATGCATGTATGCATGATGCACGTGCTATACAACAAGTAGTAAATAGAAAATATTAATCAAGTGTACAATGTCTATCCTTCCAACCTTATTCCTCCCACTCATGTATTCAATGGCAAGTTTCTTTTCCTAGGATTTTTTGTTTTAGCCTTAATATCAATAGGGGACATCAAGAACAAACGTATATACCAAATATCTCTTAAAGCAAAAAAAAAAGCATGGAAACAGTATTTCTAGGTATAAAGGTCTAGCCCAATATTTATTAGCCTAGATGAGCTCTTTAAAGTATGGGCTTGAGCTTTTATAGATAGACATACCTCATGACAACATATACAAGCAATTTGGGTAAATCTTAGGGGAAGTAACTAAGCCATTATATGTGGTTAAGGTTCGGTGAAAAGTCAAAGTTCCCTTAGCAAGATGCCCTCCTTTAAGACTTGAGTTACAGGCCAAGGTCAGAGGGGCCCAACATCCTTTGCAAACTCGAGAGAAGATACCCCCCTTTAGGACTTGGGTTACAAACTTTGTTCAAAGGAGCCCAGTAATCTCTCTTGAACCGAGTTAAGGCTAAGAGTGATGGTTAGCCAATTTATAGCTCCATGAAGTTAGTTGAATCATGGAATCATAAACCAACACAATTGGTTTAAAAGGGACATGCAGAATGAATGCAAGAATAAAATAATAATTAGTAAAATAATTATAAAGAACACAAGTAGAATCAGTATCTCTTATCCCTAGTGGAGTCACCATTGTAAATGGTAGGGTTTAGCGTGCACCCAAGATTTTAGCAACCGCAACACTGTTTGGGCTCAGGGCCCTAGGGAACATACTACTATATCACAAAGACATAACATGAAGATGAGGAGTCACCACCCAGCATAATAGCTAAGACAAATTGAAATGGTGGTACTCGATTCTCTAAAGAAAGCTAGCACCACAATTAGGAGATTCTGGGAACGGAATACTAATATCTCTTAGTCTTGTGTTCATTTAGAATTATTTTATGAATTACTATCTTATTCTCAAATTAAATGCAATTGTATTTAAACCCTAATTAAACATCCATTTAACCTAAAGACAATAAGTCATAAAATTACATGTAAAAATGCATACCAAAGGCAGCGTCCATATGTCTAAACTAGATTAATTTTATTAAATAAAGTTAGCATATTTTATTTACAAGTAAAATATACTAAAGGTGGGCCTACATTTTAATTGAATTAGTGAGTCCAAATCTACTTGTTTTAATTAACTAAGGAATGAGTCTATTGTCTACAAATTTTAAAAAAGAAATTATATTATTAAGTGGGCCTAAGTCTAAATTAATTTTAACTCAAAAAAACAGAGCCTAAGTCTATTTATTTTAAAAGTAATAAAATTAATGGGCTAAATCTAATTATAATTAACTAGAAATAGGCCTAAGGTCTAATTAATTTTAAAAAGAAATAAAAATACATTAGTGGGCTGAACTAAAGTCTAAGTTAATTTTAATAATTAAAAGTGGGCCTAAATCTAATTAATTTAAATGAGCCTAAATTAATTTTAAATTAATTAAAACCTAAGAACCATTTTTAAACATATATATTAAATGAGTTGATCCTACCGTTCGTTTGGGGCCCCAAAAGGCATGAGAACCAAAAAAAAAACCCAATTCAACAAATATACCAAAAATAAATCAAAACAATAATTTTTACGTGATTTTTCTAAAAAACCTTAATTCACTTTCATGCAACCCTAAAATTAATTCACTGTCATCATTGATTTTAATTGAATTTACCGAATTGAGCCTAGATTACTAATCAATTTTTAGTGCAAAGAATTAAAATTTCACTAATTTCTCTCTATTAGGGCTATTACAAACTACAGTGCATGAAATTAAAGCAAATTAATTATAACCCAGTAAAAGCAATGAACAAAATACCGTAAAAAAATAAGAAACCCAAAATTATATGGAGATTTCACAAAATTCAGTTCATGGCATCCCATGAATTCTTTAATATAGCCACTACCAAAATCTCAAATCACCAACCTTACATCTAAAGCTGGTATAGAACACCAATCAAAACACAAAAAACACAATAAAAAAAATTAATCAGTAATGACTCAATCAATAAATAAAACAAAAAAAGTAGGGGATGTTGTGCAAATGCTGTTTGAATGCCCCTCAAATTAGGATTGTCACCGTTTTGATATTGACTCTATTGTTTATTGATTTCTTGAAGGTTTTGAAAAAGAAAAATGAAGAGCTAAAGTGTGTGGCTTTTTGCACAATAAAGAAAATAACTAAGGTTTTATTTTTAGGCTCAAAAGGATTTTTTTTCTTTCCTCTCCTCTCTGATTTTTCTTCACAAATTCTGCCTCTCTAGGTTTTTTTTTCGCAGCCCCTTCCTCTCTCATCCCCTCATAGACTCTACCTCTCAGCTTTTAAAGCTTGGCCTAACAGCCTCCAACCTCTGCGATCATGCAAGGAAGTTGCGTGATATTAGGAGCAGGAGGAGGAGACTCAGGAGTCTGGGTTTTTTTTTTTTAACTTTCAAATCAAGATAAAAAAATGGGTGATAGAGTTTTGAAAAAAAATCAAAGACTCACATATGTAGGGACACGTGGTGTCCTGGACCAATGAAAAAATTAAGAAATAACGAAAAAATCAATTTTTAGCGAAAATTGGCATTCTGGAATGACGACCAACATCTGTAATGTTGATTGGCATTGCTTAATGCAGACTGACATTACACAATGTCGGTCGACATTAAATGCAGACTGATCACACATTTTTTTTAATTAAATTACAAAAAAGTCCATGAAAGTTTCTAATTTTTGCAATCAAATCCTTAAAAAAATCAATTTTACAATTAAGTCCATAAAACATAGCAATTTAGTCCTTTAAATTGCAAAACTCGACACCAGAGATCAATTCTTGATTAGATTTTCATTATAGGAGTTTTTGTTGCACGCGTGCACAATTGCATACCGAAATTGGGTGCTTACAAGAACCTACAAGGTGATTAGGTTGTTTAATAGGATGTTTATATGATGAATATACTAAAAATATACTTATTCCGGTTGCCATATATGCTAAATTTGATCGAATATGTTCAAGGTACTTTAACTTGAAACAAAAATCAAAATTTTGGGATTGAAAAGAAAAAAATTGAAAATTTGATACCAAAATGAAAAATGATCCAAAGTTATGGTGCTAATGTGAACTAAACCCATAAAATACAATTAGATTTGAAATTAACAAGTTGAGCTCAAATTCTACAACTCAGAAATCGAAATTCAAAAACCGAATTATATTCAAATATTATTTTAAAGTTTAAACTTTGCTCAATTAATTATTTTATACTTAAATTTGACTTAACTCAATTAAATATATAAAATTATAAAATTTTACAATATATAGAATTTAAAATATATTTGAACTTGATCTAAATTTGATCTCAACTTGATTCATTTAATTATATAAAATTTTAAAATATATAAATTTTGAAATATTTTGAACTCAGCTTAAATCAATCAAATATTAATATAATTATATTAAAATAAAAATAAAAAATAAATAAGTAAAATTTTAATTAGGTTCACGATTCTATGGTATCAAAAAAACTTGAGCTCAACCTGTTAGCTAGCTCAAATAACTCATATCAATTTTAATTTTTTTTTTTTAGTTAATTTTGAGTAGCTGGTGAGTTTGCTTAACTTGGTTGTATATACTTCTATATAAAATGGAATAAAAGTGGTTATTGATCATTTCTTGCAGTTCTTGCAAATTATGGAAGCGATAGAGACGAGTTATCTGGAGGAACAGGTGTGGAAAATCAAGCAAGAATTGTAGAAGTATATATAATTACCAAAAGGAATCCAAGCTATTATATGGTTATTGTAGATATCTACAGCACATACACAGTACAAAAATGATGCATAAGCAAGCAATTAAGCTTTTAAGACTCCTGATTTTTCGAGCTTTAGAGCTGCGTAATACATCAGAAATAAATCAGCTCTTAGAGCACCCTGTACTAGTTGCAGCTAATATGGGGATTCATGAGTTCGTTGTGGAGGTTATCAAGGCTTACCCTGAATCTATTTGGTTTTATCAACAGTAATTACCAAAGACACTTCCATTTGTCAGTACTACACCGCCAAGAAAGAGTGTTCAACCTTCTGTATCAAATGAGCTCCTTTAGGCATTTTTTCACGAATTTTCACGACGCACATGGCAACAACATATTACATTTAGCAGGGAAATTGGCACCATCAAATAAAATTTCCGGGTGCAGCATTGCAGATGCAGAGAGAGCTGCAATGGTTCAAGGTCTTTTAATTAAGTAAACTATTTATCATAATTAAATCTTCGATATGGGGCTTGGCATGCATATATACATATAGATAGGAGGTTGTTCATTTGATGGTTAGATTTATGATATATGCTCTAAAGATATATTTTACATTTTGCTAATAACAATGAGATACATGTATTACAAATCTAATCCTCCTGTATAATATATCAGTAAGTAGACAAAAAAAATTCTATATAAATATGCACTTCTGTGAGAGAAGGAAAAAAGTGTTTTAAAAAGACAAAAAATCTCCAAAAATTTTCATTTGCAATCTGAAATTTAGCAAACAATATATATTTGTGATGCAGGAAGTGGAAAAGGTTGTTCAACCATCAAACAAAGAACAGAAGAATAAGGATGGAAGAACTCCAAGAATGGTGTTCACAGAAGAGCACAGGAATCTAGTTGAGAAAGGTGAGAAATGGATGAAAGATACAGCTTCATCATACACTCTTGTAGCTGCCCTTGTGGTCACAGTTGCTTTGGCAGCAGCTTTACAGTACCAGGAGGCAATAACCAAGATAATGGGCTCCCAATATTTTTAAATGAAACATCTTTCATCATCTTTGAGATATCAAATGCCTTGGCACTTTTTTCTTCAGCTACCTCACTGTTGATGTTCCTGGGCATACTCACTTCAAGATACTCTGAGGAAGATTTTCTCAAGGCACTGCCAATGAGGTTGAGCATAGGTCTTATTGCATTGTTTTTTTCAATTGCATCTCTGCTGGTTGCTTTTAGCTCATCCCTTCACTTAATTCTATCTCAGAGTGACTTGGATTGCAGTTCCAATTGGTATATTTGCTAGTGTTCCTGTTACCTTGTTTGTACTCTTGCAATTCCCTCTTTTGGTTGAGATTGTTTATTCCACATTTGGCCCTAGCATTTTTCGTAAACAAAGTGATGAAATACTCATGTAGGTTTAATATCAACTCCGAGTAGACAAGAATTTTTCAAATTCGATGATATTTTTTTTTTCAACTGTATTCAGAATATTAATTTTTTATATTTTTTTAAATTTTTACTTTTTTTTGAAAAATGCATTGGCTATTTTGTTTGTTTTGTGCTTTTAATTAATAATAAACTAGTGCAAGGGGTGTATGATTGATGATGATTCACATCATGGTAGAATCAAATGCTCCTAAGAAGGCTTCATGTACACTTTCCATCATAGACTTGAAGCTATTTATTCAAAGGTGTAAAGGGTATAAGGAATTTTCTCTAATTTTTTTTTGTGTAATTAAATTTAGACAGAGTTTAAATCTTGTATCTCATAATATTTTTGAAGATAAATGATTATACCATTTTTTTATTCGTTATTACTTGGACGTTAATTTCATCTAATCTAATCACATATCATGTCATTATTAATAAAAAATTTTCTATTATTCATATCATTCAGAATCCACAATATGACATTCATCCTGTGGGAAAATTGTATTTTTATGTGTTATCCAAAGTTTTTAATTTTTGTCATTGTTACTTAATTTTATTCTTTCTAATTTTAGTATTACTTTATACAGTTAATTTCAGTCACATTTCTATAGCAATATGCATATATCTTATTTATTTTCAATTAATTTTATACTATTGATTGATCCAATACAACATGAGCCATTCGCTACTGTCATCGCCAATTATTCATTTGATATGTGCTTCATACACAAGGTATCATATTTTACAGATTGGATTTCACACTGGATTTTTTCAGAAATAATATTTACCTAGCCAGTGGCTTTGAGTGAGCTAGAATCATAACAACGAACATGTGAAGATTAGATATTCCCTTGTTACAATTACAAATCTAACATGCAGAATCCTAAATAATTTTGTAAAGAATTGCATAGAAAATCTTAACTATATAGTTTCTTATCATATATGCTATATTGGCATAAATTGGTTGCGAGGGTATATACTCTCCTGAATAGTGCAAACAAAAATTTGTGGCAAATCCGACGCTATAGATTGAATGGAGATAAGATACATAAGAAGAATAGATAGGAGAATTTGTGGCAGCATTTGCATCTCTTGCAATATACATTTTTTTTTCATGTCAGTTGAGTTCCTTGTCCTGAGGTAACATATCCAGGAGTAATTAATTTATTTATTTCCCTATAATAATGCACAGAATTATAGGTCCTTTAGCTTCTAAGTTTTCAGTAATCAAGAAATAATTCCTGAAGCCACATTAGTTTGTTGTGCTATATTGATTGAAGCAAGCAGATCGATCAGTTGCTCTATACTCGAAAGATTTTCAGAATGCAAATGAATACATACTTTTATTTAAGGAACTTCACGCTAAAAAATCATCATAAAAAAATCCATAGCTCAAAGAACAAATTCCACATTAATACAACTAATAAAACATAGAGCATTGAAACAAGTTTATAACAACTCTAGCCATCCTAGCCAGTACCACCAAGAACACCTTTGAGCTTTTTAATTGTAGCTTCATCAAGAAACGTGCTTTTCTCGATCAATGGAGTGGGGAAGTTGTTAGCAAACAATGCAAAATCTGTAATTTGGAGGCCAGGTTCAGGGCTGTTGAAAGTAACAATAGCAACAGATGGTGTCCCAGCAGCACTTATCTGAAAATGAAGCAGCCCTTGTGGAAACACCATAAGGTCACCTTTCTTAAGCGTCTTTATATAAACATTATTGGCAGAGGAGGAAATGAATCCAGTAGTAATTTTTCCTTCGATCACAAAGAGAAGTTCAGAGGCAGCTGGGTGGGTGTGCAATGGGATGACACCCCCAGGTGCAAGGTCTAGCCTGGCACCAGATAGGCCAAGACCATTTACACCGGGAAATTGCTGCACAAAAGCTGGGGTCACAGTAGCACTGATAAAATTAGTAGTGTTGCCAGAAACCCCTAGACCACTGAACACAAAATCATCGACCGTGACGCGGGCAGGGTTCCTGCAGGCATATCCTGCAGGACTGCCTGCACCTTTTAGCTTTGCAACACAGAAATCTGCGGCTTGAGAGGATGGGAAGAATAAGAGAGCAATGAGGAAGAGAATGTGAAGCATTTTACCTAGCTGCTTCTGAATTATTGGGTTTAGGGTGTGGTCTTGCAAAGGAACTACATACCAGGTTTATATAGAGGAACACTATATGCTGATCGAGTAGGTGCAATTTGACGTCTAGAGCACGTAGAGAAGGACCACAAATTTTGGGGCTGTTAAGCAGATTGGCCAGAGGTGATCCCCCTTTGATCCTTGAAAACAACAAGAAGCCTCTTTTGTAGTTGATGGTGCCTCTAGTGATTGAAAAAAAATACCCATCAAATAATAACAATTCAGCAGCCTCTTTTTTTTTAAAAAAAAAAAAAAAAAAAACAATCTCATTTCTATACTTGGGAACATGGAAATTAAGCAACCTATATCAGCATTAAACTAGGATTCAGTAACTAACTTCATCTATAAAGATGTTTCATAATAGGAGATCTCATGTTTAAATTTTTATTGGATCAAATTCTTTTGAGTCAGTGTCAGTCACGAAACGTAAATGAAAATTAGTTTCATATATAATATATAGTGCGTAATCCATTATGATTGGCAGATTAGGATTTGGTGATAAATTTACATTGGCAGATCATAATATAAACTCCTCTGCTTCTAATGTTTCACAGACTTATTAGCTAGAGACTGAAGTACATATATAATTTATGTATGTGAGGTAGCTGAAAAAGTACTTGGCTGTGGAAGGGAGGGAAGGGATCACTAGGAAATCGACTGTTTTTGTGGTCCAATTGACGAGCACATGCGGGGAACGAGAGGAGGATTCTAACAAGACAATCTGACAGCTAAGAGCGCAGACAGGTATCAATCTCAACATTGCTGTCCTTCAAATGGAACCAAAAGACCATTGTGTGGTAAAGAAGAATTCTCCTCCTGCTAAGGTTTTAGCCATAAGTCACGGGCGCATATTACTGAATTCACTAGCAATTCCTTATTAACTGTCGTTTGAGTTTGAACAAGAATCGAACTAGAGATTTTACTTTTACGGAATTCAAGCTCCTTAACAAATGTTAATTGTTCTTAAACCTTCGTTATTTGACTTAGTTTTCGACTATGAACTTCTTTTTTATTTTTATTTTATTTTTCTCTCATCCCATTATTATTTCCTATCCCCTTTTTTATTTTCTCATTATTTTTTATTTTTTTTCCTTCTTTTCTTTTTTTTTTCTTTTTCCATCTCCCATAATTTTTCCTTTCCCTTTCTTTGTTTTCTTTTTTTTCCTTTTTTTAATTTTTTGTTTCTTTCCTCTTTTTTTTTTTTCTCTTCCTCTTCTTTTTTCCTTCCATTTTTGCATGATAATTTTTATAATACTTGACAAGTACTTCATATTTTTTTTATGAAGAACAAAGTGAGATTCATTAATACAAAATAAAAATACATACTATTAGTATTATTATTATTAAATTTAAAATTTATTAAAAAATTTGAATGACTAAAAAATACACATAACTTAGTTTCGGGAAGAAAATTATAATTAATGTATTTAAATTTTAAAATCAAAAATAATTTTTAACAAATAATTAAACTTTTGAATATATAATTTTTTTTTTATTTTATGATCGTAGAAAATATTTTGTGAATATATATATATATATCACAGAGAAAAAAGAATGGGCAAGTAAATATATAAATATACATGTTATATTTGGCTGTCAATATCTGAATTATTGGTTAAGGTCTGCAAGAGATTTTTTGTTTGAAATTTTTTTTTTTTTGAAAAATTACATAAAGATTTTAAATAAAACAATAACTCATATAAAAGACCAATTAGTTAAAATTTAAATAAGTCAGTCACATTTTATCTGAGCTTATCACATGTGCTAGCTAATAAACATTAATTGCATTTTTTCGAGTAACTAATAGAATATAATTTTGTAATATGTATATATGTATATAACTTAATTAGAAATTCCATTATTAATTAATCTTTATTTTAATTCAAAATTAATAAACATGAAGGTTTAGATATCGTAACTTTTAGAATCATAGAGAAAAAAAGAATTGGCAAGAAAATATATAAATATACATTTCATATATATTTGACTATGAAAATTTTTGAATTATTGGTTAACATCTGCAAGAAATTTTTTGTTTGAAAAATTACATGAATCTACATAAAGATTTTAAATGAGACGAATACCCAAATAAAAGACCAATTAATTAAAATTTAAGTAACTTAGTCACATTTTATCTGATCCCATGTGCTAGCTAATCTATAATAATTGCTTTTTTTTTTTTGTCTAATTAATAGTCCTGCAATGATGGATATTATAAAATGAAAGTATAAGTTCGATATTTTCACCTCCTTCTTGATCTCTCAATTGTTAAAAAAAATATAATATAATTTTATAATATATATATATATATATATATATATATATATATATATATTATTCTTTATTTTAATTCAAAATTAATAAACATAAACATCTAAATATGGTAACTTTTAGAATCATAAAGAAAAAAAAGGTAAAGAAAACGTCTCTTATTTGTATTTTTATGACGTCAAATTGATTTTGAAAATTCCTCTCCTCTCCAATAGCATTTTAAAATGCAAAATTTGAGTTATACTGTCGTTGATTTAAAAGTGATAACTGTCTCTATCATACAGTTTATCAATTTATCGAGATTTAAGTCATATAAGTTTCCTATTAATAAAAACAAATTATTTTGAAAACAATATTTCTTTAACATAATTCATTACCTTATAATACATTACCTATGATATTGAACAGATCAATCACAAACACAAGCTGACAAACCTGTTAAAAAATGGAAGAGTCACGCTATACACAATGCTGAGCACGCTCTTGCTTGCTCCAGCTATCAAGTTGGTGATACAAACAACAATAAAACAGCACAAAAACCTCCCACCAAGCCCACCTACTTATCGGCTATCTCAATCTCTTATCTCTAAACAATGTGTATACGATGGCTTGAAACATGCCGATATGTAATGCTGCTAAATTGGACTGACATGTCACACAAATGGCAGAGATTAAGGTTTGATAAGCTGATAGAGTTGAAGAAGATCAAGAGAGGAGAGAGGAAGTATATGTGAATGGCGGAGATCAAGGGACCAGTGGAGAGGAAGTAGAAATGGAGTAGTGAGATCAAAGAAAGGAAGAAGAATAAAGAAGAGAAGAGCTACAAGTGGATCACTGAGATTAAAGGGAAAGAAAAGGATAAGCCAATCACAAGGAAACACATTTTCGAAGTGCACAAAGGCGATCATGGAAGCAAATGCCACAGGGCGATCATGAAAGCAAATGCCACGGATCAGAGATGAAGGAGAAAAATAAAAAGGAAAGACAAATAGAGAAGAAAAAAAAAGCATGTGTGTTCGGATTGTGGAGCTAGATTGAAGAAGAAGAAGAGAATGATCATGGTGGTATTGTTCTTAGACAGGTATACGATGGTTTTTGAGGTGTTCTTACAGTGATTGTTATCATGAATCAAAATTTATAGTCCACCTTATAAAATCAAAATTAATTAGTTTTAAAAATTGTCAGCCTTATAGTGTCCTTAGCTCATGGTTATACTTTATCTTCTCGTCATCTTCCCCATTCATGCTATCGAAGGAGGATACATGGGAGCTTGTGTTTTTTTGGCAACCAATTAACTTGCGTTAACTTCAAGACAATTTCATTTTTACAAGAGGTGGACCTGGCAGCTTCATTCATGTCTGCCCAATGCAAATTTGCAGGCCCATATATGGCCGAATGATCCAGTCGTTTCCAGTACACTTAATTTGGGAAAACATCTAACAAGTGTATTCTGAATTAGTTGGCAACCAACAATGGTTTGAATGAGCCAGCAAAAAATGTTCATATTTATATGAAATTTGGGTTTGAGTCCTGTAGTCTATATTGATGTTGAATTAGTTATTATAAGACCTTTATTATTATTGCAATTTTATTTGAATTAAACGGGATTAATCAATGTTTAGTCTATTGTAAATACTAATAGTTTAGATAAAAAAAAAAAAAACAATCATGTTATAAGAAAGAATGAATTATTTCTAGATTGTTTTTATATGTTCGAGTAATTACTTTTTTTTAAGGGTATATGTTCACTTTGAATTAAAATTAAAAAATTGATGTTATTATGTACTTCCATCAATACTTAGCTCCTTTGATCTTTCTATTAGTAAAAAAAACAATGCAATATGTATGCTTGAATTTAGCGCTCTATATGTATATGCATAGAGAGGACGAACATATCCCATTGCACACTTTTTCAAGTAATAAGCGAGGAGTGATGACCCAATTCCTGTAGTTTTCTCTTTCGACAGCATTGCTGCAATGGCTTGCCTTAAGTTTTGCATGCTGCGTATAGTTGTCGAACTTTTTAAGACAACTAACTAATAACTAAGCCAATATGTTTGCTCTGCATCCATCAGAGTCGACAAGCAAAGAAAAAACAGTGAACCGTCCCTCAGGCCAATCTCTAACTGCACAAGATTCTAATTTTGGATCAATGTTAAGCTCTGCCTTCAATAAAATGTTTAGATTAATTGGATTCAAAGCTTGAGTTTAGATTTTTGCAAGAACAAGTACTTGTCTCGTTGTGTGATTAGACAAGTGATTTGAGTATCTTGGGTTCACTTTGGTTTCCAAGTTCAAGCTGATGAGCTGTGGTTATGCATGGTGGCATTGAGTCCATTGTCATCATGGCATTATGTGATTTGGTTCAAACAATCCAATTCATGAAGCAGACAATGAATTTTTTAGTATTCAATAGATAAGAATCAAAATGTTAGTACGGAAATGGTTTGATAGTCATTTTTTTAAAAGCATTATAACATAAAATTTTAATTCTATTATCATTAAAAAGGAAGAGACCGGTCTTATCATACAATATGTCTATATATGAGTGTTTGATCTTCTTATTTTATTGATAACTCCGAATTGATACTTTACTTGTAAAATCTGTAATGATGAGGAAAACAGGCAAAGGGGCAGAATTTTCCCCATAAATACTTTAAAACTTAAGTCAGTAACGATATAAGAAAAAAATATAATAAAATGAATAGATATAATAGAATAGAGAATAAAGAGTGATTGCTTAGATGATATAGTGATGGAATGATAAAATGATGTCTTGGTGATGTGGTATGATAAGAATGAGGGAGATGAGTGAATATGAAAATGAGAATATGAGAATGAATGACATGAGATGTCATTAGATGTATTTATAGAAAAATATATTGCTCAAACATTTTAGGAATATGATTCCTTAATCTTATAGGATTGTCTTGTTTAGGAGAAAATGAGACTTTCTTTGTAGAGTAATTTTTCCTAATTGAAATAGATTTCCTGTAATGACCTTATATTTTAAAAGATAAAATTATTTTAAGATATGCAGTGTTAATAAATTTTAAATTTTATTTATATACTATTATTAATTGTGTATATTTTTCATTTATTTTATTTTAAAGGTTCATTTACCGTAAAATAATTTATTGTATTTGGGAATTCTATTACTTGATAATATTAAAGTTATTATTATTATTATTATTATTATTGTTGTTGTTGTTGTTGTTGTTATTATTAATATTAATATTATTATTATTAATTAGAATGAAGGGCATTTTAGTCTTTTCATAATTAATTTTAAAAAAAGTCAAAAATCGGGTCAAGCTTTCTTTTCCTCTTTTTTCTTCTTCTTCTTCTTATTCTTCTTCTTCCGCCTGAGACTCATCATTGTGCCACCGGACCACCACAACCTCAGCCATCAACCGCCACTACTTCCAACCATCGTCCGCCACTAGCAAAGCCGCCAAAGCACACCAGAAACTGCTTGAACTAAAGCTTGCCGAGAGTGAGCTCCATTATTGCCGATGAGGATTCCGACCATCGTTTGACGTCGCACCAATCTCGTTTGGACCACAAGCTCCGGTGAGTCTATTTCTAAGCTCCGTTTGAGCTCAAATCCTTCCATTTTTAGATATCTTTGATTTTTAGTTTGTGTTCTAGGGTTTTTCTTTTTTTTGAACTTGATATTGATTGATTCATGAATTCTTGCTTAAGAAATGTTGTTTGCGATAACTTAATCTTCCTAAAAATAATTTTTTTTTATTTTTTTGAATTAATTTGAATTATGGGTAATTTTTTATTATTTTAATATTAAATATTGAATTTTTTATAATTATGTTAATTAATTATTTTTAATGGAAATTTAGTTAAATTAGTGTTATTAATTTGATTTAATAATTTTATAATTATTAAAATAATTTTTAATGAATTTATATAATTTTTTAGAATATTATTAGTATTATGTGAATTTTGTATATATAGGTTAATTGTGTATTTTTGTTGAAACTATAGTTAAATAATATGTTTTAAATGATTTTAGAATTATATAGGGTATTAAAATGATTTTTATAAATTATTTAATATTTTTAACTAATTAATACTAATTTTCAAAAATTATATTCAAATAATATATTATTTACTATTTTGTTGATTAAATGGATTTTTAATTACTTTTAATATATCTTTTAGCTATTTAAGCTATTTGAGTATATAAAAGTGAATTTTTACTATTTTATATGGAATTATTGAAAAAACTTAATTTTTATTAATATTATATTATTATTTGAGATTTTATTTAATTATTTCGAAAATAATTGTATTTAGTGTTTTAATGTTTAAATATATTATATATTGGTATTTCATGGACATTTCTGGAATTTAATGATTTTTAATATATTTATTATTCTATTTGTATTTTTGATGAATTTGTAAACCTCAGTTGGGAAATTGTGCAGTTTGGGGTCCCAACCCGAGGTGTTGAACCTTGTGTTTTAGAAGTATATTTTTCTTGCAGAATCGGCTTTACTTTTTAGTAGAGAGATGTCCGTTTTACAAAGAAGGTTCTACCAAATTTTTGGTAGAATTCTTATAAAACGTGACATCAGATTGATCTTGAATTTTTGTATTTGTCTGGGTTTTGTATTCCTAGATTGAGCCACTTTTAGAAGCATAAGTTAGAAATTTATTTTGATTTGTTATTATTATTTATTTTCTAATTCTGCCAAGACCGAGACCTATCAGACAGGGCCCGTCGAGCTAGTCTCAATGAGCGCAAACTTGTGAGTTATTATTTTATATATACACTACATGTAAATGCATGATTATAAGTTTTCATATTTTAATATGAGTTTAAACATGAATTATTTTATTAAATGATTAAGTATATTTTTGGTATATTTTTAGTATATTTGATATATATGTGACATATATGTTTAATTTGTTTTTAGTATATATTCGGTATTTTTGATATATTTATGGTTGATTTTGGTTATATGTAGCATACATATACTTGAAATATATTTAGTATATTTTCAGTATATTTTTGGTATATATATGGTATATTTCTTTGTTATGAATGTTATTTATGTTTAATTATGCATTTATGTATTTTTCATAAATATACAATTTTATTCGAAGGATATCAATAGAATGTTCTACCTAGTGTGTTGCATTATAACTGTGTACGTACTGGTTCGTTAGACTTTAGGGTTTGTATTATGAGAATTATTTGAGGAGAATTTGATTGATTGATTATTGAGATTTGATGTGAGTGAATAGTGTGGTTGCTGGAGCTCGGTTGACCTAATGTCTCGAGGCCAATCACACTGACAGTGAGACTGCTGAAGCTCAGTTGACTTAGTATCTCGGGGCTAGTTTACTGTCCGAAATGGAATAAAATAATTTATTAGGAATTAAGTAAGCTTGCGTGACTAGTGAGATATTTGTTTGAGGTTGCGATTGTTTTAGGGTTCTATTTGATCTTTCACCTAAATAAATGTTTTCTGCATTTCAATATATATAAAAGTGTATTTTAGCATCTGTGTGAAATGTCTGTGTATATGTATATGTATATATATGTACACATACATACTAATGTCTGATTGTATATGACTTAGATTGCATGTATATATATTATAATAATTCACTCAATGAGGTCTGACTCTCCTCAATATTTTTTTCAGGAAATTCCTCGTCTTCAGACCTCAGTAGTAGACCTCTACACTAAACTTCTTCAGCCCCAACTAGATTATGTAAATTATTTATTTGAACTTTGTTGTATTTTAAAAAATTGCAGTAGTAGTGCTTTGTAACTGTATAATGCTATTTTAATGTGAGACCTTTCTCTGAATATTGTATGAAATTATTTTTATTTTATGATATGACAGTTAAGTATTTATTTTTAAATTGACTTAAATTTTAATTATGGTATATTTTTATTTATTTATTGCATGCTTTTTATTTTTAAGACTTGCTATGGGTTCCGGATTCGACAGAATTTTCATTCTCTAGCGTTGGTCATGATTCCCTGATTTGGGTCGTGACACTTCCTTATTAAGTTTTCTTCTCATTCAAGTAATCCTCCTCTTTAAGAGAAATATAACCCTTATTATAATAGGATACCGATATGGAATATCAAAAGTCCCCCTTGAAAGTCTGTTCGAATATTTATATCCGATGTATCCGGGTCTATAAGGTAATGGAATAATCATTCTTTCATTTAGAGAGAGATTGTTTAAATCACTGCATTTGATATGGAAGGGTGGGCTGAGGTGGCCAGCCTCAATCATAGAAAAAGATGAAGCTCGGTACCGAGTCTTGAAATCATCATATGAGAACATCGTTAAAGTGTCAATTGGACTTGAGTGCACAAAACCTATAATAGATAAGATGTAATGGATTAACCCGTCAGTATGGAGACAACATGATGGAACCAGTCATCACTGGAGTTTTAATGCTTGGTGCATTAAAAGCACGACCTGAGTGTCAAACCTCAGTACTATAGAAGCACCTGAGGGTGCCAGCTTCAATCACTAGATTTAGATGTTCGAGGCTCGGTGCAAAGACGTGAGGCTTACATGCTCGGAACCTCAGTACTGTAGAAGCAACCTGAGGGTGCCAGCTTTAGTCACTTGACTTAGATTCTTGATGCATTAGAAGCACGATCCAAGTACTGTATATTCTCGGTGCATTAGAAGCGCAGCCCACGTGCCATATAATGTTACTCAATTTATGAAGTTTAATAACTCTATCGATGGCATATGCCTAGTCAGAATAATGATTAATGTTAAGTTTGGATATTATTGTTACAGATGTTTGATTTTCTGAGCATTTTGTTATTTTCAGTATTTTCATAACAGGAATGATGTTGTAATCCTGGTAGTGAGTCTGAGCCATTTCAATCTGAGTTCCATAATATGGGATAGTAATATAGTGAGGGTTTTTTAAATGATGGAATGTGGGTTTTAGAAGATCAAAATTTTTTGCTTGCTCAATCCAAGTCATGGGATGAGCATTGTAATTTAGGTGAAAGGCCAAGATTGCCCCTCCTCTTAAATAGAAGATTTTGTGTGATGCTAGTTAGGATGTTTAGAAATTATGATTTAGTTTATATGACTGTGTAGTGGATATACTTGACCCCATTCTTGAATTTTTCTTACTAAACATTCTCTGAAATTTCATGAACCAAGATCTGTTATAGAGTAGGATTTGCCCAAGTGCTATTTGATCTAGCTTTGAGCGAGAACCACTATTTATTGTATGAGCATAAGTGAGTGCTTGTTTGCCTTAGTGTTGCCTGGCAATACATATAATGTCTTTTGATAGTTTCTACATGTTGATGTCAAGTAGGATGATCAGAGTGTTCAATTGTTTGGACTGATGGGTTTTTAAAGTAGCATCTTCAGTAAATACGTGTTCCTTATCTGTAGTGATAGGCAAAAGAACAATAGTTTTAGGATCGTTTAATTGATCTCCATTTAATTATCAGCCCTTATGTAATAAATATATCAAATGTAATTAATGTATGTTTCACATGAATAATAATCATGTATATATAGACAAGTATCTATGTGTAGATGTGTAAGCATACTTATGTGACGAGCTATAAATATTCACATAAGAATGAATAATTAAGTGAAAATAATTAATAAAAATAAATAATTAAGAAAAAAGAGAAAACTTAGCTCTGATGAACTCTTGTCTCGCCTTTGAGTTTAACGAATATTTATGTTCGTTGTTTGCTTCAATTGTTGCTTAAATGACCTTGTCCTTAAAGATGTTGCCATGACTTTTGCTTTATGTAATGTTGAATGTCCTAATTGCCTTTAATTTGGTGCCATGTACTACCCAAGTTTGTGTGTATCCAATTTATTGGTATTTTATGTATATCCAGCGTCATGAAAATATGTCATTTGAACATACTGCTCCGAGATTATCAACTGGATCAAGTTCCTAAAGGCCATGATGATTTTTTTTTATTGATACTCATGAGTATCGACGTTGAGATTGTAATAATCCTAGTTTTTAAATTATTTTATTATATAATGAGATATGCAGTGTTAATAAATTTTAAAAGTTAAATTTAATTACTATTTTATGATTAATTACTATTATTTTATGTTTAATTAAATTTTCTACGTAAATATATTAGTTTGAAATTCATTATTTTGGACATTTAATTTGCATTATTTATATTTACTATTTTTCGGATAGTATTATTTTAATAACATTAACTTAGTGCATGGTTATTTTAATATTATTATTTCTATTATTGTCTTATCAAATTTCATTATTTATTTTATTAGAATTATCATTATTATTTAGTGTTAATATATTTTGTGTATATATATATTAATATATGTTTGTGTATATGTGAGTGTGTGTGATTATATATGTGTGCGTATATATATATAGGGGATATTTATATTTGTGTGGTGAGAAATGATTTAATATATAATAATATTATAATATAAAGTTTAATATATACATATATTCATACAAACATACAAACAAACACACAAACATAAACACAGCCTCCCTCCTCCGTGCGTCATCCATTTTCATCACCGACAGAGTGCCTCCCTGACGTCTAGTAAGCTCCGCCACCTTCCAGTCACCTTCGTCGCCGCCTCCTCCTCCTTCTCCGACGTGGTTTGACAGAGACAGTACCAGCAACAATAGGTGGCATTACCAACTGTTCTCCCTCCTCCGGCCACCTCTTCATGCATTTCCAGTGTCCACTAACTCCTTAAGCACTGGTGAGCACGAATCCAACTTTGATTTAAGCTCTAATCATCCATTTTGTCAGTTTTGTTGATTTAGTTTTTGAGCTATTAGGGTTTCCAATTTTTTTAAGTTAAATCTTGATGAATCTTGCAATCTTCCTTCACAAAAGTTGATCTTGGTAGCTTAATCTACATGTTTTTTTTTTTTTTTTTTGAATTTATTTTAGTTTTTGTGAATTTTTGAATATTTTATTATTATTTATTGAATTTTCGTAAATTAATTTATTAAATTATAAAATTAGTTGATTTAGTGTTTTTATGAGTTATTATTAATTTTACTGTTGAGAAATTAATTTTTGTGAATATTATATAATTTTTAGTAATATTTATAGTTTATGTAAATATTGGATTATTGGGTTAAATTAGTATTTTTGTTGAAATTATTGTTTAATATGTATTTTAGTTGATATTAGTATTATATATGTTGAGAAAATAATTTTAATGATTTTATATGATTTTTATAGAATTTTTTAGTAATATTAGTATTATTATGGATATTTTGAATTATTAGGTTAAATATGTAATTTTGTTAAAACTATAGCTAAATATTATATTTTAGTTGGTTTTATAATTATTTAAGGTATTAAAATGATTTTTACAAATTATTTAATATTTTTAACTAATTAATACTAATTTTTAAAAATTATTTTCAAATAATAAATTATATATTATTTTGGTAATAAAATGGGTTTTTATAAATTTTTGTTATATATTTGGGTTAATTAAGTTATTTGGATTTATAAAATGAATTATTATTATTTTATGTGTAATTATTGGAAAATTTGATTTTTAATAATATTATATTATTATTTCAGATTTTTTATTTAATTATTATGAAATTAAGTATATTTAGTGTTTTAATGTTAAATATGTAATATTTTGATATTTTGAGGATATTTATGGCATTTATTGGTTTTTAATATATTTATTATATTATTTGAATTTTTGGTGAATTGTGGATCTCGGTTGGGGAATTGTGCAGTTTAGGATCCCAACTGAGGGTTGTGTGAATTCCGATTTTAGAAGTGTGTTTTCTTGCAGAACTGGCTCTACTTTTTAGTAGAGATGTCCGTTTTACAGAGGAGGTTATGTCTAATTTTTGGTAAAATTCTCGTAAAACGTGACTCTGGGTCAACTTTAAAATTTTATGTCTATTTGTGTTCTGTAATCTTAGATCGAGTCTCTTTAGAAGTTTAAGTTAAAATTATCCTGACATTCATTATTATTTTATTGTTTAGTTGCACCGAAACCGATGCCTAATGGACCGGGCCTGTCGAACCAGTCTCGAGGAGCGCAAACTTGTGAGTTGTTATTTTATGTATACATTGCATTTAGGTTGCATGTTTTAGCACATATTCATGTTTTGATTATATTTATTCATAAATTGTTTTATTAAAATGTTTAGTATACTTTAGGTATATTTTTAGTATATTTTTGATATATTTCTAAATAAATGCATGTTATATTTTTTATTTATACTTAAAATGTTTTTAGTCTATTATTGGTTTATTTTTGGTATATTTCATGATTGATTTGAATTTGTTTGACATATATATACTTGAAATATACTTAGTTTATTTTAAATATATTTCTAGTATATATATGGTTTATTTTGTTATTATGAATGACATTATGCATTATTTATTTTCCTCTATGAATGATTTATTTTAAATGAAGGATATCGATAGAACGTGCTACCTAGTGGGCAGCACTAGAACCGTGTACGTACCGGTGCGATAGATTTAGGGTTGAGTGAGAATTATTTGTGGTATTATGATTTAATTGAGACTGATTGATTGATTTGATATGTGATATGATTGATAGTGTGATTGCTGGAGCTCGATTGAGCTAGTGTCTCGAGGCCAATCACACTGACAGTCAGACTGTTGGAGCTCGATTGACTTAGTGTCTCGGGGCCAGTCTATTGTCTATAATGGAATAAGTGAATTTATTTGGAATTAAGTGAGCCTATATGGCTAGAGTGATGTTATTGTTGATTGAGGTTGCAATTAAATAAGGTTCTATTTGATTCTTCATAAACTTATGTTTTTCAGTATTATTATATAAGTGATTTTCAGCATCTGTGTGAAATGCTTGTATATATATTTATTATATACAAATGTTTGATTGCATTTGACATTAGGAAATGCATGTATATATATTATAACAATTCACTCAGTGAGGTCTGACTCCTTTTAGTTGATGTTTTATAGGAGAGTCTTCTTATTCAGACCTCAGCTGTAGACTCATCCGCTGGATTTCTTCAACCTCGGCTTGTTTATGTAAATTATCTACTTAATTTTATATTATACTATAAAAAACTGCAGTAGTGAGTTATATTTAGTTTTTACTATATGTTGGTTTTAATTCAGAGGCCTTTCTCTGAACATTGTATTAATATATTTCATTTTATGATATGACAGCGATTATTATTATATATTCATTTGAGTTTTATTATGGTGCATATTTTATTTTAATTGTTGCATGCTTTTATTTTAAGGCTTGCTACGGGTTACGAATTCGAAAGAATTTTCATCCCCTAGCGCCGGTCATGGCCTCCAGTTTAAGTCGTGACAGAGGTGCTCATGGTAACATCTACACTTGTATTGTTTTACTGTAACAATAAACAATAAAAGAACGAGAATCTCGAGATCGCTTGATCCATCTCAATTAATGATCAATCCAAGTGATAATAATTTAAGAAAAACAGATATGAAAATAAATAATTAGGAAATAAACTTATCTTGATTGTAGTGCTCTTGTTCCTCCTTTTGAAGTAACAAATATTTATATTCGTTGAAATTGTCTAGTTGTTGTTGAGTATTTAAAGGTCTCTCCATAATCTGTGTTGTTGATGTAATTTGACTTTTAACCACGTGGTCATGGTTAATAACACAGACGGCGCCACTTAATAACTCCAAATTGATTCTTTGCTTGTGGAACCTATATTGATGAGGAGAACAGGTAAAGAGGCGGGGTTTCCTCCATAAACACTTTAAAACTTAAGTCAGTAATAGTATGAGAAAAAAATATAATAAAACGAATAGACATAATAGAATAGAGAATAAAGAAAGATTGTTTGGATGATATGGTGATGAAATGATGGAATAATATCTTGATGATGTTGTATGATGAGAATAGGGGAGATGAGTAAATATGAGAATAAGAATATGAGAATGAATGACATGAGATATATTTATAGAATAATGTATTACTCAAATTTTTTAGGAATATGATTTCTTAATTTTGTAGAATTGTCTTGTTTAAAAGAGAATGAGACTTCTTTTGTAGAGTAATTTTCCTAATTAAAATAGATTTCCTTGTTAAGCTTTATTTTCATTCAAGTAATCCTCTTTTTGGAGGAAAATATAACCCTTATTATAATAGGATATTGATATGAAATATTATTTATAAAAAAAATTATATTATGAAAGTGCATACATTTAATAATAGAATTTTAATTCTCATTTTGTTTAAAAAAAGAAATGTAATTTTGTTAAAAAAAAATGAGTTAGAAAGAAAAAGGAAGAGGAAATGAAGTGAAATAAAAATATGATTTGTATGATTACGAGAATACTAACAATGTTGTTGAGAAGAAAAGAATAGCAATACAATGGATCATTGGATAATGCTAAAAGTTAATTGAAGCACTTATTTTTTTTTTATTGAAGCACTTGAACATGCAAAAAAAAAAAAAAAGTGAGTCAGGGAAATAGGGCAGGAAGGAAGGTCCCAGTCAAAAGATCCCAGGTGAGCACTTGCACCTGTATCCATGAAACTGCAAATAGCACTGCCAAGAAATGCTTCACAGAGTGAAAGATGACTATGACTAATGTACAAAGAGATGTTTTCAAGAAATTCAGCTAACTATTAGGCTAATGAATGAAAAAGCTGAGTTAGTTGAGGCACAATAAAGAAAGTAGAAAAGGAGAGGCATGCATGCATGTGTTATGGTTCAGAAGCAGGGGAAAAAAAAAAAAAGGAACGGTACTGAACCGCACCTCACCTCTCCTCATCTCTTCTTCCTCCTCCTCGGAGTGCACTTCACCTGACAAATTGCTGTTCAACTTTGAGCTAAGGTAGAAAATGAGCTTTTAATTGCTAACGGACAAGTGTAGACCGACCTCCCTCTTTTAACCAATAGTTTCTTGGCTGCACCATTATGGCCACCCTTTCCCCGATATTTCATTCTCCAATTTTTCAACTTTAATACCCCTTTTTTGGGAATTCTTTTTGATAATTAATTATCAAACGAGTGAATTATAAGAGTTATTATATTGAAAACCGATTTCAAGTTTTTACCTATAGCTGCAAAGATAAAGAATAGGTACTGTATCCAGCTAGTAGTAGCATTTGTCGCATCTCAGCACTGTTGTTTGGTTCGTTTTGATTAAACATGTCAGTGTCGTATATGAATCTAAATGATGCAGATTTAATTCGTTTTCTAAAACACGCTTTCTAAAGTTAACTTCCGTTGTAGAAAAAAAAGTTAGCCCAACAAGTTAAAAATATCCTTCCTTCTGCCTAAACACACTAATTGTGATGCAAAGCAATAAATTTTAGAATAAGATTATAGAATAATCAATAGTAGATATAATTTTATTATTATTATTATTATTTAATTTTTATTTTAATTTAATATTAATTAAAAATTAATTCTTTATTAAAAATTTAATTTCTTATCTTAACTAGGATTATCTTTATTTTTATTTTTTAAATAAAAATTTGGATTGATAAGTTTGTATCACTTTATAAATATATAAACTTTAGGATTATATGAGACAGTTTTTATTAAATTGATAATCATATTTTTATTTTTTTAATTTTTAATATTTTTTAATATGAATCAACGAATATTTATATCTTGCTATTTGTATGTAAATCAACATATTATAGAAAATTAATTTTTGATATTCATATACGAATCAATAGACATTAATATTTATTCTTTTATTTTATTTTTATTTCTTTTAAGATAACGAATTAATTTGATCTGTAATTTTTGCAGCAAAATACAATAAAAAGAAAGTTTATAAACACTAATCATAGATGTTCCATGCTTTGCTATTTGTATGTAAATCAACATATTATAGAAAATTAATTTTTGATATTCATATACGAATCAATAGACATTAATATTTATTCTTTTATTCTTTTATTTTATTTTTATTTCTTTTAAGATAACGAATTAATTTGATCCGTAATTTTTGCAGCAAAATACAATAAAAAGAAAGTTTATAAACACTAATCATAGATGTTCCATGCACCTTATTGAGGTACAAAAAGCGTGGATTGATATTAGATAGCATCTGGGTTTTGGGTACACGATAAATATCAGAATCACATAACACAGGCTTGGCTTTTCTTGCAGTAGAAGATCTATCAAATATGTCCTCAAATATGAAAAAGATTGCTAAACCCATTCCATTGTGTGCATTTGCAGCTTCACATAATGACAGGGCGCTCATTTCCAAGTCCATGATATGGAGCCAAGGGTGCCCTAAAATGCTTTTGTAAATAATATTTTTTTACTACTTTTTTGTACAGTTGTCTATGGATATACGTAATGATGTCAGAGACAATAGCAGCAGAAGAAGCACAAGCAAAGTAGGTGCAGTCATTATAAGACCAGAGTCACTCAGTACTTGCTCTTTCTCTTTGAAGCAATAGAGGTGGTGGTAGCAGTTCTTATACAGGAGCCATTTTATTTTTTGTATCCATGCATAAAGAAGAAGATTCTGCAAGTAAGCAATGGACTCCGCAAAAATACCCCTCAAAACTACAAGCCCTACAAGAACAATCACAAAAATAAACCCTCCTTTTCTCTTCTGTTTCTGAATTAACCCTTTTGCAAGAGCTATCTGTTCTTTATTATTTTAGTGGTCTTTTGAACATATTCTAGTTATTTTCTTTAATCCTTGGTCTCCTGCAAGAATGTTGAATCCAAACAGTACGAGAAATAGGTCTCCTTTCACTCCAAGTCAATGGCAAGAGCTTGAACATCAAGCTCTCATCTACAAATACATGGTTTCAGGTGTCCCTATTCCACCTGACCTCATCTTTAATGTCAAAAGAAGCTTGGAGTCATCTTTAGCATCAAGACTCTTCCCTCACCAACCTAGTAAGCTTTATATTTACCTTCAAAATTACCTTTCTTTCTATAATTTATATAAATATATAAAAAAATTTGAGGTCAGATATAAAGTTGAGGATGTGGGTTTTTTTTTTTTTTTTTTTCAGTTGGGTGGGGTTGTTTTCAGGTGGGTTTTGGCAGAAAAGCAGACCCGGAGCCAGGAAGGTGCAGAAGAACAGATGGAAAGAAATGGAGGTGCTCAAAAGAAGCATACCCAGATTCCAAGTACTGCGAAAGACACATGCATAGAGGCAGAAATCGTTCAAGAAAGCCTGTGGAACTCAACTCTACAGCTACTGCTACCACAACTGCTACCAGTACAGTTGCAAATTCTTCACTGTCAATCAACAGAAACCTCACTCCCATCACCGCCACTAATATTGCAGCTTCACCTAATTCAGCTTCCTCTTACTCTTTCTCTCCTCATTCACTGCCTATGGAACCTGAATTCCATGCCCATCAGAACTCTAGCCACGAAAATATCCTTAATCCACTTCTTTATAACTCTCATTCTTCATCTTCTAGACCTCAAAATAGCACTACCCATAACCTATTTTTGGACTCTGGTTCTACTTGTTGTGTTAATAAGGACTACAGGTAGCATATAGTTATGCACGTGCAAACCTTTGCCACTTTCTTTGTTTTGGTTTCTTGATTTGATGGTTTGAATATATGTTGGCAGGTATTTAATTAGGGAGGATGTGGATGAGAGAACTTTCTTTCCGGAAGCTTCTTCAGGGAGTTCAAGAAACTTGCAAGATTCATATCAGCAATCAACAATGAGCTCATATAAAGGCTACTCACCATCAGAGTATCATGAAAGTTTAGGTGACACTACTGCTTCAAAACAGCAAGATCATCAGCATTGCTTCGTTTTAGGTACTGATTTCAAGTCATCAGCTACAAGACCAACGAAGTTGGAAAAAGAATCTGAAACCCAGAAATCATTACACCATTTCTTTGGTGAATGGCCACCAAAAAACTCTGATTCATGGCTAGATCTTGCATCCACTTCAAGACTGCACACAGCTGGTACAGTCTAATTTAATTTCATTTCATTTCATTTTAACATTTATATTCTTCTTTTCTTGCAATTTTTATGATATTTTCTTGATCTACAGATCGTTGAAAACTCAATAATGTATCTTCCTACAATGGCCAAAAGAGTACTATGTATCTTCCTACAATGGCCAAAAGAGTACTACTATAACTTGATGGTGGGTCAACAGCAATGTTTTTTATGTTTGTTTAAGTTGGATTAAATGATGTAGGGACACAGGAAAGAATCATGTCTTATTTTTTGTCTTCTTCATTTTATGTGTTCTCCTTCAAATTAACAAAACATGTTTTTGGGTTATTTATAGACTCTGCTTGTTTGTCAGGAAGCATCCTCAGTCCATGGTTTTGGTTATCTAATGCAGAAACCTAGCTAGCTTTTAAGAACTGGGGTTCAAGCAATAGATTTAGACATAGTCAATATCAATATCTGCAATGAGTTTGTTCATTTATCACTGTAAAGATGGTTTGAAGTTGATTGATTAGTTGTAGGATTTTTGTCTATGTTTGGATGGAATTGGATTCATAAATAGTTAATTTTCTTTTTATTTTAGTAGCAACATAAATAGAGATTAACAATTAAATTTATATGTTTATTAATTAATTTTAAAATAATTTAAATTATTTTTAGAATATTATTTTATTTTTTTATTTTAACCATTTTCAAATTATTATAATTACTTTAATAAATGAATTTTATAGACATTAATTTATTTTAATAAATTTTTTCTAAAGCATTCAAACTATCCTATCTTTCTTACATTTATTCTTTTGCTGTCTGTAAATTTCTAAAGATATGTGTACATTAATTTCGTTATGGAACCAAAAATACTATCTTAATTTTTATGGAGAAATAATTTGAATATTTCTCCTGTATATATATAATGGGTTTTAATTAAAATCAATAAAAAACAAATCGTTATAATGTTAGTTGAGAAGATTGCAAAACAATTAATATTATTTTTGTTTTGTGTTTTGCATTGAATATTTATATGTATTGAATAAAATTTCGTAGATGGTAATTTATTATCTCATAAGATTGATTCTTTATTTATTAGACTGCTTATGAATAAACTCTATTACATGTTTAGTTTCTTTTATATTTTTTAAACTATATTTCCTATTACCATAAAATATTGTGTTGAAATTATATGATAAATATTGTGTTGAGATTATATGATAATTTATAATTGGATTAAATATAATTTGCATGAATAAGATAAAAAATTTTAAAAAAAATTGTAAGCTACAAATATTTCTAATGATCCTATATAAGAGAAATAGAAATCTTTAGGATTAAACTCAAAAGGACGGCACAAATTATATTTTAACAAGCAATATTAAACTAAACCATACCAAACCTTATTTTTATCTTATCATAAATCAAAGATTAATAATTACAAAAATCAACAAGGGTAGGACTTATATATATTTATATTGTTATTGTTATAATATAATATAATATATTTGTAGAGAGGATTAGGCATGCAACTTAGAGCCGGACATATAAGCTATAAATTATATTTAATTTGATGAAATATTATTTGCATGAATAAGATAAAATTGAAAAGAAAAACAATGTAAATTACAAATATTCTTAATAATCATATATTATAGAAATATTAATGGAAATGGAACGCTATAAATGTCTCTTTACGATTAAACTCAAACTCTTAAACCATAGGCACAAATCATATTTTAACAAGCACTTTTAGTTTAAGTACTCATTTCTGTGGGCTTGTTATCAGTTTATGATGCTTGTTATCAGTTTATGATAAAAAGTTAAACATTTTACCAATTTATGATGGTTTTTAAAAAAATTTCAATTTTAGGGTGAAAAAAAAAATAGTCTGCCAGTTAAACTAATAATCTAAAAAAAAGACAAAAAAAATGCATAAGAAGTCCGTCACTTAAAGTGATGGACTTCATTTGTATTAATTAAAAAAAACTTGCAACAAAAAGTCACCAGTTTGACTGACATACCTAATATTTAAAACAAACAAGTAGCAAAAGAGAACTCCATGAGGCTGAGTTGAATGATTTTATGGCTCCTTAATCCTTTAATAGTCACAGGGATTGAGCTCAAATCCCAAATTCAATGATTTTTGTTTTTGAGATTTTCTAACTTTTTTATGTTTTATTATTATTATTATTATTATTTTGGATCAGAAGAAGGGACAAAGCCCAAAAAAGAAAAGAAAACAAAAAACTACATAGAAACAGACCGAGGCCAAGCCACTCCTACCCTAGTTTCCAGCAAAACCTCAGTAAGCTCTTGAAAAGGCCCCAAATACTCCTGAATACCCCTGTCATGGCGAAGTGCAAAGTTGGCAAGCTAGTACGCTGCTTTATTACCCTCTCGGAATTTATGGCGAACTTGAGTGACCCTAACTTCCTGCATCAATTGTCTATAAGCAAACACCAGATTTGCAACCATCATACTCCTTAGTTGATGAAAGCCATTACACTACTAAACCCGAATCCAACTTAACTTGCAATCCAATAAAACCTTTTTCTTTTACCATTAACAAACCTTGCATAACATCCCACAATTCTGCCTCAATAGCAGAGCACACTCCTATGTTCACCGAAAACCTTGCGACAAACACACCCAGATTATTCCCAAAAGGACCCCCACCTCCTGTTAGTCCAGGATTTCCTTTGGAACACTCATCCGTGTTAAGCTTCATAGAATTTGCAAGGCGTGGATCCCATCCAATCAAACGTTGCTTTATACCACTATCACCACTAAGAAACTTCTGAGCATTCCAAGCTCCTTCCACCCCATCCACATAATATCTCAAAAAAATACCCACCTCATTATAAACATGGCTCTAATAATAAAAAATAGATTGATTTCTCCATTTCCAAATCCACCAAACTAAAACAGAAAATAACACATTCCAGTTACTAGCATAAATATCCTTTCGGTCAGCGATTAGATTCGAAGCAAACCGCCTATCTATATTCCAAGTTCTTTGGTGAGAAGATTCTTCCACACCTAATAAATTCTCCAAACATCTTTTAGCATTTGGGCAATCTCCGAGAATGTGCAACGAAGTCTCAACCTCACCCCTACACACTCCGCATTCAACATTATCAATAAAACCTCGCTTGAACCTTTCAAAATTGCACATAATTTTCCATTAAGCACCAACCATAAAAACACACAAATTCTTTATGGTATACATACCTTCCATATGCGCTTCCATAAATTATTCTCATTGTGCATGTGAACGTCGCTAAGATTCTCATAAGTTGAGCTCACTAAGAAAGCACCATTTGACGTGTATTTCCAAGCAAGTTTGTCATAATAACCATTATCATCCCGTAAGATGCAAGTTGCTAGCCGAAAGTGAATATCATTGGGAAGAAAACCATCAATCTCACTCCATTTCCAACCATCCCCTGAAACCAATAACTAGCCACAGGCAGAAATAAATCAACAGAGGGAATCTCCATACAAGCTAATTCATATAACGGTCTATATACTAACCAAACATCTGTCTAGAAACAAGTTTGCCTACCATTTCGCACATTCCACTTGATCCCTTGACGAAGAATGTGTGCATTCCCTACAATTAGCCCATAACATATATGTCTCATGAATCAACCGCCATCCCAACTTAGTTAAGAAAGCACTATTCATTTTACTGAAATTTCGCAAGCCTAAACCACTATGCTTCTCGAGGGTACACACTCTATTCCAATTCACCAGATGACTGTGTTTTTGTTTAGCACTGCTACCCCATATAAATTGTCGATAAATCTGCTCCATTTTTTCACAAACACCTTGGGGAGTCTGAAGAATTTGCATAGCATAACTTGGCATTTTACTCAAAATCGATTGGACTAAAGTAATGCGTCCTGCGAAAGATAAAATCTTTTGCTTCCAACCTGAAAATTTTGACATCATTCTATTAATTATCCCCTAAAAGAAATTCTTAGTAATATGCCCATGAATGGTATAAATTCCCAAGTACTTGCCTATATCATCAGTAGCTGAAATATTGAAACCACAAGATATGGAACAAGCTAACTCGTGGCTCACATTTTTGGAAAAGAAAATAGATGACTTGTTATAGTTTACTTGCTGCCCTAATGCAACACAAAAAGAATGTAAACATCTTCTGATCACCTCCACTTTATCCAAACTAGCTTCAGCTATTAAAACCATGTCATTCGCAAAGAGCCAAACTTCATGAATTAAATCAAAAAGGTTTCCATTTTCCTTCATTAACTAAACTATTAATCATTTGGGACAGCCTTTCAATACATAAAACAAATATATAAGGTGACATAGGGTTACCTTGTCTTACTCCCTTAGTGGGTTTAAAGCTCTCCAACACTTCACCATTCCAAAGAGTAGACATAAAAGTAGAGCTAATGCATTACATAATATTATTCAACCACCCATTCAATAGTCCAGCATCCTTTAAGGTATCTTCAATAAAGGTCCAATGAAGCTGACCATATGCCTTTGCTAAATCAATCTTCAAAATTATAAAACCATTCTCTGATCTCCTCATTCTCATAAAACGAAGAATTTCTTAAAAAATAATAATATTATCTATTATTTGCCTATCCGGCACAAAGCTAGCTTGGGAAGGCAAAATAATCGCTGGCAAAACATATTTGAGATGGTTCACCATTGTCTTGGTGATAATCTTATAGAGGACATTGTAGAGACTAATAGGACGTAACTGGTTTAAATTATCTGGACTTTTCTGCTTAGGAATAAGCACTAGCAACACGTCTCCTACCTTTGAATCCATCTCTCTGCCTTCTAGAAAATTTAACACTAACCAAACCACTTGTGACCCTACTGTATTCCAGCACTTCTAATAAAAACAAGCATGTAATCCATCCAGCTCTGGTGCCTTATAAGGATCCATATCGAAAAGTGCTTGTTTCACCTCATTTGCTTCAAATATTTTATTCAACACATGACCAACTTCAGCTGAAAGAAGTGGAAAAGCTCCCAAAGGAATAGATGATACATCAATGTTATCTTTAGCTTGAAAAAGCACAAGATAAAATTTCGAACCATTTCCTTTATTCTACCCACATCCCATATTAAATCACTTTGAGCATCCGTCAGACAATGAATAACATTCGCACTGCATTTCACCAGGGTAGAAGTATGAAAAAATCGAGTATTTCTTTCCCCATCCTTAATCCACTTTTCTCTCGATTTTTGAAACCATAAAATCTCTTCTTGAAGAAGAACATCATCAAGCTCTTTTTGCAACTTAGCTTCCAATTTTAAAAGAGATGTCACCCTTCTCTCTGCCAGCAATCTTTGAACCCCATTAATGTGAGCCCAAATTTTCCTTTTTCTTTTGTAAATATCCCTAAACACATTACGATTCCAATCCTTCATATCCTCCCTCATCCAATGCACACTATCAGCTATATTCCTTCTTTTTTCTAATGTTCTACAAAATTACCTAAAATCGGGATGAGCAAACCAAGCAGCCTGAAACTTAAAAGGAGCACTTGGTATTCTACTTTCTTCTAGATTTATCACAAATAGAAGCGGACAATGGTCTGAATGATTTTTAGGCAAATGCACTAAATAATCCGTAGGAAAACAATGCTTCGACGGACTGTTATAAACAACTCTATCAAATCTAACACCCTTTCAGTTATTAGCATTATTACCTCTAGCCCATGTGTATTCAGAACCAACAAAACCCAGATCGATGAGGCTATTGTCCTAAATCCACTTATTAAAATTTGTTGATTGAGAGTGATGATGCCGAGCATACCCAAACACTTCACTTTCACTTGAATCTGAATAAAAAATCCCCTATAGCAATGCCTAGACTATCACCCGCCAACCTGATAAAAGAAAGTTCCCTCCAGAGATTTTTACGCAAGGTGGCATTTGGGCTGCCATACACGACAGACAAAAACTAGTTCCAATTATTAGATGACAGTACTCTATAATAAATAAATTGCGAATGAGTTTCCATAATCTCTACATGGCACTTTAACCTATTCCAAAAGAGCTATATGTCGCCACTATAACCCACTGCTTCCACACACACCCCATTCTCAAACCCAACTGCATATAAAAGTTATTTGCAGGTTTGCCACTATTCTTCGTTTCTAATAATCCCACAATCTCAAGATTATGGAGTTTAATTAATTCACGTAAAGTACGTCAAAACTTCCTTGGTACAGTACCTTGGCAGTTCCAATAACTTTTAACATCATAAAAATAATAAAAAATTTTGTAAAACTGAGACTACAATGAATAATGCCTTAATTCAGGTTGCCTCATTCCTCAAAGAGATCACCCTCTAAATTTTCGGTGTCCATGCCATTATCAGGATCATCATCAGACTCCACCCATTCTTTTTCAGGTGAGAAATCTGCATCATTGTCATCTGTTGGAATTGATACATGAGGTGTTGTAGGATCTTTGTGATGTAAACCCACCATACGATTCCCCTCCCCTTCATAAACCACCAACTATCCCAAATTAGACATCCCCTATACTACCCTACTTTCAATTGTCTCTTTGCTAGCTCCACCACTCATTACTGTATGTTCACCGAAGCTAGCTACTTGATTGCTCTCCAATCTCCTCTGTCTGACCTTTTTTCCTTTTGGATCGTGTTCCTTTTGCATACTATAGTAGGGTCTTTTATAACTAACAAGTCCTGTGTGGGCTTTTGATTACTATCTTCTGGTAACTCATGAACCTGGACATTGGGCCTTCTTCCTCTCGGCCTAGATTTACCTCCCCTCATATAATTTCCCACGTACCTCCTCTCATACACCTCTTTATTCCCGCTTATATTTTCTCCCTCCAACCTTTCCTTATCATTCACAAACCTTTCCATATTATCACCTCCTAAATTATTGGCATTGAAAATCTCAAACCGTGATCCTTTCTTACCTCCCTTGTTCTTGATTAGGATTCCCAACAAACCTGTTGTCCCTCCTCCCGTTATCCTTTTCGTAACTAATTTCCATGGGCTAAATTGATCCATCACTTCCAAATTCTCTGCCAGAATATCCTCCTTTTCCTTTTGCACCCCTACATGTGACTCACTACCATCTCCCTCCTCTGGTGGCTGCACCTTCGCCAGACAAGTCCTGTCCATATGACCATACTTCCTATAATTAAAACAAACTAAATGAATGCCTTCATGCTCCACCTGTCTCACCCTTCTTCGTAGCTTGAATTTAGCTACTAGAGGTTCAGACAAATCCAACTCCACACATATTCTTGCAAATTTTCCTTGAGACACTAAACTAGTGGCAGTATCAATTTTAATTGGCTTCCCAAGCTTAGCACCCACCTGCATTAAGAAGCTGTGATCATAATATTCAATAGGCAAGCAAGGAATCCTAACCCAAACTAATAGATGATTAATAGTCGCCTCCCATGGATCAAAATTTGCATACCATAATCTAACAATGAGGTAGTGGTCCAATATCAGCTAGGGTCCACCAAATAAAGCATTCTCATAATCCTCTTCTAAATTAAATTTTACCAAAAAATACTCATTCTCCATTGCCACCAATTCTATTGGAGATTTCGGTCTCCACATCACTTTGATCCTTCTCATAAGATAATTATAGCCAATTACCTTGCCTAACAGCTTAATGATTAATATTTTCCTCTAAGGTTTGCGTAATCTTGCCTTCTCTTATTTCGATAATCTCACCGTTGAACATTCAGGATCATCATCTTCGCCTTCAAACCCGTCATCATCCTCCTCATCAGAAATACTATCCACATCCGCCTCCATTACCTGGTCAGTCGTATACTTACCCATCAAAGTATCACGAAAAGAGACAGCCCTCACTTCCACTCCATCGCCTTTGTTTCATCAATTCTCAAGTGTGCTCCTTCAACTCCAGCGTCAGTCTTCTTAACTCGTTTAGTGCTCTGAGCAATCTGGTCTCCCTCTTCTGAAGAAAGGCCATTTTCCTTAGAAGCGCTCTCAACTTCTATTAGTGCCTCAATTTTGTAATTATCTCAATTATTATTAATGAAAGGTTTATGATAATTATCACCTAACCATGCTATGTTTTATTAATTTAAAGATGAAATAATAATAATAATAATATAAATTTATTAATTTTTTTATAATACATATAAGTTTATTGATGGAACAATAATAATAATAATAATAATAATAATAATAATAATAATAATAATAATAATATTATTATTATTATTATTATTATTATTATTATTTCATCCTTTTGAAATAATAATAATGATAATATTAAGTTATTTTAAAATATTCATCCTCTTTTTTGTTAATAATAATAATAATAATAGAAAAAATTACTAGTACCCCTTAATATTTAGCCAAACTAACTACTTCATCTATACATTTTTTAAAATCAATTAAAAAGATCAAACCTTTGACGAAAATTGATATACAAGTTCCACAAATTAATGGCAACTAATTATTTTTACATGTGGTCTTATAATAATAATAATAATAATTTAAAATATTTTTATTATTTCAAAATATTTTTCCTCTTTTTTTAATTAATAATAATAATTATCATAATAATAATAATGTTAGAATTTAAAAATTATTATTATTATTTATATTATTATTCCAAATTCAAGCTCAATTCAATTTTAAAATTTGAAACTCGACTTGAAATCGATTGAGTTTTATTTTTAAAACTTTAGGTTGACTTGATTAAATAACTCTTATATTGAAATTCGACTAGATTTGGCATATATATATATATATATATATATATATATATATATATATATATATTTAAACTCGACTCAATTTGATAAAATATTTTTGTCATTATATAAAATAAAAGTGTAAAGTAGTATGTATAAGCTAGATTAAACTGATTAAATTCGTGAGTCTATCAAATTAAATATTAAAGAGTTTGAACTTAACTCAATATTTTACCCAACAAATTCAAGTTTGAGCTCAACTCACTTATTATCAAGATGATTTTGAGTTTTTATAAATAAATAAATAATATTTTAATTAAAAATAATATTATTCATATATTTTTTTTGAAAAAAATTATTCATATATTATTAATAATACTAATAATAATAAATAATATTATTATTTTAAACATTATTATAATTGAATTAAAAATAATCATAATAATATTAAAAAATTATAATAGTATTTTTAATATTATTATAATCAAAATAATCCATAATCATAACAATATTAAATAAGAAATAAAAAAACAATTGAAGTGGCCCTTTTAAAAAAAACAATTGAAGTGGCCTTTTTTAACTCAATAAAACAGAAAGAAAAATATTTGGGTATTTCCAACATTTGAAGTGGTGGAAATGTCAATTTTAAATTTGAAAAAAAAAATTCCGCCACTTTAATTGGTGAAATTATTTTTTCCCCAATGAAATCCTATACACGATGTCATTTTATCAAAAATTACTCTAAATTAATAATAATTTTTTAAACTACCCCATTTTTAGAATTAGTTTTACATCCACCCTAATTTGGGCAAAAAAAAATTACACTTTATATTGGCAAATAGTTCAAAGACTAATTATCAAAATCAACAAAGATAGGACTTACATGCAATATTTAATCCAAGATACTTGTGACAGATGATACAATATATTATTATGGGTTCCATAAAAAATAAAATTCGATATCTCAACCATTCGGTATCATGTCAAAAGGTTGAGCCATTACTCTCTGTTAAAAAATAAAAAATTGTTTAAATATAATATATTTACATAGAGGATTAGGCCTGAGAGCCAGACAGGACAGTGGGACGCATGGGAATGGGTCCGACGGATGCACACAGCTCTTTTTAGGTGGATAAATGTTATAATTTTTTATGAAAATAATATATAGTTTTTAAAATTTTATAATATTTTATAAAATTATTTTTATTTTAATTAATAATTTATGATTTTAAGATAATTTACAATTTGGGTAATATTAAAAAAATACATATATAATATCTGAAATATTTTTCTTAAAATGAATTTGTTAATAACTGCAGTTTAGATTATAATAAAATTATAAATTATAGTGATACCAATATCAATTATAATAAAACATATAAACGTTTTAACTTAAAAAATTTGTTAAAAATATAACTTAATTTTTTTAATCCATACATTTAATTACAAAATAATAAAATATTAATTAAAAGTTCAGTAATCATAGGAGGAAAGTGGATAATCAAGCCAATGCTTTTGCTATTTCTTTTTATTTTATAGCTAATAATTTTTTATTACGAGTACGATTGAGATAAATGAAATCGAAGTAGAATATTGTTCTCATTAATGAAGTTATCCTTATTTTCAGAAAAAAAAATGAAAATGAAGTAGAATAATTAGGATTATTTTTATTATTACAAGTAGGATTCAAAGTGGAGTAATTAAACCAAAGGCTATATTTCTTAAACTGCTCTCTCTTCCTCCGTATTGTTATTCCCCAACCTCCGGTGAAACTCCTTGTGCCCCTTTATTACAGGGACCGGTTTCTGGCTTTTTTGGCAGGAAATCGGCCCTTCCTTTTTTATTTTATGCTTTTTTTAAATAAATTATAAATTATATAGATCTAGAGTTTTATCCATGTTTTGCTCTCTTTTCGTGGAAATTCCGCCTTCCTTTATAAGAAAGATTTAAATTTTGTGTTTCTATTGAAAAAAATAAAAAAAGAATATATCATTATCTATGAGAATAATCTTGATTTAACTTACTTAATACTCAAGGTTTTATTTATGATTTACAAAATGAGTTTTGCACACCCATTTTTATGCTGATAATGTTGAAGTATTGTTTGGCTTACCATTTGAAATTTAAATATCTTCACATACAAATTTTATTTTCTTATTTATCAAAATATAAATCTTTAAAATGTAAAATCGTTTTATTCTGATATATTTGTGCTTATATTTATTTTATTTTCTAATGTTATCTTTTTTTCATATTTTTATAGTATATATTTTAAAATTATGATTAGTTGACATTATTAGTAATGTAAAATTTTACTTTCTTCCTTGTATATTAAAGTTTAATTAATGTAGTTTCTTTTGGGAAAAAAAAAAGTGGAATAATTAGGACAGGACTCATTGATTAAATAAGTGGGGAAGATGAGGACTGAGCTCAAAGATTTTTAACTACTGCTAGTGCTTAGAATTTCTTTTTTGTTTTTGTCATTTACCTGACAAATACAGCACCAACATAATAGGAGCCATAAGCCTCTGTTGATTTCTGTAACAGAATTTATCAAAAAAGTAAACAGCTACCATCACATCTGAACTTTAGTATGAACTTCCACATTATCATTAAATTTTTGAAGTCTTGAACCAATGAACATAGATGAATTTATCGTATTTATTTATTTTTTTTTAATTTAAGAACAGCAGATTCTACTTTTAAAATCCAAATGAAGAAAAAAAAATATGTAAAAACCAAAACAAAGATATTGATATCCATTTTAAACCCATCCAGAAGACTTAACTAATTTTTCTCTTTCCAACATTTGAAATTTGTAAAATTTTTACGGAATAATTACAAATTTAGTGTCCGAATTATAGTGTGTAATTTTTTTTTAACAATTAAGTGTCTAAATTTTAAAAAAGTATATCAATATAATGTCTCAAGTTGATTTGATGTTAATTATATTTTGAATTAAATCAAATTGGATTTACTTTTATCTCAATTATTAGTAATATCATGGGTCATGTATATTATATTATTTAAAACATTATTTAAAAGATAAAAACATCTTTGTTATCTTATTAAATATTATAAATTGATAAAAATAATCTTAATATTAACTTTTACCGCACTAAATAAAAATAATTTTATCTTTCTGACTGAATATCCAGTCACAATTTAATAGGCCGGAGACACTATATTGTCACTAAATTTATAATTTTTTCAATTTCTAAATAGACTTCACACAAATCCCATACTAAACAAGCAAACAGAGCATTGAATCCATTAGTACAATTTAAGCAATAAGCCACCACATTATATGAATGGTCAATAAGCAATAATCTCCAATTTTTATGCAGTTCATCATTGAATGAAAGAACAAGCCAAATTCAAAAGACTTGGCAAATTGCATTGTAAACCAACAACGTGAAATGCAACAGAAATAAAACTGGCATTGGCAGCACACAAAAATGAGAACCAAAGCAAAATCGTGGAATAATGCAGATAAAAGATGTGATTAGAACTAGTCATTGCAATACTTCCAATTTCCATGATCTGAGACATTATGTTAGCACAAAAAGAAAAAAGGGTTGGCTCCTCTCTGAATTACAGGCTGTGTGAACAAACTTACATTAGACAATAGAAAGAAGATGGGGAAGAAGGAAAAAAGTTGGCAATCAATAAATACCCATTTACAGAAAGACCTCAAGAACCTAGAAGACCAAACCTCAAGTCAGCCCAATTTTTGTCATTTCTATCCACGAATCAATCAATTCTCTCGGCTGCCAAAGAATCCGAACAAAAATTTCAATTTCAGTAAGAAGTTCTCTAAATCACCAAAGTCATAAATTTGTCAGCATTGCTAGAATTTCAAGACGAGCAATTTTCGTAAGTATGTTGCATCTTTAAAAGCTGCTTCCTTTTGAAAACCAAAAACCCGACTGCGCCAATCTGTAAAATTGCTGCAATACCCAAAAACAGCAATCCAATCTTCTTCCCTGTATTCATTGAATCATTACTATTCATTAAATCATTACTATTATCTGATGATGGTGCCATGATCACATCTGGAGAGGGTGCTCGTAACGATGGCCTTGGTGGGGGCGCACTACTGCTTATTGGCGAAGGTGCTGGTGCTGGAGATGGAGATGGAGATGGAGCCAGAGGTAGTGGAGAATATGGTGTTGGTAGGGGTGATAGTAACGGTGGCATCGATGAAAGAGGTGGCGCCAGCGGTGAAGGTGGGGACTGGGTTAGTGGAGAGGGTGGAGGAGGTGGAGGCGGCGGCGGTGGAGGTGGAGGTGGAGGTGGAGGTGGAGGCGGTGGTGGTGGTGTTAGGATTAAAATTGCTGGTGAAGCTGGAACATTTTGTTCTTGAGACTCAACAACAAGAGGAAAGAGGAGCCCAAAAATCACAAAGATCAAAGTTGAGAACCGCGTTTCCATGAAACAATCAAATTCTAAAGACAATGAAGCCTATAATCAAAAGATTTTCAGACAGGTTTTGCATCGGGTATGGACACAAATTCTTGAATTCCTATCCCTCTCCTTAAAATTCAAGAATTTGGGTTCTTCAAGAATCAAGGACAGGGGTTTGATTTTGATCGGCTGGATTAACTCCTCCGTTGGAAAATGAAAAATTATTGTTTTCTTGTTCCTTGTAGGTAATCAACAAATTGATTCTATCTCAAGAAAACAAAAAAGAAATCAAGAAATGATTCAAAAGGGTCGAATCTCATTCTTGATTCTTGATTTTGTGATAAAAAACTTAAAAAAAAAAAAAAAATGGGTCAAACCCAAGATGAAGTTACGGGCAGAAGGAACGAAATCATTACGGAAAAGAAAGTAATCGTCTCTGTGTCCTGGTCTTTTTTTTTCAGAAAATGCAGAACAGACAGACACAGAGAGAAAGAGAGAGAGAGAGAGGACACAACACGAAGTCAGAACGGTTGGTGCAGAGACTAAATTGGGTTTTGATTTGCATAGAAAGAGAATCTAAAACAAAAGAAAGAGAGCGATAAATGGAGGAGCTGTTAGCTGTTAACTGCACAGATGGGGAAAGGTTTGGTTTTGATGAGGAGAGATTTGTGTTTGTGTTGTGACCTGACCTGTCAAAGCAAGAAACACCCTGTAAGATCATGTAGGCCCTCATGTTTCCTATTTTTTTACTTGGAACTTTTGGTGTGTAAAATGATGGTGAAATAGAATAGAAGGAGAAGAAATGGCTATCTTTTGGGCCCATATAGTGTTTTCTATGATTGTTCTACTAGGTTTAGCCCACATTCTTATTTTTAGGGCCCACAAATTTTCAATTGGATTTTTGAGGGGAGATTTGGTCAATAAAGAGACTTCTTCCATTGGTGATTTCTATTGTTTAGGTTGAGCAAATATTATATTGTGTCACATCAATTTTCTTTTCTCTTGCTTGCTGCTATTGTACGAAGTATATAACTATAAATACTCTTTTATAAATTATATTTTATTATTGATAACTCATATTAATATTTCATTATAATAAATAATATATTTTCTTAAAGAAAAGAATTACTTGAATAAGAAGAAAGTTCAATAAGAAAAATTACTTTATAAAGTAAATATTCTCTTATCCTAAATAGAGCAATCCTATAAGACCAAAAAATTATAATTTTAAAAGGTTTGAACAATATCTTCTCCTATAAATACATTTCATGATTTCTATGTTCTTATCATACAATATCACCAAAACATCATTTCATCACCTCATCATCACAAACAATCATCCTTTATTCATTTATTCTTTATTCTCTAATCTATTATATTTATTTACTTTATTACATTTTTACTCATACTGTTATTAACTTAAATTTTGGAGTGTTTATGGGAAAAATCCTATCTCTTTACCTATTCTCCTCATCAATATAGATTTTACAAGTAAAAATATCAATTCGAAGTTATCAGTTATAATTCACAAATTAAATTTCATTGAACTTAGTTTACTATGGGTTGAAGTTTATTTTTAAATATTTATTAATTTAGAGATATAAAACTATTCGACTTGACTTTTTGCTTGAATATTGTCGTTTGTACTATGAATTAATCTTCTTCAATTATTTTCTCTCTCTTTTATGTCTTTTCTCTTTTTTATGTAGAAGTAAGTTTCCTCCGATAAATTACTTTTTGGGAGTTGTTAGCCTTTTTTACCAGCAACTACCTTACTTTTTTCCTTTCAAATTTCAATATGAATACAGTGATGTTTGAAAGATTTCAGTTCTCTTAATTGCCCTGTTTATAATTCATTCTATTTCTCCCTTCTTCAATTCAATCAACAATTAGATGTGATATCACTTTCATTCAGGTTGTCTTCCTAATAATTTGCAAATATGCCCAAAAATGCAACTGGAATCTAAAATTTTCTCACTATGCAAATCATCTATCCATATTTACTTCCATTGTTTCAATTTATATCCTCTAAAAAATTGAAAATAGAGAACAAGAATAAGGCAATAAACATTTGAAATGATAGAAATAGAAGATAAATAAACTGAAAAGTACATTTAAAATGTACTTAGACAATCCTTACGTAATTTCTCATTATCTTTATTTGAGTATTTGCATATTTATCATTTCTTAATGTGATTGTTAATTTAAGAGTTTGTCAAATTTGAGATGAAATAATAAATGTTTTAACTATTTCTATGCATCATTAGCTTTTTTGTTATTTTATTTATATGGATTTCTCATATCTTTGTTTTAATTAATTTAAAACTAATATAGCTTAAAATTGAGGATAGACATGAGTGTAAAAAAAAAAAAGTGATAAGTAAAATTTAAATTAATTGTGAATTATAAATGAATCATATCAAGAAACGCTACACATACATATAAATAAATCTAAAGCTATGAGTCTTAATATGTGGTTTTTATATCAAGAAAAAAAAAATTCATTCTTTAAACAAATCTCTGCATGATTAGAAGATTGTAACATTGGTTTGACAAAAAAAAAATTCTTAACAATTCTCAATGACAGAAAAATAATGATTCTTTCCATTTTGTGTGTGGTGGAAATAGAAATGGAAGACATTTATTCCAATGGTTTTTCCATTCTATCATTAGCATGTTAATTTTTAAAACAAATGATAATTTTATAATTATTAATTCATAATAAAAATTAAGTTCACTGGCATAGCATGCGCCTTTGTGTAGTTTATGTATAATGCGCATTTGTGCTGAAAGTAATTTTTTTTTTAAATGTGATCGCTTTATTAGTATTCTGTAGCATCAGGATGTGTTATTATTTAATGTTAGTGAAAACAAAATTTAATTCTACTATCTATGGACGTGGTGTACCACACAATGGGCTCTACCAGGATTAACCATCACGAGCCTCATCGGCTTCAAAGCACATTCAAGATGCTGCTTGTGTCACGCTTTATCTGTATGGTCTAAATCGATGTTGAAAGTTGAATAGTTAGTGTGGTGTCGATCTTTAAGCCCAACTTTTTTTGTTGTAGTCTTAAGCCCATAGATAAAGGAATTAACCCCCTACTCGTCCCCAATCAACAATCCCTAGCAACATTAATTGATCAAGGAGCCTGATGAAACACATTTCTTTTTCTTTAACATGCATTCATCACATTTGATTTTCAAGTGTATTATATTTTTATTATTAAATTTGCGATACATACTTCAAATGTTTTAGATAGCTTAAAAATTAAATAGTCAAGTCAAGTCGTAAAAATTCGTTATTTCGAGTTGACATGATTCTAATTTAATTACTTGAATAAAATCATAAAAATAAAAATCTCTCAGTAACGGATTTAATATAATTATATGTATTACATTTTCAACTTGAAATATCATTGAAATTAGAATAGTTATTTCGTGTGTTTTTAATAGTTGTTAGTTGTAAAAATATTTATAAAATATAAAAAAATTATGAATTTAATATTTGATACCATAAAACTTATAAATATACAGTATAAATTTAAGATAAATGTTTAAAATTTTTCAAAAAAATTGTTTTTTTTTTTACTAACTTTTCAACTGATGAGAAAAAAAAGATGTTGACCCCACAGTAAAACCCAAGTGACAAATTTGGGGTGCGGTGGCCGACCTAATATAGAGGATGGCTAGAGAAAAGCCAAGCAAATGTCACATGTGAGAAAGAAAGCGCACCACAGTAGAAAAATTGAGCAGAGCCTCTCTTATTATGGCTGGATGCAGTAGCAGTAGCAGTGCAGCTAGAGCAAGAAGCATGTTTGGCTTGATCCAGCACCAGTACCTCCAGGCTCCAGTCCCTTTTAGCTGTGCCCAAAATTTTTTTTTTGTCAGCATAAATATTGTCATTTAGCAGCAGAACCACACCAAAAATTTAAGAAAAAAAAAAATCTAAAGGCTGACTGCCAAGGCTTCTGCTCCTGTCATATCACCATTTTGAACTATCGTTTCAGTACTCAGGGAAGAGATAAATAAGAAAAAACTATAAACAAAAACACAACTAATCGAGTAAACTAAATTCACCCTCCTAAATTAAATTGTACCAAGAAAGTGTTTATGGCTCACATGTGCATCGCATTAATTCATGATTTTTTTTTAAGGTACCGATATTTCGAGCTTTCAGTTCAATTTTGACAAAACAATACATGATAAAACGTTTTATAATAATTTAATTTAATATAATTATATATACTGCCGTATAAACTTAAAATATTAAACGGTAATAGTTTCTGTTAAAATCTAGTGGTTTATTGTTGATAATTTTATTTTTTTATGCTAACTATCGATATTTATATATTAACTTTAATTAAAAACAGTAAAAATCTACTAACAATTAATATAATACTATTGTGTGCACAATAACTCTTTTTTTTTTTTTAATTATATTGATATTGACGTTTTACAGGATCTTTTTCTTGCATTAGAAGTTCAAACTATAAAAGAAAGATAGAACATGGAATTTTTAAAAAATGTACTATTATTTTGTGGATAAATTTTCAAGTAAAATATCTTGTGAGAACAAAAAAAGTGGGTGAGGGTGATGGCTGGAAATGCAGAGACAGAAAGAGAATTGAAAATTGAAGGGATGGGCGAAGGGGCCCTTTTGCTTGCTTCCATTGAAGTACATGGTGAAGGGAAGGGAAGGCAGGCAAGGCTTACATCTTTGACATGTAGATGCATTGCAGTAGTTATGGATCATATCTATCTATGTGCCTAAATTGCCTTGGAAATTGTTGCTTTCTTTCTTTTAGAAGTTAAAAACTCAGAGCCTCCTTTGAAGCACGCGAGATACCCTTTCGAAGGACATTTTGTCCTATAACTATCCATAGCATTTTTGCTTTATAGCTAATATTCTTACATCATCACATCTAGCTATTGATTTTCTTTCCTTTTATTACTCTTTATATATGCCCTCGAATTTTATATAATTTTTTTCTTACATAGTTGGCAAAGGGAAATCTTTTTTGAGCTTTCGATGAATTATCGTTATAAACTACAGATACAACAAATGTTTACCAATGAAGTTTGGATCAATTGGTTTAAATGAAGTTACCATAGCCTTTGGCCTTTGATTAATTTACTAGGAAAAAAATTTAACATTCTATATATCTATTATAATAATAATATTATTATTATTATTTAATATATAATAGATAATATGATAGATAGTTAGATAAATATAAAATATATAGAGTAAAATTTTGAGTTGTAATACTCTATTGTTTAAGAAAAAATACAACAACTATTACAACAACATTCTTAATTATTACTATTATATATAGATATATTAATAATGTATAGGTATGAATATTTAGTTCAAGAATTTACATTATTAGAGTTTAAACTTGTAACTTTTAAAATTTCAAAACGTCACTTGAATCATTTGATTTAAACCTCATGGACACAAATGGAAATCTATCGTTAATAAAGAAAATCAGTCATAATGTATAGATAGCTAACTTGTAAAAATTTAATATCTTATAAAAATTTAATGTATAGATAGCTAATTTATAAAAATTTAATATCTTATATAATAATATTTTAAATTTAAATTGTAATATATACAATTATATTAAATTAATTTTTTTAAAAAAATTATTACTATTAATTAGAGTTTAAAGGGTTATCAGTGATTTAAATAAAAAAATGATTTCAGTATGTTTAATTAAATGAAAAACTTGTAGAACTTTGATTATATGTAAGTGAAATAAAATTATTTCATCTAAAATCAATAATAATATATCTCGAATAAATATATATACTCGAGCTACTTTGTACACTAGCTAGTAAATAATGCAAAACAAAGTCAATATATGACAAAAGTGTGAACAATATTGGAGAGGACAGTGCACTGCATAGCTAGCAGAAGCAGACAAAGCAAAGCATTATAAAAGAAAGCGAAGTAATATCCATATAGATAGCTAGTAAAAGCCTCAATAGTTATAGAGCAGAATCCAAAACCATGCAACAATCCTGAAACCCTATTGTCTAAAAAAAAACACTTCAAACTAGCTCTTGAAAAACTTGTACATAAATGTCTTTATCTTACACTGTGGTACTGGATAATTAGGGTTCCGGGCATTGCAGATTTTACTGTTATTTTTTTTTGGTGGGAGTATATATATATATATATATATCAAATGTATGGTGCATATGTGGGATTCGGTCTTCTGCCCCAAAATCCATCACTAAATTTTCTTGCTGCCAATACCGGCCCCATTCCGTACATATTCCCTTAACCTTCACAGAGATGCCATAACTCAGTAAGAGCATAAATCCATTTGTCTTTCTTTCTATTTTTTATTCCAATATATATATATATATATATATATATGTAAATTATAATGTGATGCAGCAGAGCAGATATGTATGTGCGATTCCCTGAAAACCTAAAATTGATCGTGCATATATATACATATTTGATTAAATACAAACCATATATATATATATATATATAATTCATCATTTTTTTCCTATTTTTACTTACTATTATTTATGGAAAAAATATGATAAACTCGAAAAATTTTATCTGAACTCAATTTATATGGTGAAACTTATGATACAAATTTAATAAATTTACACTAGTGCTTTCATATACTTCCATTATAAATATAATCTAGGCCATAAAAAAATCCTTTTTTATACACTTTGAAATTTAATATTTGAAATATTAGTTTACTAAATTTTAAATTCAATAAAAAATTTTAAATTAACTAAGTTAAAATTTATTAATAATGCAAATTTATATTATTTATTTAATTTGATATTTATAATTCGTTATATCCTGACTAATATAATTTTACCTTGATAAAATTGTAAGAGCAATAAGCTTCTTTTAATAATTAATTTAATGTAATTATATTTACTATAATTTGAGTTTAAAACATCGTTTTAAGTGTGAACAGTTCTTATTAATTGATCTGACAACTATTGATAATATAAATTTACATTTTTAATGTGCTTAATTTGCTCAAATTAATTAACAAATAGGACATACTTTAAAATCCAAATTTTTTTTTTGAAAAAAAAACATCACTTTCAGATTTAAGTTATATACTATTTCACCTATATTGTTCTCACATAATAATATAAATTGAATAATTATCCTTTATAAATTTCAACTTCTATTATGGAGTGTTATGTAACAGAAATAAATGCATAGATTGGAGTAAACGCGCCAAGAGCAGAGGGTTGGCCTGACAAAGGCCTTCAATAAAAGCCATAAAATGACTGCAAAGGGCACGCAATTTAAGACAGACCTCTTCAAGACTGGGGCTGGCTGGCTGGCTGGCTAGCATGGATACTCTTTCTCCTGTCACTGTAAAAGCACTCTCTACTGTACTAAATACACTAATAGAGTCAAAGAAGCCTTTGACATTTTCTTCATGTTTGGCTTATTCTATTATTATACTCTTTTTTTTTGGCACTGTTTGAAAATTCGTTCATGAAACCCAATTCAATCCCCAAGTTATGTTGCTGCAACGGGTAGCAAGCAAAAGCAACGTTTGAAGCATTTGGTCTTTGTGTGCTGTGGCACCCCATGGCGATTTCGTGGACCCTAGCAGCTTGTTTGCTGGTTAGCTCATTGATGGGATGGACGTGATATTGTGCCATTTCCCTCTCAGGTGCTTGGAAAATGCCTGCATGCAGTGATTGAAAGTGGCCGGTGGAGATTATTAGTCTGCTATTTTTTGTTTTCCACTCGCTAGTTGAATTCTTCCATTTTGAATTTGAAATTAACTCGTATCTAAACTTTTTTTTTTTTATCAAGTGATATTCCATTAACAATTTGAATCAATAATTTCATATATTTAATTTAAACTCGCATTTTTATCTTTAACATAATCCTAAAATTGAATAAAAATTAAAATTTAATTCTCAGAGCTGATGAACCCTGAATATCAAGTGTTTTACACTTTTTCATGTATATAAAAAATAGTTTTATAGGAAACATTGTTTTATGCAAAACCTTCAAGGAATTAGACAAGACTTAGCTTCATTGTTAACTAAGAATTGTGCCCTCGAAGAGAACAACTGGTTCATCACATTATAATGGGCATAAAGGTTCTTATTTGATGCATTGAGGCGCATAAATTTTGAATCGTAGTAGAATTATACAACTTTAAAACAAAATAAACTCAAAATCTTTTTACCACTAAAAAATACTGCATTAAAAATTAACTATATCAAATGGTTAAATCTCAACACTAAAAGAGTAAAAGATAAGAGATAGAAAGTGAAGAGTTCAATCTTTAATCTCGATGTCCACATTTGATAATTCATATCCATCAATTGCATATGTCAAATACTCCTACAAAATTTAAAGATTGTCAATGACCTACCAAGGTACCTAATTGAAAAATTGTCAATGACCCATCAAAGTACTTAATTTAAACACAAATTTGAACTTTGTAAACCTTAATTATCTTCCTTCTCCAACTGTATTTGAGCTAACGAAACGCATTGTTCAAATTGCCTCTATGATCTACTTAATTTTGCTTCACTACCATATCTAATTAGCAAATTTCCTACATAGAATCCGATCTCGAACACATTTCTTTTTAGTCTCTACGTACTACTCATTCCATAATGCAAACATGGGGACCTGATGAACCAAACCCAAACTGCCAATCCTGTTGTTACTTCCACTACTATTACCATCTTCGTACTTTGAATCCTGCATTGAGTAACCCTGATTGTAGCCTCCACCACTAGTGCCAAACGCGCTCGCTAAACCAACTGAACATTTTGGACTTCCTGTATTAGAGGAGGAACTAATCCTGCGACTTGAACCCACCATTGGCACATGATTGTTACTGTTGCTGGCACTTTGCTGCTGTTGATGTTCATCTCCATTTGCACTCCACATCATGTCAGCCAATTCATCGGAGGTCTCACTACTTGTAATGGGAAGGAGCTGCTGCTGCTGCGGTGATGTTGATGATCCACAAGAATTTTCATCCTCAAGAGGCATTGGGGATAAGTCTTTTGGCGAACGTTTAGCAAGGTCACTAGTAATGAGTTTAGTGCTTGAGCAAATTCTCTTCACATCATACCTACTAATATCAAAATTAGTAACAGCGCTTGTACCCCTAAATTTAATGGCCGCGATATCATAGGCCTCAGCAGCTTCTTCTTGAGTGCCTATCAATGATAAATGTATCACACTCATAAGCAGCCCTATCAAATTTCATTAAAGCAATGCATAGACCATTTCAATCACTAAAAGTACAATAAAGAGGCGCCCTACTGCCTTAAAACCTTAAACTTAGGGAGATTCTGTGAATTGTGAGGACCACCAAAATCTAATAAAGATTGCACCAAAATTCAATAATGCAAAATATATAAAGAGGGTTTATCATGCAATATATGGAAACATCATACATGCACATAACCAAGGGGAAAAAGAAGGTAAGCTAAGGATCATTACTAAATGTTCCAAGGTACAAGTCCTTATTGCCAGCAACCCTTCCTATTCTAGCTTGCCATCTACCATGTTGATGGTGCCTGCCAGGAAAATAGAAAACAGCTTATCAAATAAAAGGAAACAACGATAGATATGTTGATAAATAATCTTTAATGTCATAATTATATATATATGATCATAGTAGCTAGCTAATTAACAACACTAGTGGGTATGATATACACATGCATAATAATGTTTGTCTATTATTGTGAATTATAACTGACAAAGCCTGCAAAGAGAACAGTAAATAATGGAAAACTTTATCATTGGAATCGCTTTCTGCCATCACCTTGTCACTCCCCTGTATACAGAAGCTCCCCTTGAAAACCCACTACTTTTCCTGCCAAAGTTTGAACAAGCCAATCAATCTTTCTCTACCCATTTATCTTTTTCTTCTTTAATATATATATACTTATCATTTATATTAAAGTCTGAAGAAAAAAAAAAAAACTTTGATAAAGAAGAAATTATATATTTTTTTATATAATTTATGTTCATTACTATACCTTCTTAAATTGGCTACAAATTCTTGCCTGGTCATGTGCTTCATCTCTTCAAGCTCCTTCTCATAAGTGCTCAACTAGAAGCATTTAATAGAAGATGAGACGTTAATTATGGTCATACATAGATACATTTTTTATACAAGAATCGAACGGTCAAACGAATTAAAACTCATACACACACACACACACACACACACCCCTAAAGAATTTAGAACTTACAGGGAAATTTATATGAGTAGTTGGTCCCCAATATTTCAAGGCAGCTAAATCATAAGCTCTTGCTGCTTTTTCTTCCTTATCATACCCACCTGAAAAAACCAAAAAAAAAAAAAAAGAAAAGAAAAATTAACAAAAAGAATGAAGGAGAAAAAAAATGCACACCAACCAATGTTATTTTTGTAATAAACAATTGTGAATATAGTGCAATAAATAAATAACACAAGCAACCAGAATAGAAATTACAAGAGTTCACCTACCAAGATAGACTGCACAAGGTTGACATAGTGAGCAAAAGAAGGCACCCCATAAAGAAAGTGCATGAAAACACACAACTGTTAGTATATTCTGTTTGAATAATGAGATAATTAAAGATAATTAATAATTTTTCATTCTTCTCCTATGTACCTTGCCTTCCTTTCCTTGTTTGCCCTTCTTTTCTACAGCTATTGTCCCACAAATGGGCCTCATATCTTCCAGTCCATCTATGCCTAAGACCATAAAAAAAAAAAAAAAAAAACTATGAATTTAGTAGTAGCCAGCTTATATTATTATATGTTCTTGGAACTCTGATTTTTTTGGTTGAGAAATATAAAAAATGTCAATTAATTAGTACCTTGTGACACCTCTGTATTGAGAAGTTCTTTGCCCGAAAGTGTCAATAGATTTACGAGGGACTGGTTCTCTAGCTAGAGGTTTTAGCATTAGCAACTGCCCTTTTACGATTATCAACAGCTTGTAACTGAGAAACCGCCACCATTCCATTTTGAGAACTTGGAGTCATTGTGAGTGATAATGGCTGAAAGCAGAAGTTGTTTACTTCACTTGAAGATTTATCATTAGAAAATGGAGTCTGCCTTAACCAAGACTTGAACCCAGAAACTGAACCAGCACTCTCAAAAGGTACATGATGATTATGATACATGCCACCACTGTTATGGCTATGGTTACGACTAGGGTTTGGATCACAGTGATGGAGGTTACAATGATGGTCAGGTATTAGGGTTTGTGAGTCTTCATTGTAATGATGATAAGATTGGATTAAAGAAGGTTGTTGGTTAGTGAGATTGTCTTCTGTAGTGTCTAAAATTTCCATTACTAGAAGCATTAAAGCTTGGTGCTACATAACATTGATTTTATTAATATGGTTATGGCTCTGGGTTTGGGTTTGGTCCTCTCGGCAGTATATTTTGGTGTCATCAGATGGGGAGTTTGAGTAACAACCTAAGAAATCTTCAAGCTTTGGACCTTCTTCACTTGCACTTGTTGCATCCAAGGAGTTTTCATATCTCCAATCTAAGAATCAACAACAAAAGAAAATCAACATGCAAAAATGAGAAAGAATAAAAGAAAAAGAGAGTTGATCTTTGAACAGTTGAAGAACAAGAAAACCCTTTTATATAATAAAATATTACCTTGCGCACCATTAGAAGAGCGTCTGAAAGGATCAACAACACAAAGGGAGCCATCAGAGCGCAAAGGCATAACAGAGATATCATGATGGTGATGGTGATGATGAAGAAAATGATGAGAAGTAGAAGCAGAAGTAAAACCAGAAGCACCATGTTCTTCTTCAGCTTCTTCTCTATTACTACCAAAGCCATCATTAATTCTCAGGTGCGGACTAACAGAAAATCCCAACCAGTTTGCTCATGATATCTCTCAAGCTGAGCTCTTTCTATCTGCCTAAATGATAATCTCTAAAACTGTGTTGTGGATTAATAAAAAAAAAAAAAAATTTCCTCTGTCTTCGTGAGTCACTTTACTACTACAACTACTCAGGAGTCACTGACTTGGGTTTTTTGGTTTTGGAGCTCAAACTTCAAAATTTTTCAATCAAAGCTCTCTCTTTCTCTCGTCTTATATTCTCACCCTCTCTGCATATCTCTATCTGTTCTGCCAATGCTGCTTTGGTTTTCGTGCCCTTTTTTTTTTTTTTGCCTCTCCATTTCTTGGTCTGTCCTGCCATGCCCCCATTGCAACCCCATCTACTTGTATTCATACGCTCTGTCTACAATATACACCGCCAAAGATTGGATACGTACAGTGTAATGTAATGTTGAAATTTTGTTACCGTTGAATTATAAAATTAATTATTTGAGCTCTAGTTTAAATGGTCAAAAATATTTTACTCTTAAATTAGATTTTACTACTTCCATCCATAATATTTAGCAAAGTTGCTTTTACACACAGATTAAAAAAATTAGTTAATTATAGTTATTTTATGTATTTTTACCATTTTATTACTAAAATATCCATATTAATACTTTTTATTTTATCAAGTGTGAAACATTCCACAAGATAATACTTATTTAATGTTGTTGATAAAATCACAGCTCATAGTGGATCAAAAATAATTTATATTAGTAATTAATGAAACTCATAATACCATTAATATTTAATAAAAAAATAATTTGAATTAATATTTATAGAAATTAAACGTCACTACTATAACAAGAAGAATAGTGGTATTATGATGTAATTAATAAGGAGGTATATTCAAATAAAATGGCATTGGAACTTCAACGTATTTATTAAACATACAAATTCATATAAATTCATACTTAATCAACTTCCATCCTAAATTGGAAAGTGAACAAAATTTTGGGACATTCTTAAAAGAAAATTTTGCTAAATATTATGAGATGGAGGGAGTATTAATTTGTGAGATTCATTCATAATGGTGTATAAAATAAATTTATAATTAAGTTCTCTAACAGCTATCAATTAATTGTCTAATAGAATTAAGTTATATTCAATTTAATTAAACAGGACTACTATATATTATTGTCACCTATTAATATTTAGATTGTACAATTACTATTAATTGAAAAATTATAACACTTCAATTAATAACTGTAGGCATTAATTTGGAGAAATATTCTTTATTTAAATAATATTTTAAATTTAAATTATAATATATATAAATTATATTAAATTAATTATTAAAAAATTTTACTATTTTAAATGGATTAGAATTAGTTGGAATTTTATAAATTCTAAATGGGAAAGCTCTTAAAAAAAAAAAAGTTTAGTATTTTATATTGTTGTAGACACTCAGTTCAGTCGGCCCATGTTAGGGGACGAATTAGGGGCGCTTGGTTTGACCGGCCTGTTATTAAGCCCGATGATGAGAACGTGGAACTTGGACATGAGAATGAAGCTTGAATCTCTAGTGGAAAGCGGACTTGAAAACTCAAATCCTGAAAAACCTAAAACCGAGCCCAACTATCAAAATTTGGCCCAAGCCTGCCTGGCCCAGCGCAGGCCCTGGCCAAAGGTGCATCGCCTCAGTGTAATGAGGCGCCGCCTCTATGGCAGCCCACTTGCAGCTGCAATCATGACGGTTAAGTGGTGCGGGCCCCACTTTTCAAACCTGCTTCTTGCATGAGAAAAAGATTTTTGGGGAAGGAAAAAAGGCTATGAGAGCTCATGATGGGCTAGAAGGCTTAGGGGCATAAGAAAGCTAAGGAATAAAAGAAAACAGAGGTTGGGGAGAAAATGAGAGAGGAGCTCTGAAGAAAAAAAAGATAGAGAGAAAAGAAAATAAGAAAACGTCCTCAAGAAAGAGGGGGAGAGATTGAAGCAAAGAGGTCCACTTTCTCTATAAGAGAAGAAGGAAGAAACTTGTGTCAAAGGGAGATATCACATCCTAGCAAGGATCTCAATCAAAACATCTCTGAGGACCTCTCATTTTGGTAAAAAACCTGCACTCAAACTCAACATGTTCATCATTTTGTGTGTTCTTGCTTGTGTGCAACTAAATCATTAGTATATTTTAGGTATTTCTAGTTTATCTTGCTTAATATCCCACTTTATTGATGTGATCTCTGAACACTTTTGCATGTAGTTGTAGTTTGATGATTATAGAATGTGTATATGCATGTTTTGTTACTTAGAGTATAAGTCTAAGCGTGTGAGAGTCGACTTCAGCCTCCTGACTAGGCGACGCCTCTTCATAGAGGCGTCGCCTCAATGAGGCGATCGCCCCATTGACAGGCCTTTAGGGAGTTTATCTTTTGTGTGTGTGTTTGTAATATCCCGAGTTTGTAAATATTTTAATACTACATCGGGATATGCAATGTTAATAATTTTATATATAATTATGATTTTTTTACGAGTTGATATGTATTTAAAACTTATTTTAATTATTGTATATTATTTTAAGTGTTTTACGTAAAATTTTCTAGAGAATTCTATTTTCGGGAAAATTTTCAAGTAAATAATTTACTATTAATTATTTTAAGTAGATTTACGCATTTGCATGAGCTCATATATATTTTTAAAGTACTAAATAAAGTGTATATATGTGTGTATTTATTTAAATGAAACTAGAGTTTAATTAATTACCCTAATATTTTTTTATTATTTATTATTAGTTTTAATATTAGTTAATTAATTATTTTTAGTGTATAAATTATTAAATTATTAAATTATGTGTGTGTGGTGAATATTTATTGTCTATATCATATTATATATTAAAATAATATAAAGTACATATATATACATACCTATACATATTATATTTATCAAAAATCAAGATTTGGCAAATTACCAATCTGCCCCTCCCTCCATCTTCTTCTCTCCCGACGCCCTACCCTCACTGCGCCTCCCGTTCCACCACGCCGGACCGCCCTTCGCCGCCATCAGCTACCGCCAACCTCCTCCCCCTTCCTTCCTCTTCCTCTCCGACGTGACCAGGAGGCCGGAAGCCAGCTGGAACGCCCGAAATTTGAGGTGGCAGCAAGTGAAGCTCTTCGCCGTCGACCACGATTCCGACGACCATTTCATGCACCGCCGGTCTTCATCGACTCCTTGAGCTCCGGTGGGCCCCTATTCTAAGCTCCTTTTGACCGAAAAAACCAGTGGTTGATGAGGTTTGAGCTAAATCTTCAATTCGGCCATTTTAGCTTCTTGATTTTCTTGAACTTAGAATTGATTGATTCATGAAAAGTCCCTTAACAAATGTTGATCCTAGTAGCTTAATCTTCATGTGTGAATTTTTTTAGAATTTTTGGAGATTATTTTGATTTTTGGGTATTTTTGAATATTTTATTATTATTTTCTAATTTTCGAAAATTAATTAATTAAATTATGAAATTGTGTTTTATGATAAATATAGGTGTTGAAATGAATTATAGGAATTTATTTGGAATTTTTATGAATTTCTATGTATTTATTTTGAATTTAATTAGTTTATGTAATTTTTGAAAAATAGGGATAATTGTGTTTTTAATTGAAATTAATTATTTAATTGAGTTTAATTATTGATATTATTGATAAATATGTTGAGAAAATTAATTTTTTGCAATTATATTATTTTTGGTGAATTTTTGGAGTAATTTTAGTATATTTATATATATAGGGGTATTTTGATAATTTTACCCTAAATTGACTAAAAATGTAATTAAATTGGTTTTAATAGTTATTTAAGGTATAAAAATGATTTCTACAAATTATTTAGTATTTTTAACTAATTAAAACTATTTTTCGTAAATTATTTTCAATTATATATATAATATACGATTTTTCTAAATAAAATGAGTTTTATCGGTTTTTTACTATGTTTTAGGGTTAATTAAGTAATTTCTACTTATAAAATGTATTTCTGTGATATAAGGGTATTTTTGGTATTTTTATATTGTTTTGTGAATTGTGGACCCCGGTCGATAGACTGTAGTTTGGAGTCCGACCAAGGGATTGTGGATGTGTTTCTGTGTTTATTTTTCGAAGTGTGTTTCTTTGCAGGGCCGGCTCTACTATGTGAGTAGAGAGATGTCCGTTTTATAGGGGAGGCTCTTTCGAATTTTCTGTAGAATTCTCGTAAAATGTGATATCCAATCGAACCCTAATTCTGATTCTGTATCTAATATTCTAGATCGAGTTTCTAAGATTTTCTGTTAGGTTTATTCTGATGTCTGTTATTTTGTTTGTTTAGTTGCGCCGAGACCGAGGCCTAGTGGATCAGGCCTGTCGGACCCATCTCGAGGAGCGCACCAAGTGTGAGTTGTTATTTTATATATATGTGCTATAGGGTGCATGATTTTAGAAATATACGCTCTATTTTGATTAAATATGCATAAATGGTTTAATTATTACTTAAGTTTATTTTTAGTTTATTTTTGGTTTATTTTCTGTATATTTTAAACCATATGCATGTCTTATTAATGAATCATGCTTAAAATGTTTTTGAATATATTTCTAGCTTATTTTGTAATTATATTGGATTTATTTGACGTATATATACTCGAAATATACCTGATTTATTTTTGGTATATTTCTAGTATATATATGGTTTATGTTACTATTTTATTTAAGTTCATGCATCGTTTATTTTTATGAATGTATGCTTTATATTTTAATGAAGGATATCGATAGAACGTGCTGCCTAGTGGGCAGCACTAGGACCGAGTACGTATCAGTACGCTTATAGCATTTAGGCTATATTACTAACCATTTGTGGATATTGATTGGATTTGATTATTTGATGTGTGATATGATTTGAGAGTGTGATTGCTGGAGCTCGATTGACCAAGTGTCTCGGGGCCAATCACACTGACAGTCAGACTGCTGAAGCTCGGTTGACTTAGTGTCTCGGGGCCAGTCTACTGTCCCAAATGGAATAAGTGAATATATTTGGAATAAGTGAGCCTGTATGGCTAGAGTATTGTCTAACAATGTTTTGAGGTTGCGATTTTCTAGGGTTCTATTTAATCCTTCATAAACAGTGATTTTCAATATATATATAAAATGATTTTATTGCATCTGTGTGTAACTGCTTGTATACATACATATTATATATATATTTGTCATGACCCAAAACAAGAGCCATGACCGGCGCTAGGAAACGGGAATTCTTTCGAATCCGGAACCCGTAGCAAGCCTAAAAATAAAATAAAACATGCAATAGTAACAACAATATATATTGCAGCGGAAATAAAAATCATAAATATCATAATAGCATTTCCACCAACTGGATTTAAATCAAATACTCATCATTACATATATATAAATCTTAATACAAATCCAATTCAAATATATAATACAACATCTCTTTAAATATTTAATGATTACTGCAGTGTCTAGATAAAATAAAACCCAAGACTCAGAGAAGCAGTTTACACAAAGAAGCCAGGGCGGAAGAAATCCGGCGTACAAGCCTGTTACTGAGGTCTGAAGACGATGACTCTCCTGAAAAATAGTCAACGGAGGGGAGTCAGACCTCACTGAGTGAATTACTATAATATATATACATGCATACTAAATGACAATGCATGCAGTCAATAGTATATATAATATATATATATATATATATACAGGCAAATACACACAGATGCTGTAAAATCATTTTATATATATTTTTATTAAAAATCACAGTTTATGAAGGATCACATAGAACCCTAGAATATCGTAACCTCGAAAATAGTGTTAGACAACACTCTAGCCATACAGGCTCAGTTATTCCGAATATATCCACTTAATCCATTTAGACAGTAGACTGGCCCCGAGACATTAAGTTAACCGAGCTCCAGCAGTCTGACTGTCAATGTGATTGGCCCTGAGACACTTGGTCAACCGAGCTCCAGCAATCACACCCAAATCACATCTCACACATCAGATAAATCAATTCAAATCAAAATCCTCAAACTGGTTAGTGATATAGCCTAAATGCTATAAGCGCACCGGTACGTACTCGGTCCTAGTGCTGCCCACTAGGTAGCACGTTCTATCGATATCCTTCATTTATAAATATAAAACACACATTCACAAATAAATGATGCATGAACTTAAATAAAATAGCAACATAAACCATATATATACTGGAAATATACCAAAATTAAACCAGGTATATTTCGAGTATATATACGTCAAATGAATCCAATCAAATTACAAATTAAGCTAGAAATATATTTAAAAACATTTTAAATATAATTTTATTAACAAAACATGCATATAATTTAATATATACCAAAAATAAACCAAAAATAAACTAAATGTAAACTTAAGTAATAATCAAATTATTTATGCATATTTAATCAAAATAAAACCTGCATTTCTAAATCATGCATCTTAAGCATATATATATAAAATAGCAACTCACACTTAGTGCGCTCCACGAGATGGGTCCGACGGGCCTGGTCCACTAGGCCTCGGTCTCGGCGCAACTAAACAAACAATAACGACAAAAATTAGAATAACCCTAACATAAATCCTAGAATTTGATCTAGAATATTAAACACAGAATCGAAATTAGGGTTCGACCTGATATCACGTTTTACGAGAATTCTATCAAAAATTCGGTAGAACCTCCCCTGTAAAACGGACATCTCTCTACTCAAAGAGTAGAGCCGACCCTGCAAAGAAACACACTTCAAAAAATAGGCTCAACCACTCATCCACAACCCCTCGGTCGGACTCTAAACTACAGTCTACTGACCGGGGTCCACAAACACAGAATAATTTCAGAAATACCAAAAATACCCTTATAACATAGAAATTCATTTTATAAGTAGAAATTACATAATTAACCTTAAAACATAGTAAAAACCGATAAAAACTCATTTTATTAGAAAAATCATATATTATATATATAATTGAAAATAATTCATGAAAAATAGCTTTAATTAGTTAAAAATACTAAATAATTTATAGAAATCATTTTTATACCTTAAATAACTATTAAAACCAATTAAATTACATTTTTAGCCAATTTTTGTGTAAAATTACCAAAATGCCCTTATATATATAAATATACTATAATTACTTCAAAAATTCACCAAAAATAGTATAATTATCCAAAAATTAATTTTCTCAACATATTTATCAATAATATCAATAATTAAACTCAATTAACCAATTAATTTCAATTAAAAACACAATTAACCCTATTTTTCAAAAATTCCATAAACTAATTAAATTCAAAATATATACATAGAAATTCATAAAAATTCCAAATAAATTCCTATAATTCATTTCAACATCTATAATTACCATAAAACATAATTTCATAATTTATTTAATTAATTTCCGAAAATTAGAAAATAATATTAAAATATTCAAAAATACCCAAAAATCAAAATAATCTCTAAAAATTCATACATGTAGATTAAGCTACTAGGATCAACATTTGTGAAGGGATTTTTCATGAATCAATTAAATTGAAGTCTAAAAAATTCAAGAACCCTAATATGGCCGAAATCGAAAATTCAAAACCTAAGCAAATCAAGACCATTTAAGCTCAAACCAAAGCTAGAATCACACTCACCGAAACTCAAGGAGAATAAAGAGACCAGCGGTGTCAAAAACGGTGGCTGAAATCGCGAGGTGAGAAGAAATGAAGCTTTCGGCCGGAAATGGAGAAAAGAAGTTGGCCGGCGCCGGAGAAGGAAGCTAGGGGCGACGGAGCAACTGGAGAAGACGGCGACATGCAGGGGAGGCACTCTGATGACCGGTGATCGGAGTAGCAGCGGGGAGAGGAATATGGAGGAGGGTCAGGCTCGGGAAGGAAGAAGAAGAAAAGAAAAGAAAAAGAATAAGAAAAAGAAAAGAAAAAAGAAAAAAGAAAAATAAATAAAAAAATAATTTTAATAAAATATTTGGGAAAAAATCACCCACCACACACTTAATATTTAATATTTTAAAATTTAATAATAAATAAAAATAATTAAATAACAATAAAATTAATAAACAAATAATAAAATATTAGGGTAGTATATTAAACCCTAATTAAATAAATATATACACACATAGGCTTTATTTAGTAATTTAAAAATACGTATGAGTTCATGCAAGTCCGTAAATATATTTAAAATAATTATTAGTAAATTATTTACGTGAAAATTTCCCCGAAAATGCAAATCCCGGGAAAATTTTACGTAAAAGACTTTAAATAATACACAATAATTAAAATAGGTTTTAAATACATATCAACTCGTAAAAATATCGTAATATATATACAAAAATTATTAACACTGTATATCCCGGTACAGTGTAAAAATATTTAAAAATACGGGATATTACAATATTGTTGACTGTATGCATTGTCATTTAGTATGCATATATATATATTATAGTAATTCACTCAGTGAGGTCTGACTACCCTCTGTTGACCATTTTTTTCAGGAGAGTCATCGTCTTCAGACCTCAGTAGCAGGCCTGTATGCCGGATTTCTTCCGCCCCCGGCTTCTTTATGTAAACTGCTTATCTGATGTTTTGAGTTTTATTTTATAATCTAGACACTGTAGTAGTTGTAAATAAGTTTATGGGTTTTATGTATTTTATTTGTGTGAGTTATGTATTTTAAGAATTTGAACTGAAACTTGTATTAAAGGATTTATTTATATATGAGATATGGATTTGGTTTAAATCCCGTGGTGGATTATCATTTTGATATTTATGATTTTATTTCCGCTGCATTAAGTGTTGTTATTATTACTATTGCATGTTTTATTTTTTTTAGGCTTGCTACGGGTTCCGGATTCGAAAGAATTCCCGTTCCCTAGCGCCGGTCATGGCCCCTGTTTTGGGTCGTGACAAAGTTACCTTTTTTGCCTCGGAATTATAAGAGCCCCTATTGATGAGGCATCGCCTCATTAATGAGGCGACCACCTCATTGACAGGGTTAACCTGCTTCCTGCTTTGTTTTTTATTAACGTTTGTCATGATTTCCACTTCGGAATGTTCCCTTTTGACCTTAAATATGTCTATATGATTGCATGATGGTGATTATCTTCATTATTTGATGGTTTATTTAGTCCATAATGTGAAAACCCCCTTTTTTATATACAATCTCCTTGTAAGTATCGTTACATGTGATTTCATTTTTTTTGAAAGGAAGGACTAACTGTGTGTTATTTGCAGGAATTACTTGATGATTTATATCATTAAGTAGTCACCTTTGTTAGTTATCCATTTTATATTACCGCATTTATGTTACTTTATCAATTTATTTTCGGTATATGTTTAGTCTATTTTTTGTATATTATTTTTTTATTTAGCCTAAAAGGCATTGTAATCCTTAATCCTTCCCCTTTTAATTTTGAATGTATGGTTGTAAATTATTATTTATTTTATTTACTGCATTTTTTGAATGTTGGGACTTAAACGCATGAAATTGGACTAATGTGCAAACTTGGACTTAATTATAAAATCTGGCAATTATCCGAAGGCAATTTCATTACGTGTGGTAAATGAGGAAATAATTAAATGGTAATAAAACACAAAACACAAACGGAGGCCAACTACAAGGTTGGGTGAGCATTCAAACGCTCATACCCAGTTTTCGAACCTGATATCTGATGACGGCTTCTGGGAACCTCCGTGGGATCCAGTTGCTATACAGTGTGTCTTGGCTTTTATCCGGATGGCGACTCCATCTCCGAATAGGCCCATGACCTATATAGTATTTCCTAGTGGGCCTCGAGCCCACACAGTGCCGTGGACGCCAAACACTTGGGCGTGCGCTAAACCTCGCCGCCTATAGTGGCGACTCCACTGGGGATAGAGAAACTGATTCCAGTGTTTTGTGTTCTATCATATTTAATTATTTTCTTATTTCTTCCTGCATTTATGCATTAACTACACATTTTGCACACAATGAGCACTCCAGTCCCGAATAAACCCGACAATAGTCAGTACTTCGCTACCTACGTTTCACTCAAACCTGGTGGTGGAATATTTGATTTTTGTCACTCATGACACGTACTAATCCACGTTGTTTGACCCTTGAGTGGGGAGATGTATATGGATGTATATTGTTGTGGGAGTTGAAGCCTTTTTACCCAAGACTCAAGCCCATGTAATGACCTAGCAACTATCCTGTAATATCCCATGTTTTAAAATATTTTAATACTGCATCGGGATATGCAGTGTTAATAGTTTTTGTATATATATATATATATATATATATATATATATATAATTATGATATTTTTACGAGTTGATATCTATTTAAAGTTTATTTTAATTGTTTATATTATTTTAAGTGTTTTACGTAAAATTTTCCCAGGAATTTTATTTTCGAGGAAATTAATACGTAAATAATTTAATATTAATTATTTTAAACAATTTTACGGAATTGCATGAACTCATATATAATTTTAAAGTGCTAAATAGAGTGTATATATGTGTATATATTTAAATTAAACTAGGGTTTAATTAATTACCCTAATTTGTATTATTTAGTTTTAATATTAATTAAATACTTTTTTTAAGTGTATAAATTATTAAATATATTAATTTATATGTGTGGTGTATATTTAAAATGTGTGGGAATTTATATTATTATAATATATAGTGTAATAATACATATACATATACATATACATACTATAGTGTTAAAATCACAATTTTTTGGCAAATTACCATTTCGCCCCCGACTCCTCCTCCTTCTTCCCCGATCGCCCGATCACCCAACTACCGTCTGTCATGCCGTTCTCTTGCCGTCGGTGTGCCTCCCGGCGTGCTACCTCCTTCCTCAGCCTTCCACGTCGTCTGCTGCAGCTGTTTCCGGTGTCGGGAAGCTTGTTTTGGCCGGAGAAGCCAAAACTCTTATCAACGTCGATCAAGCTGATTTCGAACACCGTTTTTTGACACCGTCAGTCTCTATCTTCTCCTTGAGCTCCGGTGAGTGTGATTCCAAGCTTTGTTTCACTTAAAATAGTCTAGATTTGCCTAGGTTTTGATTTTGCTATTTCGGCCTATTAGGATTTTTGAATTTTTTTGAGCTTCAATTGATCGATTAATGAAAAATTCCTTCACAAATGTTGATCCTAGTAGCTTAATATTAATGTGTGAATTTTTGTAGAATTTTTGGAAATTATTTTGATTTTTGAGTATTTTTGAATATTTTATTATTATTTTCTAATTTTCGAAAATTAATTAATTAAATTATGAAATTGTGTTTTATGGTAATTATAGGTGTTGAAATGAATTATAGAAATTTATTTGGAATTTTTGAGTATTTTTTTTGAATTTATTTTGAATTTATTTAGTTTATGTAATTTTTGAAAAATAGGGTTAATTGTATGTTTAATTGAAATTAATTGGTTAATTGAGTTTATTTATTGATATTATTGATATATATGTTGATAAACTTAATTTTTAGCAATTATATTATTTTTGGTGAATTTTTGAATTAATTTTAGTATATTTATATATATAGGGGTATTTTAGTAATTTTACCCTAAACTGGCTAAAAATGTAATTAAATTTGTTTTAATAGTTTTTTGAGGTATAAAAATGATTTCTTCAAATTATTTAGTATTTTTAATTAATTAAAACTATTTTTCATGAATTATTTTCAAATTATATATATAATATACGATTTTTCTAAATAAATGAGTTTTTATCGGTTTTTACTGTGTTTTAGGGTTAATTATGTAATTTATACTTTTAAAATGTATTTTTAGTATATAAGGGTATTTTTGGTATTTTATAAATACTCCGTGAATTATGGACCTCGGTCGGTGATTTGTAGTTTGGAGTCCGACCGAGGGATTTTGATTGTGTTTTGTGTTTCTTTTCGAAGTGTGTTTCTGTGCAGGGTCGGCGCTACTCTTTGAGTAGAGAGATGTCCGTTTTACAAGGGAGGTTCTGTCGGATTTTCGGCAGAATTCTCATAAAACGTGATGTCCGGTCGAATTCTGATTTTTAATTATGTGTCTAGTAATCTAGATCGAGTTTTTAGGAGTTTTCATTAGATTTATTCTGATTCCTGTCATTATTTGTTTGTTTAGTTGCACCGAGACCGAGGCCTAGTGGATCAGGCCCATCAGACCCATCTCGAGGAGCGCACTAATTGTGAGTTACTATTTTATATATATATGCTTTAGGATGCATAATTTTAGAAATATATGTTTTATTTTGATTAAATATGCATAATGATTTAATTAGTACTTAAGTTTATTTTTAGGGTATTTTTGGTTTATTACTGGTATATTTTAAACTATATGCATGTTTTATTAATGAATTATGTTTAAAATGTTTTTAAGTATATTTCTAGTTTATTTTGTAATTTAATTGGATTTATTTGACGTATATATACTCAAAATATACCTGGTTTACTTTTGGTATATTTTTAGTATATATATGGGTTATGTTGCTATCTTATTCAATTCATGCATCATTTACTTTTATGAATGTATGCTTTATATTTTAATGAAAGATATCAATAGAACGTGCTACCTAGTGGGCAGCACTAGGACCGAGTACGTACCGGTACGCTTATAGCATTTAGGCTATATTACTAACCTGTTTGAGGATATTGATTGGATTTGATTTATCTGATGTGTGATATGATTTGGGAGTGTGATTGCTGGAGCTCAGTTGACCAAGTGTCTTGGGGCCAATCACACTGATAGTTAGACTGTGGGAGCTCGGTTGACTTAGTGTCTCGGGACCAATCTACTGTCTAAATGGAATAAGTGAATATTTTGGAATAAGTGAGCCTATATGGCTAGAGTGTTGTCTAACACTGTTTGAGGTTGCGATATTCTAGGGTTCTATTTGATCCTTCATAAACTATGATTTTAAATAAAAATATATAAAATGATTTTTATTGCATTTGTGTGTATTTTCTTGTATACATACATATTATATATATACTATTGACTGTGTGCATCGACATTTAGTATGCATGTATATATATTATAGTAATTCACTCAGTGAGGTCTGACTCCCCTCCGTTGACTATCTTTCAGGAGAGTCATTATCTTCAGACCTCAGTAGCAAGCTTGTACGCCGGATTTCTTCTGCCCCGACTTCTTTATATAAACTGCTCACTTGAGTTTTATTTTTTAATCTAGACGCTGCAGTAGTTATGGTCGACTGTGAGATTATTATATTATATTTGTATGAGTTATGTATTTTAAGAATTTGAACTGGATTTGTATTTAAAGAGTTTATTTATATATGAGATGAGGATTTGATTTAAATCCCGTGGCGGATTATTATTTTGACATTTATGATTTTATTCCGCTGCGTAGTATTTTACTTAATTGTGTTGTTATTATTACTAATTCATGTTTTATTTTATTTTTAGGCTTGCTACAGGTTCCGGATTCAAAAGAATTTCCATTCCCTAGCGCCGGTCATGGTCCTGTTTTGGGTCGTGACAAAGTTGGTATCAAAGCGGAGTTCTGTGTCAGGGCTTAGTTGTGTGAGTCGTGGCCCTAGTTTTTAAGTTGTATTTTCTTTTGGTAACTACTACTGTGAATTAGGCTCGAGTATGTCTTGATAAGTATTCCTTGTTTTAGTTTTCTGTGGTATTCTTTCGTTGTCTGTTTTGTCTGAATTATTCTGTTGTCTTTTTAGGATCAGGAGGCGAGCGCGTGTCGCTCCACCAGTCGTTGAGGCCGAGGATGATGAGTCCTTTCAGGATGAGGTTTTACCTCCTGAGCAGCCAGTTAGACGTAGAGGTCGTGGCAGAGGTAGACCTCAAGGAGCGGCAGGTCGCCATAGGTAGAGAGAGATACAGGATGAGGAGCCTGTAGAGCCTGAGTTTGAGGATGTTCCTGTACCTCCATTTGTTCCGCCTGTTCAGCCTGCCTATCAGCAGGGTATGTCTGACCCTGAGGTAGCTTTGTTCTATGCCGGAGTTGGTAGGATTACGTTTGATGGGACTTCCGATCCGTTAGACTTTCTGCACGCGATTGAGACTTGATCTCGGACTGCTCACACCGAGTACCAGCGGATTATGATCATCGAGTTATCTATCGAGGGACCAGCTCTAGATTGGTTTATTCAGATGATTCAGCCCTACATGATGACGATGACCTGGGCTCAGTTCCGAGAGCGATTTATAAGGAGATTTTATCCAGAGCCTCTCTGTATGAGTTATCATCTCCGATTGACCAGTATTTCTTATGGTGATCGATCTGTAGAGGAGAACACCCGAGAGTTCCTCCGACTGGGTATATATGCAGAGGATTTGATGTGAGATCAGTATTTTACGGTCACTACCTATGTTACTGGTTTGGGTTCTGCTTTTGCTGGTATGCCTACAGCGAGCCTTACTCTCGAGTCTGTGATTGAGTTGGCCAAGAAGATTAAGCTAAGGCTAGTTAGGCAGGGAGCAATGCCTAATTTTTACCAGCCGGGAGTTCAGTCGAGTGGATTGCAGGCTACTCCGTATTCGAGTTTTCATATTGGGTTGAGTAGTCAGCAGAGAGGTCCGACTCAGCAGAGTCAGAGGCAGCAGCAGCGAGTGCATCGGAGCAGTATACAAGGCCATGGAGGTCAGCGTAGACCATTCAGATTTGGGTCAGGTACTTCGAGCAGCAGCAGTGGTCGCAGTTCTGGATCAACTGCCAGTGTTTGCCAGACCTGCGGTAGAGTCCATCAGGGACCGTGTTACCTGACACCACTAGCATGCTTCAGATGCGGGCAGACAGGATATTATGCCAGATCGTGTACTTACTCCAGGTACCAGCAACCGCAGATTCAACGATTTTCACAGCAGTCGATTGCTAGTGCTGCACCTGTGCCATTTCAGTTGCCTCCAGCCCAGCATCAGAGTTCCACTCAGCTTCTCCCACAGTAAGGTCGTGGTAGAGGTGCTAGAGGAGGTGCCAGAGGTGCTGGCCAGGCTTCTACCAGTCAGCAGGGAGGTCGAGGACAGGCTAAAGTCTTCCATCTTACTCAACAAGATGCTCAAGCATCCAATGTAATTGTGGCAGGTATTGTTTCTGTCTGTTACCTGGATGCATGGGTTTTATTTGATCTGGGTGCCACGCATTCGTTTGTTTCTCCCATTTTTGCTTCCAAGTCTTGTTGGCAAGCTTCGAGGATGGCTTTTCCTTTGTCTGTTGCCACTCCTCTGAGCGATTCCTTGGACACCGATATTGTTCTTTCTGGTTGTCCAGTTCTCATGGGAGGTAGAGAATTACCCGCTGATTTGATCCTGTTGGATGTGATGGAGTTTGATGTTATTTTGGGTATGGACTGGTTATCTCAACACTATACTGTGGTAGATTGTCGGAATAAAGAGGTGACTTTCAGAATTCCTAATGAAGAAGATTTTAAGTTTATGGGTGATAGGAGTTCAACACCTCATAATCTTATTTCTACTATTACGGCTAGGAAATTGCTGAGGAAAGGTTGTTAGGGATATTTGACATTAGTCAGGGATACTTCAGTGGAGAAGTTATCACTCATAGATGTTCTTGTTGCTTGTGAGTTTCCTGATATTTTTCCTGAGGAGTTACCAAGTTTACCACCTCACAGAGAGATTGAATTCTGCATAGATGTGGTTCCAGGTACTACTCCTATATCTATGCCACCCTACAAAATGGCTCCTGCAGAGTTGAAAGAGTTGAAGGAGCAGTTGCAAGAGTTGTTGGATAAGGGTTTCATCAGACCTAGTGTTTCTCTTTGGGGTGCACCAGTCCTGTTTGTGAAGAAGAAGGATGGTACCCTGAGACTGTGCATTGACTACAGAGAGCTGAACAAGGTGATAGTGAAGAACAAATATCCTCTCCCAAGGATAGATGACTTATTTGACCAGCTACAGGGTGCACAGTTATTTTCCAAGATTGATCTGAGGTCGGGTTATCATCAGCCGCGGATTAGTGAAGTCGATGTTCCTAAGACGGCATTCCGCACTCGATATGGCCATTATGAGTTTCTGGTGATGTCTTTTTGTAATATCCCGTGTTTTTAAAATATTTTTACACTGTACCGGGATATCCAGTGTTAATAATTTTTGTATATATTATGATATTTTTATGAGTTGATATGTATTTAAAACCTATTTTAATTATTGTGCATTATTTACAGTGCTTTACGTAAAATTTTCCCGGGACTTGCATTTTCAGGGAATTTTTCACGTAAATAATTTATTCTTAATTATTTTAAATATATTTTCGGACTTGCATGAACTCATACATATTTTTAAATTACTAAATAAAACCTATGTGTGTAAATATTTATTTAATTAGGGTTTAATATTACCCTAATATTTTATTAATTATTTATTAGTTTTATTGTTATTTAATTATTTTTATTTAGTATAAATTATTAAAATATTAAATTATATGTGTGTGGTGTATATTTAATGTGTGTAATTTAATATTATTTTAATATATAGTATAAAGTATATATATATACATATAATACATTAAAAATCAAACTTTTGGAAAAATTACCATTTTACCCCCGAAGCTCCTTCTTCCCCGATCTTCACCCTCACCGCCGTCCGGTCGCTGCCGTGCCGATTTCTCACCGTTGGTGTGCCATCCGGTGTGCCACCACCTTCCCCAGCCTCTTCCGCCGTCTGTGGTAGCCGTTTCCGACTTTTGGAGGTCGGTTTTGGCCGAAGAAGCCGAAACTTTGGCCACCGTCGATCACGTCGATTCCGGCCACCATTTTTGACATCGCTGGTCTCTTTCTTCTCCTTGAGCTCCAGTGAGTGTGATTCTAGCTTTGGTTTGAGCTTAAATGGTCTAGAATTGCTTAGGTTTCGAATTTTTAATTTCAGTCACATTAGGGTTTTTGATTTTTTTGAGCTTCGAATTGAATGATTCATGAAAACTCCCTTCAAAAATTTTGATCCTAGTAGCTCAATATACATGTATGAATTTTTTTGGAATTTTTTGAGATTTTTTGGATTTTTGGGTATTTTTGAATATTTACTATTATTTTCTAATTTTTGGAAATTGATTAATTAAATTATGAAATTATGTTTTATAGTTAAATTAGGTGTTGAAATGAATTATAGGAATTTATTTTGAATTTTTATGAATTTCTAAGTATTTATTTTGAATTATTGAAGTTTATGTAATTTTGGGAAAATTAAGTTAAATGTATTTTTAATTGAATTTAATTGGGTAATTAAGTTTAATTATTGATATTATTGATAAATATGTTGAGAAAATTAATTTTGGATAATTATACTATTTTTGGTGAATTTTTGAAGTAATTTTAGTATATTTATATATATAGGGGTATTTTGGTAATTTTACCCTAAATTGTCTAAAAATGTAATTTAATTGGTTTTAATAGTTATTTAAGGTATAAAAATTATTTCTACAAATTATTTAGTATTTTTAACTAATTAAAACTATTTTTCGTGAATTATTTTCAATTATATATATAATATACGGTTTTTCAAATAAAATGAGTTTTTATCGGTTTTTACAATGTTTTAAGGTTAATTATGTAATTTATACTTATAAAATGAATTTATATGAGATAAGGGTATTTTTTGGTATTATCAGAATTGTTCTGTGTTTGTGGACCCCAGTCGGTGGACTGTAGTTTGGAGTCCGACCAAGGGGTTGTGGATTTGTGTTGAGCTTATTTTTTGAAGTGTATTTCTTTACAGGGTCGGCTCTACTCTTTTGAGTAGAGAGATGTCCGTTTTACAGGGGAGGTTCTGTCGGATTTTCGATAGAATTCTCATAAAACGTGATATCCGGTCGAACCCTGATATCGATTCTGTGTTTTAATACTCTAGATCGAATTCTAGGATTTCTGTTAGGTTTATTCTAATGTCTATTATTTATTGCTTGTTTAGTTGCATCGAGACCGAGGGCTAGTGCACCAGGCCCGTCGGACCCGTCTCGTGGAGCACACTAGGATGAGTTACTATACTATATATATATGCTTAGGATGCATGATTTAGAAATGCATGTTTTATGTTGATTAAATATGCATAAATAATTTGATTATTTCTTAAGTTTATATTTAGTTTATTTTGGTTTATTTTTGGTATATAATAAATTGTATACATGTTTTGTTAATAAAATATATTTAAAATGTTTTTAAATATATTTCTAGCTTAATTTATAATTTGATTGGATTTATTTGACGTATATATGCTCGAAATATACCTAGTTTACTTTTGGTATATTTCTAGTATATATATGGTTTATGTTGATATTTTATTGAACTTCATGCATCATTTATTTTTGTGAATGAATGTTTTATATTATTAATGATGAAGGATATCAATAGAACGTGCTATCTAGTGGGCAGCACTAGGACCGAGTACGTACTGGTATACCTATAGTATTTAGGCTATATTACTAACGTATTTGTGGATATTGATTGATTATGATTATTTGATGTGTGAGATGTGATTTGGGTGTGATTGCTGGAGCTCGATTGACCAAGTGTCTCGGGGCCAATCACACTGGCAGTCAAACTGCTGGAGCTCGGTTGACTTAGTGTCTCAGGGCCAGTATACTGTCTAAATGGATTAAGTGGATATCTTTGGATTAAGTGAGCCTGTGTGGCTAGAGTATTGTCTAACACTGTTTTCGAGGTTGCGAGATTCTAGGGTTCTATGTGATCCTTCATAAAAGATGATTTTCAGATTAAATATATATAAAATGATTTTATTGCATCTGTGTGTATTTGCCTGTATATATATTAGATATATATATACTGTTGATTGTATGCATTATCATTTAGTGTGTATGTATATATATTATAGTAATTCACTCAGTGAGGTCTGACTCCCCTCTGTTGACTATTTTTCAGGAGAGTCAGCATCTTTAGACCTCAGTAGCAGGCCGATACGCCGGATTTCTTCCTCCCCGGCTTCTTTGTGTAAACTGCTTCTCTGAGTCTTGGATTTATTTTATCTAGACATTGCAGTAGTTGTGAATTAAAGTGTGGGATTTCATGTATTTTTTTTAAAGAGATGTATTATATTGAAACTGGATTTGTATTAAGAGATTTATATATATGAGATGAGTTTCGATTTAAATCCAATGATGAAAATATTAATATTATATTTATGATTTTCATTTTCGCTGCATTTGATATTATTATTATTATTATTGCATGTTTTATTTTATTTTTAGGCTTGCTACGGGTTCCGAATTCGAAAGAATTCCCGTTCCCTAACGCCGGTCATGGCCCCTGTTTTGGGTCGTGACACTTTTGGTTTGACTAATGCACCAGCAGCTTTTATGGACCTGATGAACAGGGTATTCAGACCATATGTGGATCAGTTTGTGGTAGTCTTCATTGATGATATACTGGTTTATTCAAGGAGTATGGAGGAGCATGTATATCACTTGAGGATTGTACTGCAAACACTGAGAGATCATCAGCTTTATGCTAAATTCTCAAAGTGTGATTTTTGGATGGAGAGTGTTTCTTTTCTTGGACACGTGATGTCTAAAGAGGGTATCCAAGTTGATCCACAGAAGATTGAAGCAGTGTTTGAATGGCCTAGATCAACTTCTGTTATTAAGATTCAGAGTTTTCTGGGTTTAGCCGGGTATTATAGGCGGTTTGTACAGGATTTTTCCAGAATTGCAGCCCCTATGACTTGCTTGACTCAGAAGAATGTTAGATTTGAGTGGTCAGAAGCTTGTGAGAATAGCTTCCAATTGTTGAAGGAGAAATTGACCACAGCCCCAGTGCTAGCTTTGCTTAATAGTGTGGACAAGTTCACAGTTTATTGTGATGCCTCTAGAGTTGGCCTTGGTTGTGTGTTGATGCAGAATGGTAGGGTGATAGCCTATGCTTCAAGGCAGTTGAAGAAGCATGAGCAGAACTATCCCACACATGACCTTAAAATGGCTGCAGTGATTTTTGCTTTGAAGATTTGGAGACATTATCTGTACGGGGTGACTTGTGAGATTTTTAGTGATCACAAGAGCCTTAAGTACATTTTCCAGCAACGAGATCTGAATCTGAGGCAGAGGAGATGGTTATAATTGTTAAAGGATTATGACTGCGAGATCTTATATCATCCGGGTAAAGCTAATGTAGTAACAGATGCCTTGAGTAGAAAGTCCTCAGGCAGTCTTGCTCATATCAGTGTTGAGAGGAGATCGTTGATCTAGGAATTGCATCTGTTGGTGGATCAAGGTTTGATGATGAAGATTAGTAGATCAGGTGGACTGCTAGCTCAATTTAAGGTACGATCTGTACTGAGGGATAGGATTAAAGCAGCTCAGAGGCAAGATCCTATTCTAGAAGAGCTTACAGAGAATGTTCGAGCAGGGAAGTTCACTGATTTCACACTCAATGATGATGGTGTGTTGTGGATCAGTGGTAGATTGTGTGTTCCTGATGTGGATGATTTGAGAGAAGAGATCCTAGAGGAAGCACATTCTACAGCCTATAGCATACATCCGGGTGTGACAAAGATGTACCACAATATTAGAGATTTATACTGGTGGGACGGAATGAAGAAGGATGTCACTGATTATGTTGCTAAGTGCTTGACATGTCAGCAAGTGAAAGCTGAGCATTAAAAGCCTTCTAGGAAGCTTCAGCCTCTTCCTATTCCCGAGTGGAAGTTGAAAAGGATAGCTATGGATTTTGTGGTCAGTTTACCTTATTCTAAGGATGGATACGATTCCATCTGGGTGATAGTTGATAGGTTGACGAAGTCTGCACATTTCTTGCCTGTGAAAGCCACCTATTCTGTAGCTAGATTGGCGAAGCTATATGTAAAGTATATTGTGTGCCTTCATGGAGTACCTGTGTCCATTGTGTCAAATAGAGGTTCAGTGTCTACCTCTCATTTTTGGCAAAAGTTGCAGGAAGCGATGGGCAATAGGTTGGACTTCAGTACTGCTTTTCATCCTCAGACAAATGGCTAGTCTGAGAGGACGATCCAGACACTGGAAGATATGTTGAGGATGTGTGTCCTGGATTTGGGAGGTAGTTGGGATGATCATTTGCCTCTTGTTGAGTTTGCATATAATAACAGCTACCATAGCAGTATTGGCATGACACTATATGAGGCGTTATATGAAAGGAAGTGTAGATCCCCTCTGAGTTAGGATGAGATTGGGGAAAGAGCTTTGACTAAACCTGAGATGGTTCAGGATGCTGCAGAGAAAGTCACCGTGATTAAGCAAAGATTAGAGACCGCAGTTAGCAGACAGAAGAGCTATACGGATCCTAGGCGCAAAGATGTGGAATTTCAAGTCAGAGATTTTATTTTTCTGAAGGTATCTCCAATGAAGGGTGTAATAAGATTTGGCAGGAAGGGTAAGTTAGCACCGAGATATATCGGACCGTTTGAGATTTTGGAGAGAGTTAGCACTGTTGCATTTCGATTGGCTTTGCCTCCGAGTATATCACAGGTGCATTCGGTGTTTCATATCTCGATGCTAAGGAAGTATATCTCAGACCCTTCACACGTGTTGCAGCCCGATAATGTAGAAGTAAGTGAAGATTTGACATTTATGGAAGAACTTATGGTGATCGTTGATTATCAAATTCGACAGTTGCGGTCGAAGTAGATTCGATAGTAAGTGAAGATTCGACAGTGGCAGTCAAGGTTCTGTGGCGTAGCAACAGAGTTGAGGAGCATACGTGGGAGACTGAAGCTGAGATGCGAGCTTCTTACCCGTGTCTCTTTCCTTCTTGATCCTGTTTTCTGGAATTCGGGAACGAATTCTTGTAAGGGGGGAAGACTGTAATATCCCATGTTTTTAAATATTTTAATTCTGCATCGGGATATGTAGTGTTAATAATTTTTGTATATATATATATATATATAATTATGATATTTTTATGAGTTGATATCTATTTAAAGTTTATTTTAATTATTTATATTATTTTAAGTGTTTTACGTAAAATTTTCCCAAGAATTTTATTTTCGGGGAAATTAATACGTAAATAATTTAATATTAATTATTTTAAATAATTTTACGAACTTGCATGAACTCATATATAATTTTAAAGTGCTAAATAGAGTGTATATATGTGTATATATTTAAATTAAACTAGGGTTTAATTAATTACCCTAATATGTATTATTTAGTTTTAATATTAATTAAATATTTTTTTAAGTGTATAAATTATTAAATATATTAATTTATATGTGTGTGGTGTATATTTAAATGCTTGAGATGCAGTTTTCTTGTTTGGTTTCGTCTGATGCCTCGTGGGGCTATACGACTTATTTTGATTTACTTGTTTAGTTTGATTTCGTTTGACGTTTGTGAGGTTACATCATTTTATTATCTCCGCCTTACGCCTCAGAGGTTATATGGCACTTTTGTTTGTCTTTATTTGATTCGTGTTTTATTTGTTATTTATTTAGCCTGATGCCCCAGAGGCTACATGGCTTATTTTAGTTGATTTTGCCTGATACCGGTGCGACTATATTGCCTGATGTGATTTTCATCCGCCTGACACCTCAGAGTTTACATGGCACTTTCTGTTTCATCTTATTTTATGCATGTTTTTGTTTATTTATTGGTCTTACCTGATTCCCCTGAGGCTATACGGTATTCATTATTGTTCCTACTTGATGCTTGCATGGCTATATGGTTTCCATGTTTGTTCTCTTCGTTTATTGTATTTGCTGGTCGAAGTATCAGTGTTCACAAGTGTTCATTTCCCAATTCGGTTGGCCCGTACCTGAGGGTGAGCTGTGGATTTTCTCCGATCAAAGTATCAAGATTAAGGAACTGCCTCTCGGGCCAGGAAAACTCGAGGATGACGACGTGAGCTTCCTATTATTGTTAAGGAACTGCCTCTTGGGCCAGGAAAACCTGAGGATGACAGCGTGAGCTTTCTATTGTTATTGAGGAGCTGCCTCTCGAGTTAGGAAAACCCAAGGATTATGTCTCACAAAGAGAGGGTTGTTCGGGTTTGAATCCCCGAAGCTCGAAGAAAGGGCTATTAGGGTTTAAATCCCCGAAGCTCAAGGACAGGGCTGTTCGGGTTTGAATCCCCGAAGCTCAAGGACAGGGTTGTTTGGGTTTGAATCCCCAAAGCTTAAGGATCGAGATGACTGTTCGGGTAGTATCCTTAAAGTCAAAATTAAAGGATAACTGGGCTAGGAAAACCCGAGGATGACGGCGTGAGCTTCCTATTGTTGTTGGGGAATTGCCTCTCGGGCCAAGAAAACCCAAAGATGATGGCGTGAGCTTCCTATTGTTGTTGAGGAGCTGCCTCTCAGGCCAGGAAAACTCGAGGATGATGGCGTGAGCTTCCTATTGTTGTTGAGGAGTTACCTCTCGGGTTAGGAAAACCTAAGGATTATGTCTCGTGAAGAGAGGGTTGTTCGGGTTTGAATCCCTGAAGCTCGAAGAGAGGGCTGTTCAGGTTTGAATGCCCGAAGCTTAAGGACAGGGTTATTCGGTTTTGAATCCCTGAAGCTCAAAGAGAGGGTTGTTCGGGTTTGAATCCCCGAAGCTCAAGAACAGGGTTGTTTGGGTTTGAATCCCCGAAGCTTAAGGATCGAGATGACTATTCAGGTAGTATCCCCAAAGTCAAAAGTAAAGGACAACTGGGCCAGGAAAAATCGAAAGTTTATGTCCCCGGAGGAGTGATAATCGGACCAAGAAAATTCAAAAACCACATCCCCAATGGTGATCAGGCCAGGAAAACCCGAGAATCAAGTTGCAGTATTGTGAGGATCCGACCAAGAAAACCTGGGAATCAAGTTACAGTATTATAAGGATCGGGCTAGGAAAACCCAAGAATCATATTTCAGGCGATTGATGGTTGGGCCAAGAAAACCCATAAGTCTATGTCCCCAGTAAAACAATAATCGGGCCAGGAAAACCCGAGGTTAACAGTCTTCAAATACCTTTATCAAATATTAATGAGTGGCTGATTGGGTCAAGAAAACCCGAGGATCACGGTCATGTTTCAGAATTAAAGAATTTATCTCTCGGGTGAGACCTGAGAGTCAGGTATGTTTCTTATCTTATTATTTGTTTGTTGTTATGCGTGTGATTTTTTAAAAAATTTTCATTGCATGCATTTGATTTTGTCCAAAAATCAGGGGGCAAACTATAGACACCCGGTTCGATTAGCCCGTGTTAGGGGACGAATTAGGGGCTCTTGGTTTGACCGGCCCGTTGTTGAGCCCGATGATGAGAACGTGGAACTTGGACATGAGAATGAAGCCTGAATCTCTAGTGGAAAATGGACTTGAAAACCCAAAGCCTGAAAAACCCAAAACCGAGATCAACTATCAAAATTTGGCCCAAGCCCGCCTGGCCCAGCGTAGGCCTGGGCCAAAGGGGCATCGCCTCAATGTAATAAGGCAATCGCCTCTTTGGCAGCTGGCAATAAGGCGATCGCCTCATCATAAAGGTGATTGCCTCATTGATGAGGCGTCGCCTCTATAGCGGCCCACTTGCAGCTACAATTATGACGGCTAAGTGGTGTAGGCCTTAATCTTCAGACCTGCTTCTTACATGAGAAAAAGACTTTTAGGGAAGGAAAAAAAGGTTATGAGAGCTCATAATGGGCTAGAAGGCTTAGGGGCATAGGAAAGCTAAGGAATAAAAGAAAAAAGAGGTTGGGGAGAAAAGGAGAGAGGAGCTCTGAAGAAAAAAAAAAGACAAAGAGAAAAGAAAAGAAGAAAACCTCCTCAAGAAAGGGGGGGAGAGATTGAAGCAAAGAGGTCCACTTTCTCCATAAGAGAATAAGTAAAAAACTTGTGTCAAAGGGAGATATCACATCCTAGCAAGGATCTCAATCAAAACATCTCTGAGGGCCTCTCATTTTGGTATAAAACCTGCACTCAAACTCAACATGTTCATCATTTTGTGTGTTCTTGCTTGTGTGCAACTAAATCATTAGTATATTTTAGGTATTTCTAGTTTATCTTGCTCAATATCCCACTTTATTGATGTGATCTCTAAACACTTTTGCATGTAGTTGTAGTTTGATGATTCTAGAGTGTGTATATGCATGTTTTGTTACTTAGAGTAGAAGTCTAAGCATGTGAGAGTCGGCTTCAGCCTTTTAACCAGGCGGCACCTCTTCACAGAGGCGTTGCCTCTTGTCCATGAGGCGATCGCCCCATTAACAGGCCTTTAAGGAGTCTATCTTTTGTGTGTGTGTTACCTTTTTTACCTCAGAATTGTAAGAGCCCTTGTTGATGAGGCGTCGCCTCATCAATGAGGCGACCACCTCATTGGCAGGTTAACCTCATTGACAGGGTTGACCTACTTCCTGCTTTATTTTTTATTAACATTTATCGTGATTTCCACTTCGGAATGTCCCCTTTTGACCTTAAATATATCTGTATGATTGCATGATGGTGATTATCTTGATTATTTGATGGTTTCTTTAGTCCATAATGTGAAAACCCCCTTTTTTATATAGAGTCTCCTTGTAAGTATCGTTACATGTGATTTCATTTTTTTTGAAAGGAAGGACTAACTGTGTGTTATTTGTAGGAATTACTTGATGATTTCCATCATTGAGTAGTCACCTTTATTAGTTATCCATTTTATATTACCACATTTATGTTACTTTATCGATTTATTTTCTATATATGTTTAGTCTATTTTTTGTATATTATTCTTTTATTTAGCCTAAAAAGCGTTGTAATCTTTAATCCCTTCCCCTTTTAATTTTGAATGTATGGTTGTAAATTATTATTTATTTTATTTACTGTGTTTTTTGAATGTTGAGACTTAAAGGTATGAAATTGGACTAATGTGCAAACTCGGACTTAATTATAAAATCTGGCAATTATCCGAAGGCAATTTCATTATGTGTGGTAAATGAGGAAATAATTAAATAATTAAATGGTAATAAAACGCAAAACACAAACGGAGGCCACTCGTAAGGTTGGGTGAGTATTCAAACGCTCATACCTAGTTTCCGAACCCGATCTCTGATGACGGCTTCTGGGAACCTCCGTGGGATCCAGTTGCTGTATAGTGTTTTTCGACTTTTATCCGGGTGGCGACTCTATCTCCGAATAGGCCAAAGGCCTATATCATATTTTCTAGTAGGCCTCGAATCCACACAATGCTGTAGTCGCCAAACACTTGGACTTGCGCTAAACCCTGCCGCCTATAATTGCTTAAATTTTTTTTTTTTAACATATATATTGCATAATTTGTAACACCAAAACTTGCCCTAGCTTGGCACTAGCCACTGCCGAGAGACATTAGAAGACATTCACTCGCTGGATATTGCATTAATAAGTGGTACTCGCTACATGTGATGAACACTAAATGCTGACAAAGTTAGGTTTATTGCGATAACTTAACTTCAGATCTTCGAATTCTCCGTTGTTTCTGTTGGTTTGCAGAGTCGATGTAATTAAGTAAAAGATGTATTAATAAAAGAGAAGGTAATATTATTGTAAAAAAAAAAAAGAGAGAAGGTAATATTGGAGCTGAGTACAAAATGGAAAAAATTATTGGGCCAAAAGTTTGTTTGGTCCAATTACAAGTACTATTACCGATAGTCCTCTTTTGCTTTTTTTTTTCTTTATGTCTCTCTCTCTCTTGGGCTTTAACAGTACTTCTTCATAATGAATAGATATTATGATTAAATATATGGCCTGGCTTAAGGTCAAGATTTTCTTTTAATAATGGGAAGGTTAATGGAACTGTAGGGGTGTAACCGAGCAAGCTGCGTCGCAATCTATTTGGTAGAAGTTTGTTACGAGTTGAGTTTAAACAACTTCAAATTTAGCTCGTTTAAACTTGTTAACAAACTTATGAACATGAGCAAATTTATGAATTAATTTATGAGCAGATTTATTAAGTAAGCTTGCTAAATAAATTTGTGAATAAGCTTGTAAATAGCTTTATTAAATATAATTTAATTTATTAAATATAATGTTAGTTTTATATTAAGTAAAGACAATATTAAATAAATTAAAATAAATTAATATAAAATATTACATACAATAGAATTATATATTCATAATAAAATTATATAATTTTTAATATAAAGTATACTTTTAATTAATACAAAACTATTATGTAATACTAATGAAATATTTAGAAAATAAAAATAACTATATGGAATAAAAATTATGTACTTATGATTTAAATTATTATTAATCTTATTGAGCAAATATAAATTAATAAATACAATATTAAGTAAATAATATCTAAAACTAATTTAAAATTGAGTAACATAATATTAATTTTGTAAGTATAAGTTGCTCACGTAAGCAAGCTTATAAATAGACTTGTTAAATAAGCTCGTGAACAAATTCGTTTATTATCTCATAAATTTAAATATTAGTATTAAGTAGTATTAAATAGGTATAATTCAAGAGAAATGTTTAAACAGTTGCAGTTTTTAGCTAGTTTTATATTGCTTTATTGTCTAAAATGGTTATTAATTACGTGTATTATAATTTAAAAAAAATTATAGAAGACATCATAATGTAATTTAAGTATTAGTATTAAATAATAAATAAATATAATATCAAATAAACTACATATAAAATGATTTAGTATTATTGTATAATATTAATGTAGTATTAAATAAATCCGACGTTGATTAAAATTGTTATTATAGATATTAAAATTTAATTTGAATTATCTCATCACAAAAATATATAATTTTAATGTAATAAATAAATAATTTGTCTATAACTATAAAATTATGTAGTTTTTTCAAAACTACATAGTTTTACTTAAAAAAACGTAATTTTACTCAAACTTACGTAGTTTGAATGATCATAATTCAATAAAAATCCCTCTAACATATCTCATAAATAAATAATTTTTCTATAACCAAAAAATTATATAATTTTCTCAAAATTACGTAGTTTTAATTTAACCTAATTTACTAAACATCTATTCACTTTAACCTATCTCATTCATTTAACCTAATCTTATATATAAAACGATTTAGTATTATTGTAAAATATTAATGTAGTATAAAATAAATATAACATTGATTAAAATTGTTATTATAAATTATAATTTAATTTGAATTATCTCATCACAAAAATATATAATTTTAATGTCATAAATAAATAATTTGTCCATAACTATAAAGTTATGTAGTTTTCTCATAACTAAGTATTTTTTATTTATCCTAATTCAATTGAAATTCCTCTTAACATATTCATAAATAAATAAATAGTCTATAAACATGAAATTATATAATTTTTTCAAAATTACGTAGTTTTGACCTTATTATTATTATTTTTTAATCATTAACCTAATTCACTAAACAACCATCTCACTTGACCTAATTCTCATTCACATAACTTAACCTATCTTATCTCTCATTCCCCATTTAGTCGTCACTCACCCACACCACTTTTGTCTGACCTCGCCCACACCACCTTTGTTGTCCTCGTTTTTTTCATTTGACTGTTCAGCCTTCATTGCCACCATCGCCATTTTTTTATATTGTCGTCGTCACCTCGCCCTTATTTGTTGTCCAACCGTCTTTCACAACTCGAGATCGTCACTACCTCTCAACTGTAAGAAGACATTAACATTGCCTACACACCCAGAGAGTGTTCCAATTAATGCACTAGTTGCAGTGAAAGGCATGCCTCTACAAGATTAAAAGGAATTTGTAATTCTGTTTGAAAATAGGGTAAGTGTCACGACCCAAAACAAAGGCATGACCGGCGCTAGGAAAGGAGAATTCTTTTGAATCCGGAACCCGTAGCAAGCTTAAAAAAAATAAAATAAAAACATGCAATAATAATAACATAAAATAGAATATTTTGCAGCGATAATAAATCTCATAAATAAAATAAATATAATCCACCAACTCATTTAAATAAACAAACTCATCTCTTATATATGAAATATTTTAATGCAAATCTCAGTACAAATCTTTAAAATACAATCTCATACAAACATAATACATAAATCTCACAATTGACTACAACTACTGCAGTGTCTAGATTATAAAATAAAATCAAATAAGCAGATTACATAGTAAAGCCGGGGTGGAAGAAATCTGGCGTAAAGGTCTGCTACTGAGGTCTGAAGACGAAGACTCTTGTGGAAAATAGTCAATGGAGGGGAGTCAGACCTCACTGAGTGAATTGTTATAATATATATACATGCATAGCTAAATGACAAATGCACACATTCAATAGTAGATATAATAAATATATATACAGGTAAAATCACACAGATGTAGCAAAATCATTTTATATATATACTGAAAATAATATCCGATTATGAAGGATCAAATAGAACCCTAAAAAATCGCAACCTCAAACAGTGTTAGACAACAATCTAGCCATATAGGCTCACTTATTCCAAATAAATTCACTTGTTCCATTTGGATAGTTTACTGGCCCCGAGACACTAAGTCAACTGAGCTTCAACAGTCTGACTGTCAGTGTGATTGGCCCCGATACACTTGGTCAACCGAGTTCCAGCAATCACACTCTCAAATCACATCACACATCAATCAAAACAATCCATTCATAATTCACAAATAGATTAGTAATATAACCTAAATTCTATCGTCGTACTGGTACGTACTCGGTCCTAGTGCTGCCCACTAGGTAGCATGTTCTCTTGATATCCTTCATTTATATATAAAACATACATTCATAAAATAAATGATGCATGACATAAATCAAAATAATAACATAAACCATATATGTACTAGAAATATACCAAAAATAAACAGAGTATATTTCAAATATATATACGTCAAGTAAATTCAATTTAATTATAAAATAAACCAGAAATAAACTATAAATATACTTAAAAACATTTTAGATATAATTCAATAATAAAACATGCATTTAATTTAAAATATACCAGAAATAAACCATATATGCATATTTTATACAATTAAAACATATATTTCTAAAAACATGCATCTTAGAACACGTATATATAAGATAACAACTCACAGTTATTGCGCTCCTCGAGATGGGTTCAACGGGTCTAGTCCATTAGGCCTTGGTTTCGGCACAACTAAACAAATAAACGACAATACGAAATTAGAATAAATCTAACATAATTCTAGAGACTTGATCTAGAAATACCGAACACAGAATCAAAATAGGAATTCGACCGGATATCACATTTTACGAGAATTCTACCGAAAACCCAGTAGAACCTCCCCTGTAAAACGGACATCTCTCTACTCAGAAAGTAGAGCCGGTTCTGCAAAGAAACACACTTCGAATAAACACAGTCACACAACCCCTCGGTCGGACTCCTAAACTACAATTCTACCGACCGAGGTTCACAATTCACGAGATATGCACATAACACATGAAAATTCCAGAAATACCGAAAATGCCCTTTAATACTCAAAATATAGCAAATTAGAAATTCAAACGCTAAAATAATTATTTTACCAATAAATACATAAAAACCCTAATTTTAATAAAATATTATTAAAAATCGATAATTCTCGATAAATTCATAAATATTAACCAAAATACATTTTATAACTCCAAATTACATAATTAACCCTAAAACATATTAAAAATCAATAAAAACTCATTTATTTAGAAAAATAGTATATTATATATAATTTGAAAATAATTTATGAAAAAATAGTTTTAATTAGTTAAAAATACTAAATAATTTGTAGAAATCATTTTTATACCTCAAAAAACTATTAAAACCAATTTAATTATATTTTTAGCCAATTTAGTGCCAAATTACCAAAATACCCCTACTATATATAAATTCACTATAATTATTCAAAAATTCACCAAAAATAGTATAATTACTCAAAAAATTAATTCTCAACATATAATTTAATATTATCAACAAATATACTCAATTAACCAATTAATTTCAATAAAATACATAATTAACCTAATTTTCTAAAAATCACATAAACTAAATAAATTCAATAATTAAATAAAAATCATAAAAATTACAAATAAATTTCTAAAATGCATTTTAACACCTATAAACACCATAAATCACAATTTCATAATTTAATTAATTAATTTACAAAAATTAAAAAATATTAATAAAATAATAAAAAATATATAAAAATTATTAACACTGCATATCCTGATGCAGTTTAAATTTATTTAAAAACTTGGGATATTACAGTAAGGTTGCTGCTATGGGAGCCCCTCAATTATTTTAATTTTCTCTTTATTGTGGTTTAAATGTGTGATCAAAGTTGTTAATTTTCTCTAATCCGTTTTCTATATTAGATATCTAAAATCTCTTTTGGTGATTTTTGTGTTAAAATTTTGAAATTTTTAGCGTTTGATTTAAGTTTTGGCTATACATGTATGTTCTTGAATTGTTGCTTATGTTTTGTTCTAAGCTTTTGTTCATATTTGAATGTTTCTTTATAGGAGGAAAAGTGAAGGAGATTTTAGACATTCTTGATGCACAAACTCTCAATGATAGATGAACTCTTAAACTTTTATTGGCTGATTATTTATTTATTTATTTGTATGTCTGATGTATTAGCTCATTTGGAGCTTGGATGAACATTTGTTTAAATATGTTTGGTTACCTATTGTATTTATAGAATTTTAACTATTTTCAAAGGTTTGAATTTTTTTTAATTGAGCTATTTTCACGAGTTCCATACTGAACTTTTTCACAAGCCCCCTGCTGAGCTCCTTCACAAGGTCAAGTTCATCAATAAACGAGTTCGAGCCGAACTCAAGTTTAATATTAACAAGCTCGAGCCGAGCTTGAGCTCATATTTGAAAATTTTAACCAAGTTAGAGCCTATTTTTTTTTTATGCGAGCCGAGCAAGCTATCATCCAACCTATCATCTCAACTTTATAATTTTTATGATCTTAATTATTAGATTATATAGGGAGGAACTTAATGTTAAGAGTTTATATCTCTTTGGAGCAAAGGATCTCATAAGTATAAAATATTTGATTAAATTAAAATAAAGTTTTGAATTTGAGAGTTTCATTCTTTTTATTGTATCAATTTAAATTAAATTTTGAAAATTTAAATAATGAATATATATCTAAAATATTAAATATAAAAAAATTATTTAATTAATAATTTTTTTAAAGTTCCATACACAAATAAAGAGAGAAAAATTCCTACTGCTTTTAAGCAGTGGAATCAACACATATTAATTGCAGTATATACATACACTCTTCAGGGTCACTTATAAGAATTTCATTATCTGGAAGTTATCACGTTTATGTTTAGGGTAAGTGTTAAAAGGATTGCTACCCCTTATATAGACCACAACCATTATAATGTATGTATACAAATATACCATTCAGGGTCACTTGTAAGAATCAAGAAGGTTTCCATTTCAAGTTTTTACAGTCATCATCTGTCAGTATTGGTAGGAGTTATTACTTTTTATGGTGAGTGTTAAAAGAATCACTGCCCCTTATAGACCACAACCCATTGTAATAATTGTGTGTATATATATATATATATATTCGACCATAAATGTAGTATAAGTTATAATTTTTCTTATTAAGTCTAAACATTTATCCCACAACAAATATATATATGGTGTCATGGCAATCTGCTGAAGTGTGGAAGCAAAGGAAGAAATGCAAAAGAATGGCATGAATGTCAATGGACCGTGTGGGTGATATTTGTATTGGACGCGAAGGATGCTTAAAATAGCTCAGCCCAATTCGGCCATTGCATTTTCAGGTCTAAGTGCCCACTTCCTTCAAATTTGCTGAAGATGAAATATTATAGCTTTACAGTAACTTGCTCAACATGCAATTTCATGGGATCTTGGATGACTCCAGTTGGATTTATTTATCTCCAAGCAAATTCAGATATACTAGGAGCATCTATCGGGTGTATTAGCAGCTAGAGTAAGTTACTTTATGGATCACTAATCTTTATGCTGACACGATTTTTTCAACTCAAATATTTTTAAATTTATTATGAATGTGAAAGAACAATATATTGCTTGTGAATGAACAATATATTACTTGAGAAAAAATAGTTCTCAAATAGTGAAAAGAAAATCTTTATATAAAGAAATTGAAATTCATTAAATGAAAAAGTGAAGAAAAAGATAGATTACTCTCCAAATTCTTTTAATATTATAGTTCTCTTAATTCTCTCCAAATTCTTTTTAAATTCTCTTAAAATTATTCTATTATAAAATATTTTTCTTCTAATTAAATATTACTAAATTCAAATTTAGTTCTATAACAAACTAAGCAATTCAATCTTTATTTTACAATAAAATTCACATTATGAGTCAGAATAAATTAGTTCAGTCTATATATTTTTTTTAATTTCATATAAATTAATCAATTTTTTTTTAATTCAAATCGAATAAGACCAAACAAATTGAGCATTCGAACTTTAATTAAATTTAATTGACTTATTTGTTGAAAATTAATGTGAGATTTTTTCAAGCAATAGAAGAAAATAATATGGACATGTAACTAGATGAAAAATCTCATATATAATACAAAAAACGAATTGTAACATTTGGCTTATTTGAGAAAATAATTGCAAACAACCAAATTTGCTACATGTAATGTTCTTTCAACTCAAATCTTTTAAGATCCAAACAAGCTGTCCTACCTCATTTCGTTGCTTTGAAATTGCTCACATTAAGCTAATAGCTGTCTATCTATCCATATATATATATATATATATATATATATATATATATATATAAAATATTGAGTTATAAAGTCATTAACTACAAAATTTGACAAGTATTTCTTCTTATATTTATCATTCACCTTTAAAGTTTCTATGTTGAGTTATTAAAATTTACAATATTTTTCTATAAAAAAAATATTTTTTTATTATATATAAAACACTCTAATTTTGTATTACGTATAAAACATTATTTTTTCTTTCTATAAAAAAATATATCTTTTATTCTTATTAAAATATTTTTGTTATTCAATTATTATTATTATTAAAAAATTTAACTTTTTGAATTCACATTTTTAGTTTTAATTTATTAAAATTATTTAATTAATTTGTTTTAATATGTAAATGTTTTTTCCACATTCGCTACTAGTTATATATTTAGTTTCTAGATCAATTTGTGTTTTTTTGCATTGGCAGACGTCCATTTTTTTTTTAAAAAAAAAATTTATGATCAATGATAGCTAGTTATGTATGACGTGCACTGATTTTATACATCAAATTTATTTGTTATATATATACACATTAACTAATTCTAAGAAGAATATTGAATTAATTATAAAATTAAATAACAGTAACATGGGATTCTTAATTAGATCAATCATTTTCAGATAATTTAATTTATTTTTTGTTATCATTAATTCAAATTCAATTTAACAACTTGTCTTTTGTATGGGTCCTTAACTTGGAAAATACAGATTTGTCTTAATTTGAGGTATAGCTAATAGCTACATGGAGGTTTAAATGATCATATAGATTGACAAAGATCCTTGGTTGATTTGCAGTTTCATGTATATGTGTAATTAATGAAATATATTTCGGTGGGTTTGATTAATATAAATTAATCATTTCTTATAGGAAATTGATAGGGTTGTAGTAAATGTTGGATAAATCGGAATAGTGCTTTCTAGTCTGGACGATAATTTGTTAATAACAGAGTGTAAATATTCTACTAAAAACTATTTCAACTAAGCCTCCTTTTGTATACACATGAAAAGTAATTATGTAGTCACGTTGTTAAAATTTTTTTACTATCTTTTTTTCTAAATTAAATTAGATTAATTATAATTAAATGAATTTTGCATTAAAAGATACATTGATCGGTACATGGACAGTACTTAGCTTCAAAACAAAATTCCATTATGTCTTGCTTTGCAATTTAAAAAAAAAAAAATTGCATTTTTGACCCTTTTTTTTTTTAATATTAACTTGGGAGATCCCTCTTAAAAAATGATCTTAAGGTTAATGAAATAAAAATATAAGAATTAGTGTCAGTAAATAGACTAAAAATACATTTATATGACCAGCAACTATAATTGTGTTTTTTTTTTAAAAAAATTTACAAAAGAGTTTCATTATTTACATTCTCATGAAATTAGATTTATAATTTATATATTTTTAAAAAAAATTATATTTACCTACTAACCTTTTGCGATTCAATTATGTTAGTCCTTTCCAGTCTAGCAGAAAGGAATCGATGCCTTAATCTTTGGGTTTAAGCACTAATGCCCTTTTCTGGCCATAAAATATTTATGTTTCAATACCCAGTGACATTAATGAAATTTATTCCAAGCTAATAAAAAATAATTCCTTTTTTTGGTTGATTTGATTACTTCATTGCATTCAAGGCCCTGAGGGGCGAAAACAAGCAGAAAAAAGATCCTGAATCACATAATAAAATAAAAACTACACTAATGTAATTTCTTGGTCTTTGAGGTTGCTATAAAGACAATCACTTTTAAGTCATTCTTTTAACTCTTCACCTACTGTCATGAATTCAAAACAATGACTACGGCCGAAATAAGAGAAATAGTAATAAATAGAGACTAAAATATACAAAATAAAAATAAAATGAAAATATTTTTTTAAATCAGAGCTTCTTCTGCCTGCTCCAAACTGTTACAACTTTCTGAGCTGTAAGAGCACGTCCTGTAGTTTCTTCAAATTGGTCACTCTTACCTTTCGATACAGTTTTAGTTTGAACTAAAGTTGCACAACTCATCTTGTTTGAGGATTGAACGAATCTGAATCTTTAGGTGTTCTTCTTGAAGTTTGACAATAGTTATTCAAATAGATTGAACAAAACCAAAATAACAGCAGAATATAAAAAAGGTAGATTTAAATCTAACACTTAAATTGTTCAAACACTAACATTTTCAGATTTGAAAACTAAGAAAAATAAACTTTCAAATTACTAAATTATTATAAGATAATAATAAATGGTGAAAGAAGAGGTGTGGAATGGCAGTTTTTGGGCAAAAAAAAAAAAAAAAGACTAAAAACCACCCTCTATGAAACCAGATGAAGAAGACCACGATGACTCTACAGAGAAAAGAAAGTGTTTTACATAGGGTTCTCTAATTTCTTTCTTTTACATAATAAAAAAGTTCTCCTTCCTTCCACGCAGTAAAGAATAATTCCAAGCCATCTACAATGCTAACATCTCATAAACTGATAATATAGTCTTAGGTTTATTTGAAATATAGCTATGGATTATTCCTTAGTGTGCTATATATAAAGCTGTGCCTAGCTATAACTATAACAACCTTTGCATGTGAATCCTTTGTTTATTTAATTCCCCATCATCCTTACTTCTTCTTTAATGCAGAGTCCTATGATTAGGGTTCAATTTTAGTTCTTCTTTAACAGTCCTGTAACTAGGTGTTGATTTTTTTTTTCTTATGCTGTGCCTTCTCTCTTTCATTCAGTTGAAAGTAGATCATATTGTATGTACCATTGATCAAAACTAAAATGTTTTAGCCACACTGAACACACCATATGTATATAGATGGTCCACTCACGAATAGGTCAAATGATAAAATATATGAATATCTTTTTAAGAAAAGTAGGGTTTGAACCTCTCCATCCCCAACCTTTCTCTCTCTTGTAATATTTGAAATTAAGCATCTCTATTAGTTGTTAAAAAATATATATATGTAGATACATATGATTTGGTATGTTTTGGCTGAAAATTGTATTTGATTTTGTAATCTTCTAGTGGGGGTTAATTTATAACATGAAAATTGATTAAATATTGCATGAAACATGCACAAAATAATTAATATGAATGTTGTTTAGTAGAGTAATTCACTTTAGTACTCCACAAATATAATCATTAACAACAGTAGATGGCTTGTTTATGTCCTTTATATGTTGAGCACATCCTTTTAACTCCTGCACATATGAACATGCATGACAGATTAGGTAATGTAGTGAAAAATTTAGAAGATTGAACTTTTAAAAAAAAAAGCATTGAACTCTCTCCTTCTCTCTCTGCTTATCCTTTGGGTTTTCTAAGGCCAAAAACCACCAAAATGTTTTGCTTTTTTGTGTAAATCTGAGCATAAATCTCAGACTCTATGGGCGTTTCTCTAAAAGTATGTTTATATTTTGTCACTATGGTTGATAATTTTGGTGTTATTGTCATGATTGTTTGATGAATCCATTAGAGCAATTAATTAATGTTAAAGTGAGGATTTGAAAAATACTGTCTGATTCATTTCGATTTGACTCCTCTACGGCACAACTGAAAAATAGATGTCTAAAATGAAATTCTCTTTTTATCTTCACAAGAAGAATTTCTAAATTATTGTATTTCTTAAATATAGCTTTTAGTTATAAATTTTCAATTTTATAAAAAAGAAAAAGAATGTTTCAGTTTACAGTTATATGAAATCTGTAATTTTTTTTTGTTCATATGATGAATAAATTTTTTCTTTGTTAAAAAAAGCAGTGAAATTAATTTGAAATCTTACTTTTATTTTGTGAATGGGTTCACTTTATTAATAAACTGAAACAGTTGTTTAATTTATATGCAAATCCAATAAAGTAAATAATTGTTTTTATCCTGTAATTGTAGTTGTACATATATTTATATGAACCAAAAATGCTTAGCATTATCAAAGTTCCATATAACCTTATGGTTTTACAAGTAAATTAGGCCTAAAGACTAATCGATACAAAATTTCATTATTATTATTATTATTATTAAATCAGATTATTATTATTATTATTTTAAATTTCATTTAACTACAAAATCTGGAACAAATCCGAGTCACAATCAATGGAGCTAAGGAGGAAATAAATTAAAACAAGAAATCTTGAAGAAGCTAAGCCTCATTGGTTAACTAATCACACCTATACTATATGCATTGGACTGGTAATCAAATTATATATATATTTTTCTTGAACAAACCAAAATTAAGTGCCTGTCCTTATACGGTGATTAATCTTACCTGGAAAATTTGTCTTTTTGCTCCTTAATCAACCCCAATTCCCTTGTATTCTTCATTAACCAATTACAAATGAGATCATTTATCATCATTGTACCATTTTCTTATATTTAATTCTTTTTTTTTTTTTTTCAGAGTGCTCATGTGATCTTTCTCTTTTTCAGTGTTTGTTAACATAGCATCATCTGCAAAAATATAAAGAAAATATATCACTTTAATTCAGTGTAAATCAAACCATTGATTTCTGAATTTAGAGATTAGCAATGTTCCCATTTTTCAGAAGATCCTTTCATGTATGCCATTCCAAATCATAAGCTCATTCATCATGGAATAATCATACCTTGCTCAACTTTAATATTAATGATTTCCCTTTAATTAATATTATCCAAGTTTCATTAACTTCTACCTAATCCTTAATTAAAACAAACTTTTGCAAACCTAATACAAACTTTTCATCAACTCTTTTCTTCATGTCGGATTTGGTGTCTAAAAACACACATGCTTTATACATATTTATCGTTTTGTTGATCATTTATGAAATGTATGTTATTCGAATGTAATCTTATTCTTGGATTTTCATGAAATGTAGTTATTGTCATCAATTTATATTATCTCACCAATCCAAATTACTTTACTCTTCATATTTCTGAATTTTACACATGCTGATACTGTACATGCTTTACTCCATCTCCACAGCTTTTTTTTTTTCTCTTTATAATAAGCAACTATGTGAAAATTATTTTATAAACTACCCACAACCCATGAATGCAATTTAATTTAATTTATTTAACCTAATAATTTTAATTTTATTTATATGAATATACGGAAGAAGAAGAATTTGCATCACAAAAATAAAAAACTGAGTTTAATTATCAGGAAAATGTGAAATGAGTCTATACAATGAATAAAATGAAAAAAAATAAATTGGAATTGTAACTTTGTTGTTTGTTTTGTATAAAATAAAATAAAAATACCGAAAATTATAAAAGTTTAAATGTTTTACGATGGATACTTTTGAGTTTGAGGGACAAATTTTTTATAATAAAATGCATTAAACTTAACTCAAGTGGCAGACATATTTTTGAGTTTGAGAGACAAAGTTGGACGAAACAACAAACTTTAATTGAATTGATACATAAGGAAAAATGCATTGTGCTTGTATGGTTGAGAATAACTATGACTTTAATCAAAATCTCAATTATGGTTCAATTTTCATGAAAATATTCTTGTTGCATATTCTTTCTGTCTTTCAAGACATGTTAAAAACTCACTACTTCACCTCAATATGTGCATACCCAAAATTGGTCCCAAAAATAATGTATATTTTCTATGAAAATTTTTTGTATTTAATGTGGAATTCAAGCTAATTTCCATCAAAAATAATAAAAATTATGTGGAAAATTATTGCACAAAATACTAGAGTGTAAACGATTATTCTAAAAATTACCCCATGGCATATTCTCAGGAAAGAGTGGTGGGATCACAATGGTCCCACTTAAAAATTATATTCTTTAGACAGAATTTTATCAAGACAAGTAATTTTAATAGTACAATAATTAACAACAACTATACCCAACAATAGCTATTAAATAGACATAAAAGAGATCACCAAAATTTAACGAGGTTCAGTCAATTATGTCTACATTCTCAGACACTACCAAAATAATATTTCACTAATAGAAAAAATATTACAAAAGAGAGAGAAAAAATATAAATAGCCTAAATATTAGAGAAGGCTAATTTTTTTGGGGATGAATTTTTAACAAAGGGGGAAATTCTTTTATAACCAAAGAACTTTCCTATTACTTTAAAAATCCCGATGTGGAATTTGCCAAAAAATAACAAATCTCCACATTGGCAAAATCTCATGCAATTCTCTCACAAATCCAACCTTCAGTAGTGTCTGTAAATTTCATCTTTCAATTTGTAACATTATTGATCAAGTTTAAACAATGTTTAAACTTAATTGCAATTACCACTTTTGTTATCATATCAACAAGATTCTCAGTAGTCTGAATCTTCTGGATTGTGATTCCACCTTCTTCTAGAATCTCCCGTACAAAGTGATATCGAACATCGATATGCTTCGTTCTTGCATGATAAACCTAGTTCTTTGCTAAATGAATAGCACTCTGAATATCACAATGCACTTTGATGTTCACCAAACAACCCTTGTAGCCAAATTACCTCCTTTACAGCCCCTGTAACTGCCATATACTCTATATCTGTAGTAAACAAATTAACTGTTGACTGTAAGGTAGATTTCCAACTGACTGGTACCTTTATAAAAGTAAACACATAACCAGTAGTTGATCAACGTTTATCCAAATCACCAGTATAGTAAGAGTCACAATACCCAACTACACACTGACCATCTTGCCTATCCTGCTGAAATACCAAACCAATATCTAAAGTTTTCAGAATATGCCGTAAAATCCATTTCACAGCTTATCAATGCTCCTTTTCCAAGATCATGCATGTACTTTCTCACAACCCCAACTGCCTGTGAAATATCTGGCCTCATACACATCATTGCATACATTAAGTTACCAATAGCACTTGCATATGGTACTTTTGACATGTTTTCCCATTCTGCATCATTCTTCGGTGACATAGATGCACTAAGCTTGAAATGAGGAGCAACTGATGTACTAACTGGTTTTGACTTTTCATTCATGCCAAAATGTTTTAGTACCTTCCTCAGATATTCTTTCTGAGACAAATAAAGCCTCCCCAATTTTCTATCTCTGGATATTTTCATACCAAGAATCTTCTTTGCTTCACTAAGATCCTTCATCTCAAACTCCCTGTTCAATTGAATCTTTAATTTCTTAATTTCTGTTTGACTCCTGCAAGCTATTATCATATCATCAACATAAAGAAGAAGATATATGTAGGATCCATCTTGTAGCTTGCACAAATACACACAATAATCATATTTGCTTCTCGTGTACTTTTGCCATATTATAAACTTGTCAAATCGCTTGTACCACTGCCTCGGAGATTGCTTCAATCCATATAGCGATTTTTTCAATTTGCAAACCATCTTCTTTTTACCAGCAATTTTAAATCCATCTGGCTGAGTCATGTAAATTTTCTCATCCAAGTCTCCATGTAAAAATGCAATTTTGACATCCATTTGAACTAATTCTAATTCCAACTGTGCTACCAAAGCTAATAAAATTCTAATGGAGGAATGCTTTATAACTGGAGAAAATACTTCATTATAATTAATTCCCTCCATTTGTGCATAGCCTTTAATCACCAATCTTGCTTTGTAATGAACATTATTCTTGTAAAAAAATCCATCTTTCTTTGCATATATCCATTTGCACCCAATTGCGTTCTTTCCCTTCGGAAGACTAGCTAGTTTCCATGTCTGATTCTTTTGAAGGGACTGCATTTCTTCATTCATGGCAATCCTCCACTTTTCATGTTCTGAACTTTGGACTACTTCATTATAAGTAGCAAGAACATCATCAATGGCAATTGGTGATGTAGAAGAGACCATATCAGCATAACGAGCAGGTTGTCTAATGGTCCTCTTTCCTTTCTTTAATGTAATTGATTCATGTTGCTGTGGAGGTTTTTGGGTCTAAACACCTTCTTCATTTGACTCTTTTTCTATCATAGGAGAGTCATCATCAATTTCTACATTGGCTGGGATAATTATGTTACCATCAAACTCCACCTGTTTGGAAGTACTATCTATTTACTCCATTTTTTCTGAAGTCACCTTTCTTTACATGGTAAATTCATCAAAGGTAACATCCCTGCTAAAAATTACTTTCTTTATTTCTCGACACCAAAGGTGATAGCCTTTCACACCACAAGTGATCCCTATAAATATTAGCTTATTTGCTCTTGGATCTAGCTTTGACTCTTTAACATGGTAATATGTAGTGGAACCAAACACATGTAAGGAATCATAATCTATAGCAGGTTTTCCAAACTATTTCTCCAATGGCGTTTTACCACTAATATCAGTCGATGGTAGGCAGTTGACAAGGTGACAAGCATAGACTACAGCCTCAACCCAAAATTCTTTACCCAACCTAACATTAGACAACATACATTGAACCTTCTCCAACAATGTCTGGTTCATTCGCTCTGCCACCCCATTTTATTGTGGTATAATCTAACGATGAAATGTCTAACAATACCTTCATCTTCATAGACTTTCAAAAATGGATCATTCACCATTATCTGTGCAGAGATGTTTGACTTTTTTACTTGTTTGAGTCTCCACTATCTTTTTCCATTTAAGGAAAATTCCTAGCACCTTATCCTTCGTCTTCATTATATACACCCATACTCTTCGAGAAAATCATTAACAAAGGAAATATAATAGTATTTTCCTCCCAATAAAACATTCTTGGAAGGCCCCTATACATCTGAATGAACATAATCCATAATACCCTTAGTATCATGGATGGTTGTTCCAAATTTCACCTTTGTCTTCTTTCCTTTGATGCAATGCTCACAAAAATCTAATTTGCAAGCCCGAGGTCCTTTCAATAATCCTTGATCTATCAGCTACTTCAAGGATTTTTCTTCAACATGCCCCAAGTGTATATGTCATAACCTGGTTACTTCTGACTTCTAATCATCAGTAGAAGCTACCGCTGTTGTTATCCCATCAATTGTACTACCAAAAAGTAATACACATTATTTCTTTTTCGAATCCCCTTAATTATCATAAGTGCACCAGAGATGATTCTTATTATCCCATCTTTTTCCCTTACTTCAAAACCTTTTAAATCTAAGGTTCCCACATAAATGAGATTCCTCATAAAATTCGGCATATAATGAACACCTGTTAAGGTTCTGATTGATCCATCCTTATTGCTTAAGCGAATTGAACCAATCCTATGTGTGTTAAGAGAGGCATTATTCGCTGTGTAGACAACTCCACCTTTTAGTTCTTTAAAGTCAAAGAACCATTTTTGATTAGGAGTTATATGGTGACTACAAGCTGAATCTAACAACCACGAACTTGAACAGCTGGTTGATGGTGTAGCAGCAATTGAAAGATCTAAATCTGCATCATCACACTCAACTAAAATTGAATTTAAGATACCATTTCCCTTTCCAGGTTTGCCTTTGTCCTTTAGCTTAGGAAAATTTTGCTTCTAGTGCCCTTTTTCTTGACAAAAGGCACATTGATCTTTGCTCAATTTGGACTTTGACTTTGATCTCCCTCTCTTTCCTTTATTTTGGCTTTGCAAACGGCCTCTAATAACAAGAGCTTCTGCTTCAACAGTTGTATTTTCTTGCTTTTTTTTCTTTCGTAATTCATAACTATATAAGGCTACAGTTACTTCACTTAAAGACATAGCAACCTTCCTATGAAGTAGAGTAGTTTCAAGATACTTCAACTCATTAGGAAGTGATCCCACTAACATCAAAGCGAGATCTTCATCATTAAAAGTCACATCCATATTCATCAAATCAGTTACCAGCTGATTAAAACTAGTAATGTGATCATTCATTGTGGTACCTGGAACATAGTTAAAACGGAACAATCTCTTTTTTATATAGAGTTTGTTCAGACTACTTTTCTTCAAGAATTTCTCCTTCAGTGCCTTCCATAAGTTACTTGTAGAAGTTTCTTTAGAAAATGCATACTTATACTTTTTAGAAAGACATGATCGAATTATACCACATGTCAATCTATTGATCACCTTCCATTCTTTCTCCTTAATATTATCTGACTTCTCTTCTTCAATAGCAATGTCTAGACCCTACTGAAAGAGGGCATCTAGAATCCTACTTTGCCACATGCCAAAATGACCAGTGCCATAAATCATTTCCACCGTAAATCTAGCATTTGTCACAACATTTCTTACCAAAATTGAAGCTGAAGAAGTTGTTGACGCTGATGTGGATACTTTTGTGTCGTCTGCCATTTCTGTTACAAATTCTATTTAATAGTTGTTGATGTGGAATGCCAATTAGCCTAAGTAAATTTTTTTTGATATGGAAGATCAGCCTAAGCTGCAACCACAGAGCATACTAAAATAAACTAAGAGCTTTGATACCAATTGTTGTGGAATTCAGGTTAATTTCCATCAATAATAACAAAGATCACCTTAAGAACTATTGCACAGGTAACTGCAGTATAAATAATTGTACTAAAAATCACCTTGAGGTATATTCCTAGGAAAGAGTGGTGGGGTCACAATGGTTCCACTTAAAAATCATACTTCTTAAACAGAATTTTACCAAGATAAGTAATTCTAATAGCATAATAATTAATAACAACTATACTCGACAATAGCTATTAAATAGATATAAAAGAGAACATCAAAATTTAACGAGGTTCGACCAATTATATCTACATTTTCAGATATTACCAAAATAATATTTCACTAATTGAAGGAATATTACAAAAGAGAGAAAAAAAAACACAAATAACCTAAATATTGGAGAAGGCTAATTTTTTTTTGGATTTTTAACAAAGGAAGAAGTTCTTTTATAATCTAAGAACTTCACTATTCCTTTAAAAATCCCGATGTGGGATTTGCCAAAAAACAACAATATTTACTCTATATATAATATATTTATCATCAATTTTGAACATACTATATTCAAAGTTTATTTTCAATAGGATGTATTAAATATTTTTTTTTGAATAGAATGTATCAGATTCTTGAATGTCTAATAAAAAATTATGTTTTGTATTGTAAGATGTAATATAAACAATTTCATCATGATTTATAAAAAGTGTAGTGATAAATGTCGTTATCAGTGATGTCATTTTAGAAGTCACAGGTATTGATAATTCCATTTTTGCCCTCTTTTTTAAATTTTTTTTTAAAAATTTAAAATTTAAGTTATCCATTTTTATAATCTAATAAAAAAATATTTTACGAGCATAAAAATAATTTTATCACAATCTTAATGTACTGTAGTATTATGAGATGCCACATAAAACATTTTCTTTATAAAAATTATTATTTTATTCTCGTATGGGGGCAAAAAAAACTTTAAAAAGTAAAAAATGTAATTTTTACCAGCCGTGAACCAATACATGTACGAGCATATAATATTTAATTAGCCACTTATCTTTTGTCATTTAACCTTTTAGTAATCAAATTGCATGTCTCCAATAAACTATTTTTTTGCACACGCAAATTGAAAGCTCTCTCTCCTTTTTTTTTTTAAAAAAAAAAAAAAGCAGAGGTGATGACAAAATTGTTAGGCAATACTTTATCACAGCCATCTGATGTGCAGACCTATTTACCCTTCAGACTTGTATAAAAAATTATAAAGAAAGCAGGTACCTCTGACTGAATTAGACTATTATAATTTCCGAAAAAAAAAAAAAGACTATTATACAACAGTTGATTAGCAGCCTCTGTAGGTAGCAGTAGCATTAATGGTAGTGGGGAGTAGTAATTGGGCACAATCATAGGCTTAACTTCATAGCATTTTCATTGCTTAATCATCAAAATCATATATATATATATATATATATATTTTTTTTTTTTTTGGAAAGAAAACCATATATATATTAATTATATGAAAAAAAACCATATATATATTAATTATATGATTAATGTCTCTTTCAATATTCGACCATTTCACAAGATTTATATATATATATAGACACATAAACAGATGCACAAGTGGAAGTTGAGCTCACAAGCACCCTCACCTAGAAGGTTAGATGTCACAGTTGCCTTGATACAATTAATAACAGTGTCTGTCTGTCTGTCTGTCTCTTTCATTCTCTCTTTATCACACATCCCACAGAAACAACAAGAAAAAAGAAGCAGCAGCAGCAAAGTTAGAACAGTAATGGTTCCTGCGGCAGATGAGTTGACGAAAATAACAACCGAACCTGTTGAAACAACCATGGCAAGTTTGCCCACCAAGCAAGAACACAAGGGATCCTGGGCACCAGAAGAAGATAAAAAATTGGCTGAAGTTATTGCAATTCATGGTGCAAAAAGATGGAAGATAATTGCAGCTAAAGCAGGTAAAATAGCTATAAAACAATACGATTAATTCATGAATAGAGTTGCTCTAAACTTTTGATGTCAATAAGCTTCATGGGTGTTGATCGATCTTTTGACTGTTGATTGCTACAGGCCTTAATCGCTGTGGCAAGAGTTGCAGGCTAAGATGGTTGAATTATTTAAGACCAAACATCAAGAGAGGCAATATATCAGATCAAGAAGAGGATTTGATCCTCAGGCTTCATAAACTACTAGGAAACAGGTTAATTATTTTTCATGACAAATACTCATACTGCTAGCTAGCTAGCTAGTTGGATTAATTCTTGTATAAATCGTGTACCGTTGTGTTGATTCTCGTTCTGTTCTTGTTTTTGTGATATGTATAGATGGTCATTGATTGCTGGAAGATTACCGGGTCGAACCGATAACGAGATCAAGAACTACTGGAATTCTCATTTGAGCAAGAAAATAAATAAAAAAGAGAAACAAACTGGAACTTCAAGGTCCAAAGATGATCAGAGAAGGACAGTAGAGAAAGTGGGTAGTAAGGTAGAGAAGAGGGAAGAGAACAATTCAAACAGTAATAATAATAATACTGGAGGTGAAGAAGACTCAAATAGCAGCTTTAATGTAGATGACTTCTTTGATTTCTCCAATGAAGACCCTTTAAACTTGGAGTGGATGAGCCAATTCCTAGAAGATAGATCATGGTAGCTTTACTGGCATATCATAAAAGTGTACAACTTTTTCTTTTTCTTGCCATGATATCTGTCAATGACATAAATACATAATCATGGTGTATGAGAGGTTTCGTGATGTGTAACCTTTGTGATCTGTTCATTGATTTAGTGCAGTTTCAGCTTTTTAAGAGCACAAAACTGTTAACTTCTGATTGGTTCCAATCATTTCCTGAAGTGGGTTCTTCATTCACATTAATTAACACCTAGGTACCAATAACTTGGCCAAAATGCAATTTACCAAGTACTACAATATGTGCAATTTACACTGCAGTTTTTTGGACTTTAGTCTTTGGAGTATGGTGTAGATTCTTTAGTGGTGGAAAGGGCGGTAAAAAGATGGCAAAGATTGTAAATAGAGTTAATAAAATTAAGAATTAACCAAAAAAAGGACATGTATCCCCAAGTTTTTGGACGCATGATTGATCAAATTTAAGTGACAGTACAAAAAGGGTACGTCTTAGTTTGCATCAATTCACACACCATAAGCCAACGTTGGTTCTTTTTTATTTTTATTTTTATCTTTATTTTTATTTCTCTCTCTAGGAAAATGTGGATAGGAAATGCAGCAGCAACAAAGAGAGAGATACGGCTGCAAGACGAGAGTTACCCAAATGCTATAATCTACAAGACAAATAGCGTACTGAAGCACTGGTGAAGAAAGCTAAGGTTTTCAAGAAAGAGCCAAGAATTTTTGAACCACTTTAGCAATGCTTTTTATGCAGGGTGCAGCCAAGTTTTAGGTAAAGAACTTTTATACTTCTTTTTCTCAAGATGTATATCCAAAAAGTTCGAATGCAGCACTTTATTTTCACCTTGAACTTACTCGGATAATGATGCATATGAGACAGGCATCAATGATTAAGATTAAGGACTCTAATCAGCTGCTCTTAGTAGACCATTAAGAGAAATTTAAGAAGTAAATTCAGAACTTGCCTTGAAAAACTCCTTAATTTTTTTTGAAATATTTTTACTTACGCCTGACAGTGAAATTTAACATGTATTTTTTTAACAACAAATTTAATATTTATTAATTCAAATGTTTTTTAATTTATATTAAAGCTTTTAATTCTGTCAATCAGTTAAAACTATTTTATGCTAGTCATAACGGACCTCTCAATAATCAGTTAAATAGTTTAATTATTTAACTATTTTTGGAGAGGGAAGGAAGTGAACTCTATCGCCCAAAAACCTAGAAATGGAAAGAAAAGTGCATGTGAGATACCATTATACTATTTTATTTTAGTGTATTTTGCATTTTATTATAAAATTTTTTTTGATAATGGCCTTGTCATTGGCAAAGTCATCTTCATGAGAAACTATTACACTGCGTTTACAAAGGAGGAACAAAAGGGAGGAAGAAAAATAAGAGAAGAAAATAGGGGAGAATAGTTTTTTTTTTTTTTGGGTTGAGGAGAAAAAAATGCGAGAGTAAGGAAAATAAATTATATTTTCTTCTCCCTGTTATTTCTCTTAATTGGAGAGAAAGTAGGAAAAAAAGGAAGAAAAATTATTGTTCATTTTATTTGATAATTTTGTCTTTCTTTTTTTTTCTCTTCACATACTGTGTACTTTACATAGTTTTTTTTTTCTCTTTGCATGCTGTGTACTTTATATAGTTGTTCTTCATTTTTGTTTTGTCACTTCAACTGTTCTTTATAGCTCTATAAATATTTTAATTTTATACATATTATTTTTATTAAATTAAATTTCTCCAAAAAATAAAAGTTCATAAAAAAATAAAAATAAAAGATTTGTAATAAGTATTATATTTTTAAGTGGGGGCATAAAAATAAATGTATCATATACTTACTTTTTTATTTTTTTAATATTTTATCTTCCCAATAAAAAGAGTACAATAATTTTCCTTCCTTTCTATTTTATTTTTCTTTAAATTTAAATACAAAAGAGAAAAAGAATAAAAAAAAATAATATTATTTTTTTTTATATTTCTTTTTCTGCCTTTCCAAACATAGTATGATGGAAGCTTGTAACTAGTCAAGTCTTTGGAGCTGGCAATCAAAGCTCGTGACTTCGTGTCATATGATTGATGTATATAATAATTTATTATTCATTCTTTTTTTAACCATTAGTATCCAAAATCTAATTTAATTTGATTATGATTAATTTAGTTCGATTCATACAGAACTATAAAAATGATAAAAATTTTAAAATAATTAATTTAATATATTTATATATATTAGAATTTAAATCTGAAACATCGTTTAAATAAAAATAATTATCTATCAATTAATTTTAACAATTATTGATAATAAAATTTTACTTTTTAATTCGATAGTGTTTCAATATCATAAAGATGGAGAAAAGAATTTAATAATTAGTATTTAATACATTTTTATGAGCCATCACTATAAATAAATATTATATAATAAAAACGAGAAAATTTGAAAACAAAATCTCTCATTTTAAAAATAAAAATTCTTGTCGCTTGAAATAGGCTTAAGCTTATAAGAGTTCACTTCTCACCATGTTAAAATTTTCCTCTTTTAATGCTTAAATAATTTGTTTCTTTCTCAACATGTTAGAATTTTCCTCTTTTAATGCTTAAATAATATATATATATATATATTTATATATTATTTTTTTTTTTTTTTTTTTTTTTTGTGTCGTGGACCTTGATTTTATTGAAGATTCTCTTCCAATTGTTGGGTTTTTGTTAGATCTTTGCGGTTGCTTTCAATGCCATAGAGAAACAAGAAAGATCTCAAACCATCCAAGATGCTGTGAATATCAATTCATATAAACAGGAAATGGCCAACTATGGTTTCATATCAAGGCTCCTTCAGAACACAGTGGTCCAATTAGACAGATTATTGTACAGTAAAGAATGATAGCTGAGTTTACATGTCTTTCTATGCATATTCAATTGGCCATCAAAACTAGTACAACATGATGAGGTCATAACATGAATCCGTAATACCTATTTGTCTAAGCTATAAAGATTTCATTTCTGATAGCTAAGTATTAGCCATCTACGTGCAAAAAATATATATATAATTATTATTATTTTTTTTTTTTAGGGGTTGGCTTGTAGCATAAATTACATAAAAACGATTGAACCACAAGAAAGATGCTAATGTATTTCACCAACCCCATGATACAAAAATGGAATTGTCAGACTGTCAAGGCATCTCATGGCATGGAGCCCCACAAGCATAGACTCGTTCATCTTTAAAGCTGCATTTAGCGCTTAAGCAAGAGAAGAATCCAATAGCTCAAAGCAATCATTCAAGGGTTGAGACATAGTGACCTCACACTTTTTTACTATCATATGCTCAATATGTACGCAAAATGAACCATGTTTCACCAATTAAAAAAAAAATAAAAAAGAAACAGAAAACCAATGATTTACAAATGACTTTACAAAGTTGATCATTGCAAACATATAGGGAAAAATTATAAATTTAGTATACAAACTTTTGTGATTTCTTCTATTTGAGTATTTGAACTATTTTTTTTTTTCTATTTGAGAATATGAACTTTAAAAAAATATACTTAATCAGTTCAAATGTAATCTACTTTTTTCCAAACTATCTTTACCATTTTTTAAGTGGACAATAATGAAGGATGAATTAAAAAAAAAAACATATGAGCTGAAAAAAAGGAAACCCCTGTTTGAACTGATAGTCAGCTTAAAATAAATCAAATACATTTTTATTGATATATTTTTTCAAAATTTCGATACTCAAATAAAAAAAAATAATAATAATTCAGACACTGAAATAAAAAAATTATAAAAATTTAGACATCAAATTTGTAATTTTTCCCAAACATATATATAGTCATCATTCACACCTTTACAAACAGGAGAGCATTAAATCAAGCTCTTTATAAATGGGAAGATGAAATAGTATATGTCAAAAGCAGCACATCATATTTATCTCATAGTGCAGTAAAGAGTTGAAAACCATGTGAAGTTAGTACATGGGTTGTCTACTCAAATCATGTTGCAGTAGAATTCCATGAATCCAGCACACCTTGAATGAATTAAAGGCGGTGAAATAAGCATGGCGGAAAAAAAAAAAAAAATCCTAGTCTAAAATACATGTCAGTCTTCTGACTATATCCCCATCTGTGTTATCCAATTTTTATGTCCATAAATCTTTGCACCCTTTTAATGAAGAAATCCATAGAAGCAACAACCTGCGAAATGAGTGACTAGAAGATAAGAAAGGAAGAATTTGACAGGGTAGAGGATAGTACAAGGTCTTCTCATTCCTCATAAAATCATAGTGTAATAGTCATAATCCTTTAAAAAATGAAGGGTCCTTACAGTATGAACAGTGCACTAACACCATATACATAACTGGTAATTAGCCCCATGCCATGGAACAAGCATAATTGACCAGCAGTTTGCCATCAACGCCAAAATTCTGCATCATCAGATTATAACTAACTATCAAAGCCGAGTAAGCATTTATCAAATGAGCCTACCCAAACAAAAAGATCCCAAAATCTTTGTGTTCAGATGACTAACTAGAAAAAAAATGTTTATGAAACCCTTCTGCCGGAACCATCTAAGTCTGTTGTTATGTATCAATTTGAAACACCATTACTTCATTATATATTACTTTCATGAGGCATAACATTCATTGATACATTATATAGAAATGTTCATCAATAATGGGAACACAAATTGACAACTGAGCAAGAGACGACGTAGATATTCACAGACAATGACAGACAGAACTAACTTTCAATTATACAACATTACTACGACTGCAACAGAGTACACAGCTCAGCTCGTGGTCTCGAGTATATTATATGAAAACTAACAAGCTGGTGCACAATTCCACCTCTGCCTGAATGGCACTAACAAAATGCTTTGTGCTTAAAAGTGATGGTAGATTAAAAAACTAGTTATCTACAGCAATGACATGAAGAAACGGACAGAAATTGATTACAAAATGCACCTCCCTGCAAATTGCTTCAGAATATACGCCATACAAAGAGACTAACGCCATTACTTGATACAATTTTTTTTCCATCCTAAAACAGCTGTAACTCATGAATAATCTTGGAATGTATTTGGGCTGCACTCATCAGGACTTAGAAGCAAAGAGAAAGCATTCAAATAGCAAATTCAGTTCAGACATGACTAGATGTTTCTGCTATGAATATAGTTAAGTAATGCTAAACCACAGACCACAAACTATAAAGGAAAAAAAATTAATCAAAAACATAAAAAACTTACATTGAATAGATCAATGACCAATTCATCAGGGTTCGGTGAGAATGCACTATTAATGTATACAAACTAAACAAACAGTTAGGAAAAACAAAATTAGTAATCTGAAGAATATAGATAACATAAAATTGGGGAAAAAAAGGGAAACAAAGAGCATCAAGGATGAGCTAACCACTGTTTCTCTGTGAAGCTGTCTTCGCAAAAAGTCAATCACCTTTGCAAATTTATCAGTTCCAGGTATCTGTAGAATTAAAGGACAATCAGTAAATAGAAGAAATTTTTCAGTTGACAGAATCTAGTCCCAGGAAAGTAAAACCAGCAGTTATACATGAAATAAGAAATACATTGAGTTCTCATTGTTGCTACCTCTCAAATGTACTTCTGAAGGCACTTTGTAGGAGGCTGCTGATATATCATAAGGATCTCCTTCCATGATTATGATCCTTTTGGTCAACAATCAAAATAGGTAAATGTTTCTAAATTAAGAGAAGAAAAATGTATATTTAACTTGGTTTCCAGTTCAAAAAGGCATTTGCCATGCCAATTATCACTATGCTACAAGTTTCAGGCTGTAGCACATGCATACTAAGTTTACAAGTTTGAGCTCAATTCACTGTTGATTTGCAAGCTCCCCATTGCATCAGCAAAACACTAAGCCCTGTTTGGAAAGTCCGAATGTGCAAGAATTCAATTGACTGAAAACCCATAGTTGTTAGACTTCAATTCCTTCGACTTAAAAGAAAAGAGAGGGAAAAAAAAAAAGAAAGAATTCATCTTGGAAAGAAAATAGATCATGCCAAAATTAACATAATTTTTCAAGATTCAATTGAATTGAACGTACTGACTTCTTGAACATGATTTATTGTAAACAATGCCTAATAAGAATTAAAATGCAATGTCTTCCCAAAACGTAGTAACCAATTAACTAAAACATAAAACCCAAAAAAGAAAAAATTCATCGACCCACCTGCATAAAACACACGAAAACACAAAACCCACCAAGGATTTACCAACATAAATGGACAAAGATGAATATACCTGCACAACAATTGATGAAAGATCATACCTTGAACTTGTTTTGCTTGAGTATAGGAGCATCAGCAGTTGCTTTTAATTGAACAATCACTTCACCACCAAATAAAAGAAAACCCAGTTAAAACACAGATGATTGTATAAATTAAACGACATAAATACATAATTGGATCAAAATTAAAGATGGGTTTTTGATGAGTGATCGTTTAAACTTACCTTTTCGAAAAGAACTGGGAGACTCAGCTGCTGCCATTGCTTGATCGTTTTAGAAAACTCGGATGTCGTTTGCTATTTCTGTGATTAATTTATATATGCTTCCACTAATTTTTGGCTTTTACTATCTAATCCAAGTTTAGTCCAATTCTAAAGAAATTGAGCTTTGTAGTTGCCACACACTCTTCTTTTTATTATTATTATTTTTTTACGTTGTCTTTTTTTAACATTACGGAGGAATTTATCAATTAATTATTAATATTACTTTTTTATCTAAACTACTAGAAGTTACTGTCAATTTATCATAACAAAATTACAAGAGTAGCAAACATTTTTTGATAATTAATTTAATGTAATTATATATATTATAATTTAATTAAAAAATTATTGAAATGAAAATAGTTTTAATAAATTATAATAATTATTGATTAACATTATTTTATTTAAACAATAAAAATATTACTGAATCAGTTTACACATCAATTAAAATTATCAATTGAAATTTTTTTATTTTTAAAAGTATATTTTTTTATGTTGACATGGAGCATTTAAAAATAAATTTGCATCACATTTAAAAAAGTCGGAGTTTTGATTAATAAAAATAATATTATTGTGAATTATACAATAAAATAATTATTTGTTTATAAATAATTATTATAATTTTAAAAAAAAATTGAACTCAAAAAATGCCTTTTTTCTACATAAGGGACATTTTAGTATATATATATATATATATATATATATGGAAAGTGACATGATGACATATTTCCACAGCAATAAGAACCTGACATAGATAATTCAATTTAGCTTCTACACCACCAAAAATTTTGAAAATATTGATTACAAAATTCAGATACTTGTAAAGAAAACAATGAAACACTTAAATGAAAAAATTGAAAAAATTTATACGCTATTTATGTAATTTTTTCTTTTTAAAATTGTAATATCTTGAATTTTTAAATATTTTCAAACTACATTAGTATATGCAGTGTTAATAATTTTTATATATATTCATGATTATTTAACGAGTTTGTTATTTATAAAAGTTATTTTTAATTATTTTTAATTATTTTAAGTTGTTTACGTAAATTTTTTTCGAGAGTTCTATTTTCAGAAAATTAAGACGTAAATAATTTAATATTAATTATTTAAAATAAATTTTATGAATTTGTATAAGTTCATGCATAATTTTAAAGTGTTAAATAAAATGCATATACGTACATTTATTTAAATTAAATGAGGATTTATTTTATGATTAATTATATAATATAGTTTTTATATTAATTAATTAATTAAGTGTATATATGTATATGTGTATATATATTATTAAAATATGCGTATGGCGCTATTTATTGTGTGTGTTATATTATATATTGTTATATATAAAGTATATTATATATATATATATATATATATATATATATATATTTTTATGAAACTGCCACTCTCCTCTCCTTCCCGATCGTTCACTTTCACCATTTCCGGCGTCGATTACGCCATTTTCTTCCTGTCACTGTGCCTCCTTAGCCTTCCTCCTCCCTTGCCAGCCATTTCCCGCCGCTTGCTACCTCCCTTCTTCAACGTGTTTTGGCCGGAATTCCCAAGAGAAGCCGAAAACTTCTTCACTGTCGATCAACACGTTTCTCCGGCCACCAAACTCGACACCACCGGTCTCTATTTTCTCTTTGAGCTCCGGTGAGTCCATTTTCAAGCTTTATTTCACTTGAAATGGTCTAGATTTCCCTAAGTTTTGATTTTACAATTTCGGCCTATTAGGGTTTTCGATTTTTTTGAGCTTCGATTTGAATGATTCATGCAAACTATCTTCACAAACATTGATCCTTGTAGCTTAATCTACCTCTTTGAATTTTTGTGGAATTTTTTGGGAATTATTTTGATTTTTGTGAATTTTTTATTATTTTATTAATATTTTCTAATTTTCGAAAATTAATTAATTAAATTATGAAATTGTGTTCTATTTTTATTTATAGGTGTTGAAATGCATTTTAGAAATTTATTTTTAATTTTTGTGAATTTTATATATTTATTTTGAATTTATTTAGTTTATGTAATTTTTTGGAAAATTAGGTTAATTATGTGTTTTAGTGAAATTAATTGGTTAATTGAGTATATTTATTGATATTATTGAATTATATGTTGATAAAATTAATTTTGAGTAATTATACTATTTTTGGTGAATTTTTTTATTAATTTTAGGGAATTTACGTAACTAGAGGTATTTTGGTAATTTGACACTAAATTGGCTAAAAATGTAATTAAATTGGTTTTAATATTTATTTAAGGTATAAAAATGATTTCTAAAAATTATTTAGTATTTTTAATTAATTAAAAATATTTTTCATAAATTATTTTCAAATTATATATATAATATACGATTTTTCTAATAAATGAGTTTTTATCGATTTTTAGTAAGTTTTAGGGTTAACTATGTAATTTGGATTTATAAAATGTATTTTGGTCAATATTTATAAATTTATTAAGAATTATCAATTTTTAATAATATTTTATTTAAAATTAGGGTTTTTATGTATTTAGCGGTAAAATAAATATTTTTAGCGTTTAAATACCTAATTTGCTACATTTTGAGTATTAAAGGGCATTTTTGGTATTTCTGCAATTATTCTATGAATTGTGAACCTCGGTCAGTGAATTGTAGTTTGGAGTCCGACTGAGGGATTGTGTTTTGCGTATATTCGAAGTGTATTTCTTTGCAGGACCGGCTTTACTCTTTGAGTAGAGAGATGTTCGTTTTACAGGGGAGATTCTGTTGAATTTTCGATAGAATTCTCGTAAAACGTGATGTCCGGTCGAATTCTGATTCTAATTCTGTGTCTAAGATTCTATATTGAGTCCTTAGAATTTTCATTAGAATTATTCTGATTTTCTGTTATCGTTTGTTTATTTAGTTGTGCCAAGATCGAGGCTAGTGGACTAAACCCGTGGGATCCATCTCGAGGAGCGCAATAACAGTGATTGTTATTTTATATATATGTGTTTTAGGGTGTAAGGTTTTAGGAATGCATGTTTTATTTTAGTAAAGCATACATAAATGATTTAAGTATTACTTATGTTTATTTTCAATATATTTTAAAACTATATGCATGTTTTATTAATGATTTATATTTAAAATGTTTTTAGGTATATTCATAGTTTATTTCTTGTTTATTTTATTATTAAATTGAATTTATTTGACGTATATATACTCGAAATATACCTAGTTTATTTTTGGTATATTTCTAATATATATATGGCTTATGTTGCTATTTTATTTAATATCATGCATCATTTGTTTTATGAATGGATGTTTTATATATAAATGAAGGATATCAATAGAACGTGCTACCTAGTGAGCAGCACTTAGGACCGAGTACGTACCGGTACGCTGATAGCATTTAGGCTTCATTACTAACCATTTGTGGATATTGATCGGATTGATTTTGATTTGATGTGTAATATGATTTGGGAGTGTGATTGCTAGAGCTTGATTGACCAAGTGTCTCAAGGCTAATCACATTGACAGTTAGACTGCTGGAGCTCGGTTGACTTAGTATCTCGGGACCAGTCTACTGTCCAAATGGAATAAGTGAATATATTTGGAATAAGTGAGCCCTGTATGACTAAAGTATTGTCTAATACTGTTTGAGGTTGCGGTTTTCTAGGGTTCTATTTGATCCTTCATAAATAGTGATTTTCAGTAAAAATATATAAAATGATTTTGTTGCATTTGTGTGTATTTGCTTGTATATATATTTATTATATATACTATTTACTGTGTGCATTTGTCATTTAGCTATGCATGTATATATATTATAACAATTCATTCAGTGAGGTCTGACTCCCCTCTGTTGACTATTTTTCAAGAGAGTCATCGTCTTTAGACCTCAGTAGCAGACCCATACGCCGGATTTCTTCCGCCCTGGCTTCGTTATGTAAACTGCTTATCTGAACTTTATTTTATAATCTAGACTTTGCAGTAGTTGTAAACAGTTGTGAGGTTTATGTATTATATTTGTGTGAGTTATGTATTTTAAAGATTTAAACTGAATTTGTATTAAAAGATTATTTATATATGAGATGAGGATGTATAATTAATTTTATTGGCAGATTATTATTTTATTTTTATTTATGATTTAATTTCCGCTGTAAAATATTTTATTTATGTTATTATGATTATTGCATGTTTTTATTTTATTTTAAGGTTTATTATGGGTTCTGAATTTGAAAGAATTCTCGTTCCCTAGCGTCGATCATGACTCTTGTTTTGGGTCATGACAAAAAACAATGGCGGATACATTAATTCGGATTCATCGGGAATAGTGGGTGTTATTATCATTAATGTTATATTTTCTTAATGTCCCCCATCAATGAGTCCATAAATATGGTCTTTATGGATATTGTAATTAATTTATTAAATTAGTTTAATCATTGTTAGCATAAGGTTACGTGCGTGTTTAATTAAAAGGGACCATGAACCATAGTCATCATCATCATCTTTAAATCCCCACTTTGTTATTGTTATGATTATACTATATTATGTTGGGATGTGATATGATGACCCTAATGCAAAAACTCAAAATTAGCACTTCTCTAATTTGCATTAGATCCAACGGTATATCATTCAAATTTAAAAATTTCCAAAAAGTTGAATACCCTTAAATTTTTGAAAATTGTAAAAATTAATTTATACGTGAATCAAAATTATATATCTTATCAAGTGATTCTAGAAACATATATATATTTTTTATTTGTCAAATGTAGAAATAAATTTCTAAAATCCGTACATGATAATTAAATTTTGATTAACCATTTAAATTGAATGTACCTAATATCAGAAGATATTTAAGAAAACCTTTATTTCTGAAAAATATTTTTGTAATTGTAAAATATTTATCATTAATTTTTTTTTTTACACAAGAGATTGAGAAAAAAAAGAACGAATTTTAATATTTTAAAACAGAATTAATTTCACGATAAAAATGATTCAATTTAAAATGAATAGATCAAATATTTTAATACGCTCATAAAACTTGAATTCATGACCTAAGTCGTGGTTCCTTTGCTTAAGCGGGGGGAAAATATTTATCATTAATTGATGAAAAGTTATGTGTCACATTTCATAATAAATAGCGGTAACAAAGATGAATTTGTTTCCTTTTATTATTATTTTATTTTCATGTAAAAATGAGAGGACAAAAAAATAAAAAAGTTTCTCCATAATATTAGTATTCATGTAATGACCTGTCATATCTATCTTTTTTCTCCAAGACCGACACGACAATAAATAAAAATCAATAACAGGGGAATTGAAGCAAAACTTTAACTAATTAAATTAAGAAGAAAAACTTATCAAACAATCTATTTATTGCGAGAGACATGCTTTCAAGTGATACTCTTGATGAAAACATAGTGTCAACTGAATGCATGTGACTGTTTAATGTGCTTTTCTTCAAGTCTTTAATTAATGGAAGGTTTTATAATTTTCCTTCAAGTTCTATATATGATCATGTCCCTACCACAATTCATTTCCTGAGAAAAATTGAACTAAAATGGCCAAACAAAGCACTGGTCAGTGAATTAATTGCCTTAACAAACACAAAAAAATTCATTAATTTGGACACCATTCAATAAATATCTCTTACAATTGGATGCCAAATGCATGTAATAATTTAATAAAACTTGAAGATATTTAACACATTTTCCTTTGCCATTCTCAATGCAATAGCACAATTTATTAACTATCCCTTCAACCTGCAATCTCCTAGCTAGCTGGTGAAGGGTGGGCAAGGGTTTTAATATATTTGTTGAATGTGGATTTCAATTATTTTACATATCAATTCCAATAAAAAAAAAAAAAAAAAAGAGGTCATTTTCTATTAAAACATCATTCTTGCTGGTCGGCATATATGTTTTTTATGATATTTTTTTGTGAGACCTATTTTAAATGTTAAGAACCTTTATTTTTAAAATAAAAAATTTTAAATTTAATTTATTTATTTTTCATTAAGTATATGAGACCCATTATACTTCATAAAAATGTATGTAAATACTAATTAGTAATTGTTCTCTTTCAAAAGAGCCAAAAGTATCTACATAAAATAACTAATAACTAATTGCATGGAGTTTACCATGTCATGTTTTTAGTGCCGCGTGGCACTTTACAAACTCTATATGTGCTTTGTATTGTTGGTTTGATTTTGCTTTTAGGTGTTAAATAACCGTCTGATGAGTTTGTTTCAGTTATAGAATGTAGTGGAAAATAAAGTGTTATGTGTGTCATTTGAGCTGCTTTCCATCGATTATGATGTATACTTTAGTGAAGAAAGATTCAGTAGTGTTGTACATGTTTGCGGAACTGTCATTTGTTGTTCCTCCCCTGGTTCTTAGCATTCCCTTGCCTGCAAATGCACCCACTACTCAACAAACACACACTTTTGTAGAAGAAGGCCAAGAGGTATATGATAGGTTGGTGTTTTTAATCTTCTTTTTAAAATGTTTTAACTCTGTTTAACTGCTTCGGCAATTTCCATTTGAGGTGGAAATGCAAACAAATATTTTATGATAGGTTTGTTAGAATTCAATTAAGTGAAATTAAAAGGACTGGAAACTGAAAGGATAATAGGTCTGTTAGAATCTCATTTCTTTCTCTCAATGAATTAACGAAACAAAGGGAGAAGGTGAAGAGAAATTGAGGATGCAAATAGTTGCTTTATGATAGGTATGCTAAAATTAAATGAGATAATCAGAGAATGCATAAAGCTGAAATTGAAAGGAATGGAAATTTAGAGCTCACCTTTAGAAAAGAAAGATTCATTAGAGTAGTCTAACATGCACTCATCGTACTAACTCACTTCTCCAGTACCTTTACACAGGTGCTTTATGACATATTCTATGTGTTTTGTTTGTTCCTCCGTGCAAACCGATGATCAAGAATAGGAGCCTTGAAAATCTTGAAAAATCCATGACTAATCTATGATCAAGAATTAAAGAAATGCCAAAATGATGAGCCATCAACCACCATTTGATTAATGATTGTTTAATGACAATTTGAAGGCAGCCAAATGGAAAAAGCTATAATCTAAGAATGAAATGGCTCTCCCTCAACAACCTCTCTAAAACAGTTGCTCTTTATGCTTCTTTTTCTTCTTCTTCACATTCTCTATCCATCAAAAGGTCGCTTCTTCACTACCACCTTCTGCTTCCATTTGCTTTTTTTTTTTTACTTTTATCTAATTTTTTTTAATTTTTTTCTTGCTTTATATTTGTTTCAATTGAACCATTCGCAGATTTGGCAGTTGTTTTGGTCCCGTTTGGAGTCGCCTCCATTAAGCTTTTATGCTTGAGGCAATAACATAACAACTTTTTTTTTTCTATTTTCATCTGTTTATTAGTTTATTTAATTTCACATTAATAAAAAAACAATTATGCAGGGATTTCCAAGCAATGTAACTACATATTATGTCCCTTTTCAAGTATGGGATTCATTGCAGGTAATTAATTATTATCTATGTTAATTCATTATTAAGGATGCGCAAAGTGGTATACCATTTTTTTGGCTAATTGTGAATGCTTGATTGCTTGCTTTCTATCAGGCACTTTCAACTTATATAAGGACAATGCTTTCAAGTTTTGACTTAAGATGACAAATTTTGACCATGTTGTGTGTGTAACTTATTTTTGTTTTTTCTTATAATTCAAGGAACTTTTGGGTGCTATTGGGGTTGGAGAGTAATCAACAATTGTCTTTGGTGCTACGTTTTAGGTATTTTTAGTTATATTATATGCTGGAATTGAAACTTGAAACAATTTTTTTTTCTTGAGTTTAATTAAGGCTTATGATTGCTCTATCGTAACTAGGCTTTTTTTTTTAATTGAACTTTTGTAATGGTTTTTGAGGGACTTAACTGGAATACTTGGAAGCATATTGTTCACATTTTATCAGGTTCCTTTTTTAACATGCTTTTCATGTCTTACATGCACATACCTTTGTTGTTTTTCGTTACGGGTGAAAGGTGCATCATTGGCTTCAACTTTGGTCTCAATTTCTTAGTTTGATATCTTGATTTAGTCATCCACATTTGGTGTCATCAAAATTTATTTTTATGAGTCTTGTTATAGATCATTGAATGGGGTGATTCTATGCTTCTTAGGGCTCAAATCTGGATAGTAATGCCAAAATGTGGTGTCTTGTTACAAATCTTATGAATGATCTCGGTATGCCATCAAGTCCCTCATTACTTCTTTTTTTTTTTTTTTTTGCAGATATGCAATGTCATTGCTTTGGTTTTCTTACTTATTGGATGCAAGTCTAAACTGGGATTTGGAGAAGCCAGACCCAAGAAGAGCATTGCAAAGTGCACTAACTATTGTCATTGCCTACATTTTGGGTGGCTTAATACCTCTCATTCCTTACATTTTATTTGAAGAGCTCAATATGTTGTTATTACATTTGTTATCTTAACCTTAATGGCGACATTGCTAATTTTTAGCTATTTTAAAGGCTAATTTTTAATGAATTTGTAAGCAGATATAATGACAGTACATTTTGGAATTGCATATATTGAACTAAAGCTCAATCTCTTCTTAATCTTGAAGTACTAAACTCAATCTCAATCTTTTATATCAACATCATTTTCTCTTCCACACTTCATTTTACTATTTTGACATTATATTCGATATTATTAACTAACAAGTTTATGTAACAAACATATATGCACAAATTTATTTAATTTAAAAATATCTTCAATATTAAATAAAAATTACAAAATTTATTAGTGTGACTGTTCTTCCACCTTTTGGGCTTTTTGAAAAAATATCAGGATATTACTCAAGATGTCAAGTATCTCCTTAAATTTAAATTGTTATCTATTTATTTATTTTTTCATTTATATAAACATCTATATGATACAACAAATCACATTAAAAAGAAATAACAATTCGTATTGGTACAAGTTTGTTTTTCTTATTTTTCATCCTCTTGAAAGTTATCTATTTTTAAAAGTGTATTTATGGAGGTAAAGTTTCTTATTTTTTTTTATAACAATCATATTTTATTCATTTTTATTATCATTCGTGTATAGCGCGGGTTATTGGCTAGTTAAAGGAATAGCCATAGGAACGGGCACATCATAACATCTGGCAATTTCCATAATATTGAAAATCGTATATTAAGAGAGGAAGGATAGACAAAATTACAAAAAAATATTGACTCAATATTATATAAAGTTGGATAATTAATTAATTTATTTACTAATAAAAATTAAATTAAATTAATAAAAATATAATTTAATTTAATTTAATTGAAAGTTTATTTCCTATTTTAATTATGTTAGCGTCTATTTTATCTCTAATAAAAATTAAATTAATTAAATTCTAATTCTAATTTAATTGAAAGTATGTTTCTTATTTTTATTAGGATAATTTCTATTTTATCTCTAACAAAATTAAATTAAATTAAACTAATTAAAATGTAATTCTAATTTAATTGAAAGTATATTTCCTATTCTAATTAGGTTAACTTCTATTTTTATTTCTAATAAAAATGAAATTAATTAACAGATAATTCTAATTTAATTGAAAGTATGTGTTCTTTATGACATCTTCTATTTTATCTCTAACAAAATTAAATTAATCAATTATTTCATAAAAATTATTATTTATTATTTTAATTATTTACTTATTAAATTTAATATAGTAAAACTTATAAAATTATGTTATATAATTTGATTTATATTAGATAAAACATAAGCATAGTTAATTACTAATATAATTTAATATAACATAATTTTATAAGTCTTACATAAGTATAATTTTATAATTTAATACATAAGTATATATAATTTAATATATATATATATGTTTTAGCTATACTTATGTTTTATCTAATATAAATCAAATTATATAACATAATTTTATAAGTATTACTATATTAAATTTAATAAGTAAATAATTAAAATAATAAATAATAATTTTTATGAAATAATTTATTATGAAAATATTAATGTGAAAAATGTTGAATACTTTGTTTGAAAATGTGTTTTCCATAAGAAAAGTAGCATAATTATTGTTTTTAGATAAGTTTATAAAATTTAACAAAAAACAGTTAAAATTATATATATATATATATATTAAAATTAATAAAATAATAATAAAATATTCAAAAATTCACAAAAATCAAAATAAATTCCAAAAATCACACAAAAATTCATGGAGGTAGATTAAGCTACTAGAATCAATATTTGTAAAGGGATTTTGTGTGAATCAACCATTAACAACCCAAAAAAAAAAAATCAAAACCCTAATGTACCATAAACTAAAAATCAACAAAACTCACAAATGAGGAAGATTGAGCTTGAACCAAGATAGGATTCGACCTCCTCGGAGCTCTAGGAGTCGAACGGCACCAAAATCACATGAAGACGTGGTCGGAAAACGGTCGACAACGAGGAAGCTATCCACTGCTGTTGTTGTCGTTTCTGCGAAATCGATGACCGGAGAGGGTAGAGGAAGTGACGGCGATGAAGGCTGAAGGGAGGAGATTGGTTCGGCGTCAGAGCAGCGAGAGGCACACCGACGAGCAAGGATCGGGAAGTGCAGGGAGGTAAGTTTTTGTGTTTTATGTTTTTGGTTTATGTAAAAGTGATAATATGTATATATTATAGTATAATATTATAATATAAAATATTATTATTAAAATAATATGGTCAAACTTATTTATAGTCAACATATATGTATATGTACACACTATATAGATATAAAATACACATAACTAACATTATATATATACACATATAAATAATATTGTAATATCCCGTGTTTTTAAAAATATTTTTACACTGTACCGGGATATACAGTGTCAATAATTTTTATGCATTATACAATATTTTTATGAGTTGATATGTATTTTAAACCTATTTTAATTACTGTCTATTATTTTTCAGTATTTTACGTAAAATTTTCCCGGGACTTTCATTTTCGGGGAAATTTCCACGTAAACAATGTATTATTAATTATTTTAAATGTATTTACGGGTTTGCATGAACTCATTCATATTTTTAAATTATTAAATAAAGCCTGTGTGTATATTTATTTAATTAGGGTTTATTATTACCCTAATATTTTATTATTTATTTATTATTATTTGATTATTTTATTTATTATTAAATTATTAAAATTTATTATTTTATTATTAATTATTTATTAATATTTAATTATTTTATTTTATTTTATTTTATTTTTTATTTTTTTTTCTTTTTTCTTTTCCTTTTTCTTTCTTTTTCTTTTCCTTTCTCTTTCCTTTTTCTTTCTTTTTCTTTTTCTTCTTCTTCTTCTTCATCTTCCCGCGAGCGCCGACCACCACATTCCTCACCGCCGTTTCTCCCTCCTCCGGCCACCGTTTTCGACACCGCCGGTCCCTATCTTCTCCTTGAGCTCCGGTGAGTGTTATTCTAGCTTTGGTTTGAGCTAAAATGGTCTAGAATTGCTTAGGTTTCGATTTGAAGTTTTCGGCCTCTTTTGGTTTTTGATTTTTTTGAGCTTCGATTTGGATGATTCATGGAAACTTCCTTCACAAATGTTGTTCCTGGTAGTTTAATCTTCATGTATGAATTTTTACAGAATTTTTGGAGGTTTTTTGGATTTTTGGGTATTTTTGAATATTTTAATATTATTTTCTAATTTTCGGAAATTAATTATTTAAATTATGAAATTGGAGTTTATGGTTGAATTAGGTGTTGAAATGAATTATAGAAATTTATTTGGAATTTTTATGAATTTCTAAGTATTTATTTTTAATTATTGAAGTTTAGGTGATTTTGGAAAATTAAGTTAATTGTGTTTTAAATTGAATTTAATTGGTTAATTGAGTTTAATTATTGATATTATTGATAAATATGTTGAGAAAATTAATTTTGGATAATTGTATGATTTTTGGTGAATTTTTGAAGTAATTTAGGTATATATATATATATAGGGGTATTTTGGTAATTTTACCCTAAATTGTCTAAAAATGTAATTTAATTGGTTTTAATATTTATTTAAGGTATAAAAATGATTTCTACAAAATATTTAGTATTTTTAACTAATTAAAACTATTTTCCGGGAATTATTTTCAATTATATATATAATATACGGTTTTTCTAATAAAATGAGTTTTAATCGGTTTTTACAGTGTTTCAAGATTTATTTTGTAATTTCTACGTATGAAATGTATTTTTATGATTTAAGGATATTTTTGGTATATTTGAATATATATTCTGTGTTTGTGGACCCCGGTCGACAGATTGTAGTCTGGAGTCCGACCGAGGGGTTGTGATTGATTGTGGTGTTTATTTTTGAAGTGTATTTTCTTTGCAGGGTCGGCTCTACTCTTTTGAGTAGAGAGATGTCCGTTTTACAGGGGAGGTTCTGCCGGATTTCCGGTAGAATTCTCGTAAAACGTGATATCCAGTCGAACCCTAATTTTCGATTCTGTATTTAATACTCTAGATTGAATTCTAGGATTTCTGTTAGGGTTATTCTGATGTCAATTAATTATTTCTTGTTTAGTTGCGCCGAGACCGAGGATTAGTGGACCAGGCCCGTCGGACCTGTCTCGTGGAGCGCATTAGGTGAGTTACTATATTATATATATATGCTTAGGATGCATGATTTAGGAAATGCATGTTTTATTTTGACTAAATATGCATAAATAACATGATTTATATTCAAGTATATTTTTGGTATATTTTTGGTATATAATAAATTATATACATGTTTTAATAATAAAATATATTTAAAATATTTTTAAATATATTTTTAGTTTAATTCATGATTTGATTGGATTTATTTGACATATATATACTCAAAATATACCTGGTTTACGTTTGGTATATTTCCAGTATATATATGGTTTATATTGTTATTTCATTTATATTCATGCATCATTTATTTTTGTGAATGAATGTTTTATATTTAAGAATGAAGGATATCAATAGAACGTGCTACCTAGTGGGCAGCACTAGGACCGAGTACGTACCAGTACGCCTATAGTATTTAGGCTATATTACTAACTTATTTGTGGATATTGATTTGATTATGATTATTGATATGTGAGATGTGGTTTGTGGGTGTGATTGCTGGAGCTCGGTTGACCAAGTGTCTCGGGGCCAATCACACTGGCAGTCAGACTGCTGGAGCTCGGTTGGCTTAGTGTCTCGGGGCCAATCTACTGTCCAAATGGATTAAGTGAATATATTTGGAATCAGTGAGCTTGTATGGCTAGAGTGTTGTTTAACACTATTTTTCTGAGGTTGCGATATTCTAGGGTTCTATGTGATCCTTCATAAAAGTTGATTTTCAGACAAAATATATAAAATGATTTTTCTGCATCTGTATGAACTTGCCTGTATATATACATATTACTCATATACTGTTGACTGTATGCATTATCACTTAGAGTGTATGTATATATACTATAGTAATTCACTCAGTGAGGTCTGACTCCCCTCCGTTGACTATTTTTCAGGAGAGTCAACTTCCTCAGACCTCAGTAGCAGGTCGATACGCCGGATTTCTTCCGCCCCGGCTTCTTTATGTAAATTGTATACTTGAGTCTTATTTATTTTATCTAGACACTGCAGTAGTTGTGATTTTCAGTAGTTGTGATTTTCAGTAGTTGTAAATTAAAGTATTGGATTTTATGTATTTGTTTTAAATAGATGTATTATAGTAAAACTGGATTTGTATAAAGATTATACATTTATGAGATTATATATGTGATGTGATGAGTTTTGAATTATATCCAGTTGTTATGGATGATATTGTAATATTTATGATTTTATTTTCTGCTGCATTTATTATATTTTTACTGTTATTGTGGCATGCTTTATTTTATTTTTAGGCTTGCTACGGGTTCCGGATTCGAAAGAATTCCCGTTCCCTAGCGCCGGTCATGGCCCCTGTTTTGGGTCGTGACAAAGTTGGTATCAGAACGAAGTTCGTTTCTGAGTGGAGTTCTGTGTCAGGGCTTAGTTTTGTGAGTTGTGGCCCTAGTTTTAAAGTTGTGTTTTCTGTTGGACTACTGCAGTGTAATAGGTTCGAGTATGTCTTGATGAGTATTCCTTGCTGTAGTTTTCAGCGTTATTCCTCCGTTGTCTGTTTTGTCTGAATCTTTCCATTTGTCTTTTCAGAATGAGGAGGCGAGCGCGTGTCGCTCCACCGGTCGTTGAGGCCGAGGATGATGAGTCTTTTCAGGATGAGGTTTTACCTCCTGAGCCGCCAGTTAGACGTAGAGGTCGTGGCAGGGGTAGACCTCGAGGAGCGGCAGGTCGCCGTAGGCAGAGAGAGTTACAGGACGAGGAGCCTGTTGAGCCTGAGTTTGATGTTCCTGTTCCTCCAGTTGTTCAGCCTGCCTATCAGCAGGGTATGTCTGACCCTGAGGCAGCTTTGTTCTATGCCCGAGTTGGCAGGATTGCTTTTGATGGGACTTCTGATCCTTTAGATTTTCTACATGCGATTGAGACTAGGACTCGGACTGCTCATACCGAGTACCAGAGGATCATGATTGTTGAGTTGTCTGTCGAGGGACCAGCTTTGGATTGGTTCATTCAGATGATCCAGCCCTATATGATGACGATGACGTGGGCTCAGTTTCGAGAGCGATTCATGAGGAGATTTTATCTAGAGCCTCTTCGTTTGAGTTATCGTCTTCGTCTGACTAGTATTTCTCGTGGAGATCGATCAGTAGAGGAGTATACCCGAGAGTTTCTTCGTCTGGGTAGATATGCCGAGGATCTGATGCGAGATCAGTATTTCGCTGTTACTACCTATGTTACTGGTTTGGGTTCAGCTTTTGCTGGTATGCCCACAGCAGGTCTTACTCTGGAGTCTGTGATTGAGCTAGCTAAGGAGATCGAGCTGAGGTTAGTTAGGCAGGGAGCGATGCCTGATTATTACCAGTTAGGAGTTCAGTCGAGTGGATCGCAGGCTACTCCGTATTCGAGTTTTCATGTTGGTTCGAGTAGTCAGCAGCGAGGTTCGACTCAGCAGAGTCAGAGACAGCAGCAGCGAGTGCATCGGAGCAGTAGACATGGTCGTGGAGGTCATCGTAGATCATTCAGATTCGGGTCAGGTGCTTCGAGCAGCAGCAGTGGTCGTAGTTCTGGATCAGCGGCCAGTGTTTGTCAGACTTATGGTAGAGTCCATCAGGGACCGTGTTATCTGACACCGTTGACATGTTTCAGATGCGGGCAGACAGGACATTTTGCCAGATCGTGTCCTTATTCTGGATATCAGCAGCAGCAGATTCCGTGATTCCCACAGCAGTCGATTACTAGTGCAGCACCCGTGCCATTTCAGTTACCACCAGCCCAGCATCAGAGTTCTACTCAGTTTGTTCCACAGCAGAGTCGTGGTAGAGGTACTAGAGGAGGTGCTAGAGGTGTTGGCCAGGCTTCTACCAGTCAGCAGGGAGGTCGAGGCCAGGCCAGAGTTTTCCATCTGACTCAGCAGGATGCTCAGGCATCTAATGCAGTCGTGGCAGGTATTCTTTCTGTTTGTTACCTGGATGCTTTGGTTTTGTTTGATCCGGGTGCCACACATTCGTTTGTTTCTCCTGTTTTTGCTTCTAAATCTTGTTGGCAAGCTTCGAGGATGGCTTTTCCTTTGTCTGTTGCCACTCCTCTGAGTGATTCTTTGGACGCCGATATTATTCTTTCTGGTTGTCCAGTTCTCGTGGGAGATAGAGAATTATCCGTCGATTTGATTTTGTTGGATGTGATGGAGTTTGATGTTATTTTGGGAACGGATTGGTTATCTCAGCATTATGCCGTGGTTGATTGCAGGAATAAGGAGGTGATTTTCAGAATTCCTGGTGAAGAAGATTTTAAGTTTGTTGGTGACAGGAGTTCAGCACCTCAGAATCTTATTTCTGTTATTTCAGCTAGGAAGTTGTTGAGGGAAAGGTTGTCAGGGGTTTTTGGCATTGGTCAGGGATACGTCAGTGGAGAAGTTGTCACTCACAGATGTTCCTGTTGCTTGTGAGTTTCCTGATGTTTTTCCCGAGGAGTTGCCAGGTTTACCACCTCATAGAGAGATTGAGTTCTGTATAGATGTGGTTCCAGGTATTACTCCTATATCTATGCCACCCTATCGTATGGCTCCTGCAGAGTTGAGAGAGTTGAAGGAGCAGTTGCAAGAGTTGTTGGAGAAGGGTTTTATCAGACCTAGTGTTTCCCCTTGGGGTGCACCAGTCTTGTTTTGTGAAGAAGAAGGATGGTACCCTGAGACTGTGCATTGACTATAGAGAGCTGAATAAGGTGACAGTGAAGAACAAGTATCCTCTCCCGAGGATAGATGATTTGTTTGATCAGTTACAAGGTGCACAGTTCTTTTCTAAGGTCGACTTGAGGTCGGGTTATCATCAGCTGCGGATTAGTGAAGTTGATATTCCTAAGACAGCTTTCCGCACTCGTTATGGTCATTATGAGTTTCTGGTGATGTCTTTTGGTTTGACTAAAGCACCAGCAGCTTTTATGGACCTGATGAACAGAGTATTCCGACCGTATGTGGATCAGTTTGTGGTAGTCTTCATTGATGATATACTGGTATATTCGAGGAGTATGGAAGAGCACGTATATCATTTGAGGATTGTACTACAGACACTGAGAGATCATCAGCTTTATGCTAAATTCTCGAAGTGTGATTTCTGGATGGAGAGTGTTTCTTTTCTTGGACACGTAGTGTCTAAAGAAGGTATTCAGGTTGATCCACAGAAGGTTGAGGCAGTATCTGAGTGGCCTAGACCTACTTCAGTTACTAAGATTCGGAGTTTTCTGGGTTTAGCCGGGTATTATAGGCGGTTTGTGCAGGATTTTTCCAGGATTGCAGCCCCTATGACTCGCTTGACTCAGAAGAATGTTAGATTCGAGTGGTCAGAAGCTTGTGAGAATAGTTTTCAGTTGTTAAAGGAGAAGTTGACCACAGCGCCAGTATTAGCTTTGCCTAATAGTGTGGATAAGTTCACAGTTTACTGTGATGCCTCTAGAATTGGTCTTGGTTGTGTGTTGATGCAGAATGGAAGGGTGATAGCCTATGCTTCGAGGCAGTTGAAGAAGCATGAGCAGAACTATCCCACACATGATCTTGAGATGGCTGCAGTGATCTTTGCTTTAAAGATTTGGAGACATTATTTGTACGGGGTGACTTGTGAGATATTTATTGATCACAAGAGCCTTAAGTACATTTTCCAGCAGCGAGATCTGAATCTGAGGCAGAGAAGATGGTTGGAACTGTTGAAGGATTATGATTGCGAGATTCTTTACCATCCGGTAAAGCTAATGTGGTAGCAGATGCCTTGAGTAGGAAGTCCTCAGGTAGTCTTGCTCACATTGGTGTTGAGAGGAGACCATTGATCCAGGAATTGCATCTGATGGTGGATCAAGGTCTGATGATGAAGATTAGTAGATCAGGTGGACTGTTAGCTCAGTTTAAAGTACGATCTGTACTAAGGGATAGGATTAAAGCAGCTCAGAGCCGAGATCCTATTCTAGAAGAGCTTGCAGAGAATGTCAGAGCAGGGAAGTTCACTGATTTCACACTCGATGATGATGGTGTGTTGTGGATCAGTGGTAGATTGTGTGTTCCTGATGTGGATGATTTGAAAGAGGAGATTTTAGAGGAAGCACATTCTACAGCCTACAGCGTTCATCCTGGTGTTACTAAGATGTACCACAGTATCAGAGATCTATACTGGTGGGATGGATTGAAGAAGGATGTTGCTGATTATGTTTGCTAAGTGCTTGACGTGTCAGCAAGTGAAAGCCGAACATCAGAAGCCTTCTGGGAAGCTTCAGCCTCTTCCTATTCCCGAGTGGAAGTGGGAAAGGATAACTATGGATTTTGTGATCGGTTTACCTCGTTCGAAGGATGGATACGATTCCATTTGGGTGATTGTAGACAGATTGACGAAGTCTGCACATTTCTTGCCTGTGCAAGCCACATATTCAGTTGCTAGATTGGCGAAGTTGTACGTGAAGCATATTGTGTGCCTTCATGGAGTACCTGTGTCCATTGTGTCAGACAGAGGTTCGGTGTTTACTTCTCGTTTTTGGCAGAAGTTGCAAGAAGCGATGGGCACTAGGTTGGATTTCAGTACTGCTTTTCATCCTCAGACAGATGGTCAGTCTGAGAGGACGATCCAGACACTGGAAGATATGTTGAGGATGTGTGTCTTGGATTTGGGAGGTAGCTGGGATGATCATTTGTCGCTTGTTGAGTTTGCATATAATAACAGCTACCATAGCAGTATTGGCATGGCACCATATGAGGCGTTGTATGGAAGGAAGTGTAGATCCCCGTTGAGTTGGGATGAGATTGGTGAGAGAGCTTTGACTGGACCAGAGATGATTCAAGATGCTGCAGAGAAAGTCGTCGTGATCAAGCGCAGGTTAGAGACCGCAGTTAGTAGACAGAAGAGTTATGCAGATCCTAGGCGCAGAGATGTGGAGTTTCAGGTTGGAGATTTCGTTTTTCTGAAGGTATCTCCGATGAAGGGTGTGATGAGATTTGGCAGGAAGGGTAAGTTAGCACCGAGATATATTGGACCGTTTGAGATTCTGGAGAGAATTGGCACTGTTGCATATCGGTTGGATTTGCCTCCGAGTATGTCACAGGTGCATCCAGTATTTCATATCTCGATGTTGAGGAAGTATATCTCAGATCCTTCACACGTGTTGCAACCTGACAGTGTTAGAAGTGAGTGAAGATTTGACGTTTGTGGAAGAACCTGTGGCGATCGTTGATTTTCAAGTTCGACAGTTGCGATCGAAGCAGATTCCGATGGTCAAGGTTCTGTGGCGTAGCGACAGAGTTGAAGAGCATACGTGGGAGACTGAAGCTGAGATGCGAGCTTCTTACCCGCATCTCTTTCCTTCTTGATCTTTTCTTTGTAGAATTCGGGGACGAATTCTTGTAAGCGGGGAAGACTGTAATATCCCGTGTTTTTAAAAATATTTTTACACTGTACCGGGATATACAGTGTCAATAATTTTTATGCATTATACGATATTTTTATGAGTTGATATGTATTTTAAACCTATTTTAATTACTGTTTATTATTTTCAGTATTTTACGTAAAATTTTCCCGGGACTTTCATTTTCGAGGAAATTTCCACGTAAACAATGTATTATTAATTATTTTAAATGTATTTACGGGTTTGCATGAACTCATACATATTTTTAAATTATTAAATAAAGCCTGTGTGTGTATATTTATTTAATTAGGGTTTATTATTACCCTAATATTTTATTATTTATTTATTATTATTTGATTATTTTATTTATTATTAAATTATTAAAATTTATTATTTTATTATTAATTGTTTATTAATATTTAATTATTTTATTTTATTTTATTTTTTTTCTTTTTTTCTTTTTCTTTTTTTTTTCTTTTCCTTTTTCTTTCTTTTTCTTTTTCTTTCTCTTTCCTTTTTCTTTCTTTTTCTTTTTCTTCTTCTTCTTCTTCTTCTCCCGCGGGCGCCGACCACCACCATTTTCTCACCGCCGTTTCTCCCTCCTCCGGCCACCGTTTTCGACACCGCCGGTCTCTATCTTCTCCTTGAGCTCCGGTGAGTGTTATTCTAGCTTTGGTTTGAGCTAAAATGGTCTAGAATTGCTTAGGTTTTGATTTGAAGTTTTCGGCCTCTTTTGGTTTTTGATTTTTTTGAGCTTCGATTTGGATGATTCATGGAAACTTCCTTCACAAATGTTGTTCCTGGTAGCTTAATATTCATGTATGAATTTTTACAGAATTTTTGGAGGTTGTTTGGATTTTTGGGTATTTTTGAATATTTTAATATTATTTTCTAATTTTCGGAAATTAATTATTTAAATTATGAAATTGGAGTTTATGGTTGAATTAGGTGTTGAAATGAATTATAGAAATTTATTTGGAATTTTTATGAATTTCTAAGTATTTATTTTTAATTATTGAAGTTTAGGTGATTTTGGAAAATTAAGTTAATTGTGTTTTAAATTGAATTTAATTGGTTAATTGAGTTTAATTATTGATATTATTGATAAATATGTTGAGAAAATTAATTTTGGATAATTGTATGATTTTTGGTGAATTTTTGAAGTAATTTAGGTATATATATATATATAGGGGTATTTTGGTAATTTTACCCTAAATTGTCTAAAAATGTAATTTAATTGGTTTTAATATTTATTTAAGGTATAAAAATGATTTCTACAAAATATTTAGTATTTTTAACTAATTAAAACTATTTTCCGGGAATTATTTTCAATTATATATATAATATACGGTTTTTCTAATAAAATGAGTTTTAATCGGTTTTTTACAGTGTTTCAAGATTTATTTTGTAATTTCTACGTATGAAATGTATTTTTATGATTTAAGGATATTTTTGGTATATTTGAATATATATTCTGTGTTTGTGGACCCCGGTCGACAGATTGTAGTCTGGAGTCCGACCGAGGGGTTGTGATTGATTGTGGTGTTTATTTTTGAAGTGTATTTTCTTTGCAGGGTCGGCTCTACTCTTTTGAGTAGAGAGATGTCCGTTTTACAGGGGAGGTTCTGTCGGATTTCCGGTAGAATTCTCGTAAAACGTGATATCCAGTCGAACCCTAATTTTCGATTTTGTATTTAATACTCTAGATTGAATTTTAGGATTTCTGTTAGGGTTATTCTGATGTCGATTAATTATTTCTTGTTTAGTTGCGCCGAGACCGAGGGTTAGTGGACCAGGCCCGTCGGACCTGTCTCGTGCAGCGCATTAGGTGAGTTACTTTATTATATATATATGCTTAGGATGCATGATTTAGAAAATGCATGTTTTATTTTGACTAAATATGCATAAATAACATGATTTATATTCAAGTATATTTTTGGTATATAATAAATTATATACATGTTTTAATAATAAAATATATTTAAAATGTTTTTAAATATATTTTTAGTTTAATTCATGATTTGATTGGATTTATTTGACATATATATACTCAAAATATACCTGGTTTACGTTTGGTATATTTCCAGTATATATATGGTTTATATTGTTATTTCATTTATATTCATGCATCATTTATTTTTGTGAATGAATGTTTTATATTTAAGAATGAAGGATATCAATAGAACGTGCTACCTAGTGGGCAGCACTAGGACCGAGTACGTACCGGTACGCCTATAGTATTTAGGCTATATTACTAACTTATTTGTGGATATTGATTTGATTATGATTATTGATATGTGAGATGTGGTTTATGGGTGTGATTGCTGGAGCTCGGTTGACCAAGTGTCTCGGGGCCAATCATACTGGCAGTCAGACTGCTGGAGCTCGGTTGACTTAGTGTCTCGGGGTCAGTCTATTGTCCAAATGGATTAAGTGAATATATTTGGAATCAGTGAGCCTGTATGGCTAGAGTGTTGTTTAACACTATTTTTCTGAGGTTGCGATATTCTAGGGTTCTATGTGATCCTTCATAAAAGTTGATTTTCAGACAAAATATATAAAATGATTTTTCTGCATCTGTATGAACTTGCCTGTATATATACATATTACTCATATACTGTTGACTGTATGCATTATCACTTAGAGTGTATGTATATATACTATAGTAATTCACTCAGTGAGGTCTGACTCCCCTCCGTTGACTATTTTTCAGGAGAGTCAACTTCCTCAGACCTCAGTAGCAGGTCGATACGCCGGATTTCTTCCGCCCCGGCTTCTTTATGTAAATTGTATACTTGAGTCTTATTTATTTTATCTAGACACTGCAGTAGTTGTGATTTTCAGTAGTTGTGATTTTCAGTAGTTGTAAATTAAAGTATTGGATTTTATGTATTTGTTTTAAAGAGATGTATTATAGTAAAACTGGATTTGTATAAAGATTATACATTTATGAGATTATATATGTGATGTGATGAGTTTTGAATTATATCCAGTTGTTATGGATGATATTGTAATATTTATGATTTTATTTTCCACTGCATTTATTATATTTTTACTGTTATTGTGGCATGCTTTATTTTATTTTTAGGCTTGCTACGGGTTCCGGATTCGAAAGAATTCCCGTTCCCTAGCGCCGGTCATGGCCCCTGTTTTGGGTCGTGACAAATATAAACTCTAATTATTATAATATATAATTATAATACCTAAAATAACAATACAAATAAATAAAATAATTTATTAACAAAATAAATAGGGAAATTTGATGAAACAATTATAGAAATAATAATATTATAACAATCATGCAAATTAATCAACCAAAATAATATATTTACATAGGAAAATTTATTTAAACATTAAATAATATTAATTAACCGTAAAATAGTAAAATAAAATAATTAAATTTAACTTTTAAATTTTATTAACACTGCATATCTCATTTTAAAATAAAATAATTTAAAAACATAGGTCATTACAAATCAATTCTAGAATTGAAAAAAATTAATTATAAAAAATATTGAAGTATATATAATTATTTAAAAAATATTTATAAAAATTATAATAAATTATAACTATATTAAGTTAATATCAAATTATTATATAAATAAAATAACACTATTATAATTTTTAAAATTTTTATTTAATAATAATAATGTATTTAATTATTTATTTACTATATATCATAAGTCAAATAAATTTTTTATTTACATGTAAAATATATAATTATTTACTTATATCTATATATATATATATATATATATATATATATATGTCAACATGAATGTTTTTTTGTGTGAGTCATCAGTATTCAAAATTCAATAAATTATAGCTAATTAATCTAATTTGATTTAAATAGAATTATAAGAAAATAAAAATTTTTCTAATAATTTATTTAATGCTATTACTTAATTGCGCATGTATATTTGAAAAATTATTATTATTAATTAATAGTGTTAAGGTTCATGAGTTGAATACTCTTTGATTTTTTTTTTTTTTTTACATATAGTAATATTAGTGGTTAATAAGTAATTTTTGAAATTCATTTTATGGATCATACGTTTGCTAGATTTCACAAACCTAGATAACGCAATAAAAATTAATCTCACTTATAGTGGAAGAAATTTAAACCCATGACCTCTTCTCTTAAGGGCTTGAGGTAGGCCCCAATTGCAGTCTTGGATGTCAGGTTACATTATTATTACACGATAGAGTTGATGGGCATAGGTTAATATAATAATAATAAATATGGACACGTATCGCTTGTATGAAAAAAAAAAAAATTAAGTTGATTGCTCACCACCGAACTAAGATTGTACTTGACAAGAAATTTACTGAATTTGAACAAGGGATAAAGTTCCGGAATTTGTGACAAGTAACAGTAAATGAAAAAATTTTAAGAGTAATTTCTCTTTAAATAAACGATTCTCTATATTAGAGAAGAAAAATGAAAGAATTTTTTTTTTTATAAGAATATAATCAATAATTTTAAAAGGATATAAATTGTAATTCATTACAACTCACGACATTATGAATTACAATGTGTATCATTATTTTTAATTAAGATGCTCCCATTGCATGCACATATCATTGACATAAATGCTAAAAAAAAAAAGCATTGACATGGGACAAGAAAAATACATATTATTCCTCAAAAACACATGTTACATATTTACCAGAATTATTATTATTATTAGAGTAGTGATAATAATTAGAGTAGTAATACTATGATACAACGGATTATTAAAGATAAAAAAAAATTTTAGATTTTATTATCTCAATAAGTAGAAAATAATATTATTTTTCCTTTTAATTTATAGCGGACCGCTATAAAATCATTTCGGTTATTATTATTGTTATTATTATTATTATTATTAGCATTAGCATTAGCTAGTTAAAGCTTATTCTCAAACCAACCGACACCAGACGCCATCAAAGAATCAATGGATGGAAATGCAGTCTCTTGCGTTACATCACCATTGGAAATCAAGAAGCTCCAGTCTTGGCTTTGATCACATGATACGTTAGTGTCACGATCACTAGCAGCCGCTCCATGATCAAGATTATGTAGCTCAGAATAATCTGCATGAAGTAAATCATGTAGAAGCTGTTCATCTATCCCTAAATCCAGCATTATGTCACTTGAATTATTGTCCTCCTCCAAAGCAAAATCCAACACTGATGATGATTCCGGTAGCATTAATTCATTGTACGACCCTTCTGAGATACTTGTAGCCGTTGATGGTGGTGCCACTACTTCTGTTATGGTGTTATCATCATCCCCATCTCTTGCTTCGTTAGCAGTCACTTTACTACACCTTGAAGCTTCGCTATGGAACACTGTTGCATCATCAGTAGCTGCTTTTTTCTTATGATTAGATTGGTTCGATTGGTTATGAGCTGAAGAGGGTGTTTCTCGGTTTTGCAGTTTCTTGCCAATGATAGTGTTCCAATAGTTCTTGATTTCATTATCTGTTCGTCCTGGTAGCCTCCCTGCTATCAATGACCATCTGCATCCACTACATCATGCTGTGTGAGTGTACATTTATTCAATCATTTTGTTGACTTTCAAAATAATGTGATATAGATATAGATATTAATTCATGTATATAATGGTTGATGGAGAGGACCTGTTGCCAAGGAGTTTGTGAAGTCTGATAATGAGTTCTTCTTCATCATCTGTTATGTTGCCTCTCTTGATATCAGGCCTTAAATAGTTTAACCATCTTAGCCTGCAACTCTTGCCACATCTCTTCAGACCTGCACAGCCATCAAAATACGTATAAACCATGCTCTAATTTGCTTGAAACGATCGATTAAATATATATATAAACTATAGAGTAGCACTGACCAGCTTTCTTGGGTAGATTTCTCCACTTTCCTTGGCCATGGGTTTGAATATAAGCTGTTAGCATCTCATCTTCCATTGGAGTCCATGCTCCTCTATTCACACCTTCCTTAGCACAGCAAGGTTTTCTTCCCATCTCTCTCACTTTCTGATCTCTCCAAGGAGCTTAATGACTAGTGTTATTTGTTTAGACTCTGCCTTTTAGTTGTACTTTCTGCAATATTTTTGCATGCTTCCTTCATTTATATGATATGTGTGGTTGTAAAGTAACACATTGTGATATCCAAAGTGTTTTTTCAAGTTGTATAAGGTTTCAAATTTGAATTTTATGCACATATAAAAAAAAGAGACATTTAAAAAGTTTTACATTCTATTTAAATTCACTCATTTTAAATTTCAAAATATTAAAAACTAATATGACTATAATAATAATATTATTATCTGAGTAATTTGTTCTTAAGAAAAATAGAGAATTCGGAATTTAATTCTCTATTTTGAAAATATATCAACTCAACAATAATATTTTATACTATTAGACCACTCAAAATTATTATTTCAAGTAATATATATATATCCTAAATAAATAACATTTTTTGTAATCATCATGCAAATATAATACAAGAAAAAAAATTATCACATAAATTTAATCTCTAATTTACAAGTTAATTAGGGCAATGTTGCTTTCACAAGATGTTGAAATGTCAACAAAGTTTGTTTTTATTTATAGTTAGGAAATATGGTATCTAGATTCTTTTTATAACATGTTGATTTCATCATCAAATAGCTTACCATAAATTTTTTTAACATTTGTTGTTTTGTTTGTTTGCTGTACATAATTAAGGTATTAGGACCCTATGCCCTAGAAAATTGCTGACAAAAGATGATATTGGCATGTGCAATTTGGGGCCATCATCTCTTGACAATTCATAGTAACTTTCAACAATTAATTAAATAATTAAGAGGGTACTTTAACTAAATTAAAAAGAATTTCAATTGAATTAATGAGGATTTGTGTATATTTTAGTGAAATCACATTACCTTTGTACGTATCAAGGAAGCTAGTCACAATGCCATGGCTATATCTAACTTTCTTTGCATGCTTTTGAAAGTTTGTTGAAAAATTGTACGAGCGAAAGTGATTGGAAGTAAATTCAAGAATAGAGCACATGCTCTAGACGTTATTGCATTTTTTTTTAATTTTTTTTAGCCACTCAATTTTGTTGGATTTCTTTATAACTCAAACGATGAACATTATAATTAAAGCTGAAATCATGGATTCAATTCACCCCTTTTCGAGCTGTTAAAAAAAAATTGTTTGATCCCCCATGTCCCATGTGTTAATTAATTGATTTCTTGACGTTAAGTCAAGTAATCTTTATATTCTTCTAAATCTTCTAGATATCTCACTTTAGTCTTCGATACCATTTTTCATTTCCTGACATCATGGGATTGTTTTTGTTGATACGGTTGATATATTGAAAAAAATTTACCTAACAATATATAATTGAAATCTGTATGTAAGAATTTTCTAAATTCAGTTTGATTCAAATAGGATAAAAAAATAATTAAAATAATACGATTACATATATTACGGTTTGAATCTAAAGTGTCATTTAAATAAAAATGGCTTCTACTAGCTAATCTTAATACTTATTGGTAGGGTTTTATTTAAGCAACATTATTTTGAATTTAAACTGAAATGTATGTTTGCATTAGATTAATTGTTGAAATTTTTATAGTCCTAACAAAATTAATCAAATCAAACTGAATTAATTGGAATTATGAATTTGGATATCAAATAATTTAAATTGAATTATTAATTTTTAAAAATTTTAGTGTTTAATTATTTTCGAATGAGAATACATTTTTATATTAATTTAGTGTTTGAAAGTGATATTATTTTTCTAAATGAATATTATAATAATTGAATTCAGATGGTTGAAATAAAATTTTTTCGACCACTTAAATTATTTTGAGATTTATAACTTTTTTCCAAATTAATTGTGGTTGAATGATCAACATGAATAAAATGAGATCTAAAAGATCATACAATTAATATAAGTAAAAGTGATGTACATCACATATATGGATCGAAAAATTTAAATAAGATTATGTATGCCATTGATATTCCACAATGTTGTTTTGGCTTTAGTCTTGTTTGTATCACGAGGTAATTACTAGACAATAGTAGTGACAGCAACACTTCTGTTTTTTTATAAAAAAAATTATTCCGTCTTTTAAGATAATGTCCAATGTATTGAAAAAATTGTTTGTTTTTTTTTTTAAAAAAAAAAAGTAGTACTTATGCCCACAATAATGGGACCGTTAGTCAGCCAGCAAATCCATCATAGAAGATTATCTTCTCATCACTTGGTGCGGCACAATTAAAACTCTGAGAGTTTTTAGCTTACTGGAAAAAAAATAAAAATAAAAAAATAAAACAACAACTGCTAAATCCACGGTTTTTATTTAAATGATATTTTAAATTTAAATTGTAATGTATGTTAAAGTGTCAAATTAAATGTTATAATATTTTTATTATTTTTATAATTTTATTCAAATTAAACTGAATTAATTATAATTTGTAATTGTCAGTACTTGTTTGAAGAAATTAAAACACCACTGCTTTTAATGTGCGTTAGTAAGTAGTAGTCTAATAATAACAATTCAGATCTTTGATATATATTTTTTTTGACATTTCTTCTCCTTGCAGAGTCGTAGAAATTAAAAGTACAACTTTTTCTTCGAATACAATGAACAACAGAAGTGTAAATTCACATATATTATATTAAAAGGAAAATTATTATACTATATAGTAGCAATTGGTGGATTTGATAGAAAGTGTAAATAATGTCTCAGATTTAAGTTATAATATATACAATTACATTACCTTTTTAGTTGTATTTGAATCGAATTAAATTAGTTATTTACATATCGATAATTTAGAAAAAATGAAAAAAAAAATTTAAAATTTAAATCATAATTTTGTTTCATGCATAAGTTTTTCAATAAAACTGGTCCACAACTTTGGTGAATGATTGGTAGAATATGAAAAGAACATGTGTGACATGAGAAATTTGGACACAAAACCATGGACAATACTCACATACGAAGAAAAAGAGAAAAAAGGCTAAAAATGCATGCATGCAACTTGGGGGGGTGGGTGGAAAGAAGCAAAAGGTACGAATGGTGGTGGGTACCCCTTGCCCTTGGTTCAATCTCCAGCTACCATAATAAATAGAAAATGCCAAACACTAGCATACGCTGTGATGCATGTCCTATGTGCTCTGCTAGACAGGACCATAGTTCTAGTTCCTGCAGATGGCCAAATTGCATATGTATATAATAAGCACTTGAACTTTGCAATGTTTTGTAATTGAGACCCTAAAGTTCATTTTAGTAAAATTGTGCCTTTTTTAAGTTTTTTGATTGAGAAGATGATGATATAATTAGAAGCATTTTTTTTTTATTTTTTGTTTTAAATCTCTGAATTTGTTTTATTAGTTCGGAGGTTGTTTTTCACACTACGCATTTGATATCAAGATTTGTCTATTTTCATATTACATAAATCTAGAATCAATAAAAGTAAAAATTACAATTAGTCGTAGGTTTTATAGAAATAATAAAAGTTAGATGATGCTAAAAGTTAACCTTGTAAAATTTGGGGGGTAAAACCATGTATTTGCCACAATTTTGCGTTCCTCATGTTGTGGAGAATTAGAGGTGATGGTGTGTAGGCTGGCATGATCAGTCATCATCAAGGATGCAATTGGTTGTCCAGCATTTGTAGTGAATCTTTCTAGTTTGGACATGTAAAAAATTAACTTTTTCCAATACATTATTTTACTTGTACACAAGGTTACACTTGCAAAATTCTAAAAATAAGATATATAATTTGATTTTTACCGTCATTAATTTAAAAGGAAAGAGTTATTTATGTTATGTAGTTTATTAATATTAAGGTTATATGATCTCTTAATTTATCAAAATAAAAAAAATATAATATATCTATTGCCCCTATACTTGATATAATTTATCGGTTTGATATTTTAGCTTACAGTTTCGTTATTTCAATAATTAAATTAGTCTAAAATGTATTAATTTAATGATAATATATATATTATTTCTTATATTTATTACTTTTGTTAGTTTGATACATTTAATTGTAGTTTTTAGTCAATTAAATTTATAAAATATAGCATATATTAATTTATTATTTTATAATACATATATTAATATAAATTTTAAAATTATATTTTAAATAAATTCAAATATTAAAAGAGAAAAACGGCAAGTTGAAATATCAAATTAATAAATGGAGAGCAAATGTATTGTGTCCGAAAAAAAAAAAAGAAATTAGTAGGTGTAGGTATAATAGACTTAGTATGTGCTGGCGAGTGTTAACCATCCACTCTAAAGGGCCTGCGTAAAGGGTGTAGGTGTAATATATAGACTGATGTGCCGGTCTACTCATACAAGATCTCCATTGAATCTGTGAAATTATTGGAGGCACCATATCCTTTTGAGTTAAAGTTATTATTTTATGAAAAGACGTTCACAGAAAAAATGTACAATCATTATGAAACATGTTCACATGGAACCCAAGGAGACAGAAGCGCTCGTGTTGACATCAGAGATCATGTCTCATTGCTGTCTCTTTACCATAACAGATATTTCTTCCATTTTGAAAATTTCCGTAAGACTACAGTGTCTCCAATTACTCTTAATTCATTTATAATCAAGAGGAACCCGCTTTCTCATTTAATGTTTATAAATTATTTGCAAAATTAAATAAATCTAAGAAAATTTTATAAAATATAAACTATAAAATTATACATTAAAAATTTTAAAAATTATTTATTAAATAAATTATAATATATTTAATAAAAATTATAATTTCATTTTAATAATATATTTTAAAAATATTTTCAACAACACAAATTTATATATTATATATATAAAATTAAATTACTAAATATTAAAATTATAAATTAACTTACGAATTTCTACTTGAACTTGCTCACAAGTTTCACGAGCCAAGCTTTATATAGTTTGAACTCGGCTCAATTATGAAACGAACTTTAATATATGAGCTCGAACAAATTTTTATCAAGTCGAATATCAAATTACTCACGAGCAGCTTTGGCTTATTTACAACCCTCAAGCATGTTGTCTTCATCGGCTAGGCAAGTTATGAGATACAAAGAGAACAACTAAATCCAAGAACCTAAGCAAAACAAGCTTTAACAAATAAAAAAAATCCAATACATTATACACTTTAAACTGGAAGAGCTTTAGCTGGAGGGGGGAGTATCTAAATTATGGGGCTTGTCGACTCCCCCTCGACATTATACCTATCTTTTTGGTTGTTTGCATATTCTTATAGTGTTAAGAACTGCATCAAATAATCATACATCAACAATAACTATAAACTGGACTATCGCTAGTGCAATCCTTTCAACCGACTTTCGATCTCTACTGCTCACTGAATAATTACAGGCCTTATTCTGCAGCTGCTACGTCTGTCAATCCAAACTGCAAAACAAAGCCAGTTACTACAAGAGTTACATGCAACGGTTACAACACTTAGGGTGAAGGGTAAGTCAACATTTATCATAACAGAGGAATAAAGATTGAAACATCTAGGTAATCATGAAATCCAAGCCTTTTGAGAAAACATTTTTCTTTGATGCTTCCAAGCATGGATGACAACATAATTTGAGGCATTCTAATAAGTCAAGTATTGCAAAAACCAATATTCAAAGACAAATTCTTCAATGCATACGACCAAAATTTCTCTAAGTACAGTTTAGCTAGCTCACTAATCCAAATTGCCAGGTAAACTAAGATCATGTCACAGGAATGCTCTTGCACATATCAGAATAATATCTAATCACCAAATTCCTTGGTTATTAATCACCAAACAACACCAAGGTTATAGTTTGTTAGAGCAATCTTATCTACACCACAATGAGATGTAGTCCACCAAAATTCCTTGAACCTTTTATATGCTTGTTGTCAACAACGATGGAAAAGACTTGCATTGAGTAGTTCCTCAACAAATAAAAAAAAAGGCCTTGCAAGATTTTTTTTACCAGAGGGGGAGGGGGGATGGTGCCCCTCAACAGCCTGAACATCAGGCCAGGCATGCGGGGGGCGCCTTGCAAGATTTCTGCCATAATAAATTACCTCTCCACATTGAATGAATCTCCTACCTGTCCATGCTTTTTATCATTCACAACTGAAATGCCTAAAATTGACCACAACTCTGAATTTTAGCAGATCATCAGGTCTTGAATATAATTAACTCTCTTTCAACCAGCCATAGTTGTAGTACATAATTCAGCTACCGACAGTCTAACCCTAATCTAGAAACAATAATACTTTTTAAGTATTTGATTCAAAGGGAACAAAATGACAAAAACCTACATGGACAACAGCTAAGATCCTATTTCAAAAAAGAGAACTCCTTGTATAACCTTAATCTGCACCTCGTAGAACTCTACGGGAAAAGGTCCAAATATGACCCTAATGTTTATCTCAATTCTCACTTTGGCACTTTATATTTTTCAAAGTCCAATTATGACCCTAAAGTTCGCAAATTTGGTGCATTGTATTTAATGGTGTTAAATTTTTCAGTTAGAACCAAGGGACAATGTCCAAAACTGACCCTCATGTTTACTCTAATTCTCATTTTGCCGCTTTATGTTTTTTATATGGAAAAAATTAAATTTAATATTTCAACAATTTTATTTTTTCTTTAAATTTTAAGAATAAATTATTTAAGTTTCAAATTTTAATTATTTTATAAAATTTAATGAAATTTTTTATTTCAATTCATATAAACTAAGATATAATTTAAACTAATTATTATATTTTAGTTTTTTTATATATTCCATCATTTTGTTAAAAAATTAATTATTTCAATATTATTATTGATTTTAGTTGCCAATTTTTTATATTTTCCTATTATTCTAGTAGTACAAAAAATAACTACATATTAAACTAAAATCATAGAGTATAAATAACATAAATATTAATTAATTAATTTATAATTAAAGTATAATATATGAGTTTAATACCACATAAAAAATTATAAAAAATATTCAACCATTTAGCATTAGATAATAATTTATGCATTTATTATTCATAATTTAATTAATAATTTTAATTTAATTTTAAAAATAATTAAAACTTGAAGCTCAACTAATTTATTCTTGAAATTTAAAAATAAAAATAAATTATCAAAATATTAAATTTAATTTTTTTCTTCAATTAAAAACTAAAAGTGTCAAAATGAGATTTGAGGTAAACATGAGGGTCATTTTTGGACATTGTCCCTTGGTTCTAACGGAAAAATTTAACACCGTTAAATGTGGTGTTTAAATGCACCAGATTTGGAAACGTTAGGGTCATAATTGGACTTCAAAAAAACATAAAGTGCCAAAGTGAAAATTAAGGTAAACATTAGGGGAAGATTTGGACCTTTTCCCTATCTCTACTTGTTTAACATTTATTATATGAAAGTTTGAATGCTCACCAACAAGTTTCATGCTAGACCCAACCAGCATGGAGATTCTATTAGAAATGAAGAATATATCCACTAAAATCGTGTAATATGCTGCAGCATCTGAGAACTGGTTGATTGGGAGACCAACTGCTCTGAACTTGGGGATGGTCTTATCATATGGTTAGTAACAGCTGGGCCGCCAAGCCCTTGTCTGATCATCTCTCTAGGATTGTTATTATTTGTTTCTGAGTGTGAGGGCTCCCTCGATGCACGAATCTGACAGGATGGGTGGTATAAAATAAGTTTTAGGATGCTACAGGAGGAGGATTCAAATTAACTATGTATAGTGATTGTGCTTACCATGTCAAGACGCTTCTTGTGGATGTCACTGGATAACTGCACATTATAAACAAAAGGTATCAAAATGTACCTATTGAAATGTTATTTTGTTTGTAAATAGAGTTTTGAAGAACACAGCTTTCCTTAAGAGCCTGGCCCCACATAATACCACATTGAAGGAAAGAGAGAGAAAAGAAGAAGGGAGAGGGGGAGTTAGAGGGAGATATGATATAAACAAGAAGTCAATATGGCTTTTTCAAGTAGAAAATCACAACTTTTATATAAAAGAAAAGAAGATAAAACAATCATTGTTTTCTGGGTCATTAAAGCTCAAATTTTAAAAAGCAAGTGTATGATACAATTATAAATATTTCCATTAATTCATCCTACTATGATTGCATTCTGTCTGCAGATAGCAATTTGATATTAAAAAGCGGAAATAATGCCTTGATTTACAAATGGCTAATAGACAAAGGTCAAATGCTTACAGGTTTTCTTTGGAAATTTCGTCCTTCAGTTGAAAACCCAGGAACCGTTAGATGCCAATTCTTCTCTGCAAATGATTTTCAACTTATCAGTTCATCAAAACGTAATTTTCTTCACTTTAGAATAATATATGTGAAGCATATATATCAAAACCATTCTCATGTCTGTGACACAAATACTGAAGTAAAAAATACAGAGGGAGTCAGACAGAAAATATAGCCTAGCTTTTATACCAAGAAACAACAAGCCAAAGGAAATGTAAACTATCACTTATATCATGCGATTAATTTAGTATCAGTAAGATTTTGATGTTTGGTTTGTGAAAATAGTATGATGCCATTACCACAAGCAATTAAAAAGTGTCATCTATATATTGCAAGAAAGGATGCTGAGAGCCTGATACAATACCAAAAGACATCAGTGACAATAAAATACTTGACATGGAATGTTCTTCCAATTGAAACAAAAGTTTTGGCCACATATCTGCAGTTTGCATTCCTTTTTCTGTGTAGGTAATATTATTGCAAAATCAGACAGCTAAAAATAATATCACTGTATAACTGGAGTTTGGATCTCAGATGACAAAAAAAAAATATGAGAAAATCAAAGCATTACTTTGTCTTTCAGTGCAGGAATCACTCAAGGTTAATCATGCCTGTTCCACATCCACATTTTTTGGTGCTATTTTTTTTTATCATGTGTAATATATATAACCAATAAGAGTATTCACTCAAATCAATGATTAAATCTGCATGTGGCATAACAACAACTTAAAATAAAACATGAAAAAAAAATGCTTGGAGTGCAGCACAAACCTAAGTGTAGCAATAAATCCTTGGACTCTAATGTTGAAGATTTTCGGTGCTTGGCCAAACTGCATGCAAACATAGTCACCTGCATTTTCATACAAGAAAACACGATTCTGCATAAAAGATGCAAAGCTGGTCTCCAACCAAGAAATAAAATCACTTGACAATTTTCAATAACAAATATTATCATCTGAAAATCTACCAAAGCTTCATAAAGGCAAAATTCCCACAGTGCTTTACTTGTGTAGCTGTGTCATGCTATGGTTCTCACTAGCATTGTAGAATAACCAAGAGATAACTACAGTCATTTCATATGCCCCGTATTTAAAAAAAAAATTGACTTCAGTAAGATTGCTGAATTTGCAAGCACAAAAACTAAATAAGCATTTGATGTTGATGTTACTTCTATTGCAGTAAAAAAATTTGAAGAACCAGAAGCACATCACAAACCAATTACTAGCATACCTATAGACATGCAAAGCATACACCACACAATAAAGATGCATCCACCCACACATTTATGCTTGCATATCTTGGATTATGTTCATAGTTTCATAGTAGATTAAGGGTGTTACAGAGCCTCACATTATCAATAAAGTCGTCAGCAATCTCCAAAAGAAGCTCTTCAACTTCAGGATCCACCTTTCCCTGTGAATCCACCTGAGCATATCGAAATATTAATACTTCCGAAACTATCATTATGCATCAAAAAGCAAGAAAGGGCACAAATGTAACAGTTAAATAATAAATAGCATATGTAATGAAATGCTGGAGAGACCTGTGAAACTAAGTCCTGTATTTTTCTCTTCCCAAGTAGTTGATTAGTTGCTTCTGTTCCTTGGCTTGAACTCCCACCAGGTGTAGTTGTACCAGATGCTGTTGCATCTGGTTGTGACCCTGTCAAACTAAGAGATTTCTGGCCAGTGGGTCCTTGCATCCTTGGAGATTGCTGTTGCTGTTGTTGATGCGAAGGCACTTGTTGTTGTAATTGCTGCTGTTGCAGTAGTTGTTGTTGCATCTGCTGCTGCTGCTGCTGTTGTTGCTGCTGCTGCTGTTGCTGCTGCTGCTGCTGCTGTTGATGCAATTGTTGAGGAGTCATTGCTGGCTGCTGCTGAACCAGATGTGATAACTGCTGTGGGTTTAGTGCCATGGAATTCTGGTGCAGCTGGGAAGATGAAGCCAATTGCTGCTGCAAAAGAACCTGTGACTGCCTCTGTTGTTGAAGACGGAGCGAAGATGAGGCTGGACCAGGCATTCCTGTCATCTGCTTCAGCAACAGTTGCTGTGGCAAAGAGTTCTGCATCATAGATGGCTGTGCATTCTGAGCCATCCCAGACAGTTGAGGATTCATAAATGCTAGTGATGATGTCCTTGATAGGTTTGTAACCTGTAGGTTTTAGAGATAGCATCATAACTATTCAAGCAGACAAACACACCAAATGGAACTAATACATCTACAAATAAATGCATTGACCATAATGATTTCAAAAGTTGCAAGTCCAAAAATGTTTCCTGTGCTTTTTGAAAGAGATAAAGGAAGAAATACCACTTATTAATGTTAGAGAGGAATACTTTAGTACAGCATGGTGACAACAATAAGCTCAGCAGATTCAGTGACAAGAAGCATAATGAAGTGACATTATTGCTACCTGAGATGAGGTGAGTGGATTTTGCTGCGCCAATTGTTGTCTCATTTGTCCAGCATTCATCCGTTGTTGAGCAAACGCAAGAGCGCCATTAGGCCTAAGTTGTGAGGTCAAATTTAGTGAACTCATCATTCCCATTGGTTGCATTCCCTGCAAAGGTTGCCCTGGAGAACTACCAGGATGGAATTGGGACCCTTGAACCAACCCAGCTTTCTGCCTCGGCTACACCCAAAACTTAACTTGTTTTAGACAGAATCGTTTTTTCCATTACTATACTAGAAAATAACTATTTTACTAATTCAATCACAATGTTATAAACCTTTTTCAAATAATTGTATGTTGATCAGATTAGTGGAATTTGAATTTTACTTGTTCGAATATTTGTATGTTGATCACAATAACACTCCATTGTTTGAATTTTACTTGTTCATCATTTTCATCAAAAGTAGCTCACACCTTTTCCAATGCTCTTATTCTACACAACGACGAAATACAAACCATGCAATAATAGCAAATCTTGAGACCCCTATGACTTTCAAGCAACAGAATTGCCCCAATTTTCAAAATCCAAAGAAGAAAAGACATCCAATGGCATTGATGCATTATTCAACCATTAGTTCACATGTGCAAACATTTCTCCGTACCCAGCCTAAAAACACAAAAAGTATAGTGAATCTAACAGACTATTATTACAAGTCTTTTACAATCATTAGCTAGAAAATTAACAACTTTAAAGCACTCTTATTCAGATAAATTTTTAGTGAACTTATTACTATCGAAGCAAAAATGATCAAACCTTTCCATAATTGAAATAGCTCTGATCATTATATTCATAAAATTCGTACTGATAAAAGATAGAACACAGCAAGCAACACCTACTGCCCAAAAACGCATGCTCAACTCTCCAACTCCTATAAATGAACATCTTTAACACAGAACCAAACATATATATAATAAAGATAACAACCTTGCACGTCAGTTCCAGCATGAAGAGGATATTCATTTAAATAGCAACTGAAAGCTAAATATAAACAAAACTAGAAATAAATTGACCAAATTGAGTAAGTACCGAGGCCAACAAATTTAACTGAGCAGCAGCAGCCGCCGCAGCCACAGCACCTGCACCTGTCAACATAGGAAGATGCCCACTTTGACCTATAAGAGCAGAGCGTGACAAGTTAGCGCCACCCATTTGCTGGTTCTGTGAATTCTGTTGCAAATTCTGTTGAATTGAAGTAGACCCACTAAGATTAACTTGACCATAAAGCCCTTGTTGCTGCCTTAAAACGGTACCGTATTGATTCTGCTGCTGCTGTTGGGTAATTTGGGTTAAACGAGACATAGAAGGAGATCTTTGAAGGGCTTGTGAAATTTGATAATTTGCAATGCCTGTCGCATTCTGCTGCTGCTGCTGCTGCTGTGGAGGTGAGGAAATTTGCGGGTCAAGAGAAGGAGAATTCTGAGGTAAATTTGAGGGAGTTTGAGGTTGGGGCTGTGGCTGTGGCTGTGGTGGAGGTGGTGGTGTTAGAGCTGATGTAGTGTTTGAATTTTGATTTGTTAACGTCGTTTGTGGTGGTTGTGGCTGTGATTGTGACTGTGATGGCGGTTGTTGTGGCGGTGGTGCTGAGTCTATTATTGGACTTGGAGAAGAGATTGGTTTAGGCGATGAAGCTGCTGCTCCTCCTCCACCTCCTCCGCTTTCTGCCATTGGCGGGTTTTTTTGTGTTAGGCTTTTCAATTCTTCTGCTATGAATCCATGGATTTTTTTTTTTTCTTTTCCTTGGCTAATCGGAAATCGCAGACACTTTCGTCGACGAAGCGAAAATGATCGAGGGGAGAAGTGGCCTAACGTTGATCTGGGCTGCGGTAGAGACAAAGAGGAGGTGGTGTCGCACGTGACATTGTTGGGTTGGGTTTTGAAAACAGTTGAAGTCAACTATACGTGGCTTTATTTTATTGGATATAGAATTTGCCATGAAGTCCAATTTCACAAATTGCCAAAAAAAAAAAATTTGTCTACATATGTGATCCTAAAAAGTGTAAATCACTTAATTTATGTAATCATACAAATATTATCATGTAATACACCTTATACAAATATTAGCATGATGAATCAAATCCCATAAATACAAATTCATGTAATTTCTAAACAAAAAAATTTAATTAAAATTTAAATCTAAACTCAAATCTCTTACATTCAAATATAACGTTAATTAAGGGAAAATGTCTAAATATAGTCTTAATGTTTTCCTCAATTATCACTTTGACATTTTATATTTTTCGAAGTCCAATTATAACACTAAAGCTTTCAAATCTAGTATATTTAAACACCACATTTTAACAATGTTAAATTTTTCCATTAGAATAAAGGGAAAATGTCCAAAAATAATTCTTATGTTTATCCCAAATTTCATTTTGACACCATATGTTTTTAATTGAAGAAAAAAATTAAATTTAATAACTTATTTTTATATTTAAATTTCAAGCATAAATTATTTGAGCTTCAATTTTTATAGTTTTTATATTTATTATAATTTTTATGTGGTATTAAACACATATATTATACTTTAATTATAAATAAATATTTATTTTATTTATACTCAATGATTTTATTTTAATATGTAGTTATTTTTTTTATTACTAGAATAATAGGAAAATATAAAAAATTGGCAACTAAAATCAATAATAAATATTGAAATAATTAATTTTTTTAACAAAATGATGGGATATATAAAAAAACAAAATAAATGCATGCCATATTATTAATTTATACTTAAATTGTTTTTAAGTATATTATTGATTTATTTTATATATATTTTATGTTTGATTTGAATTTATTTGACATATATATACTTGAAATATACTTAGTTTATTTTAGGTATATTTCTGGTATATATATGGATTATTTTGCTATTATGAAAATCATCATGCATTATTTATTTTCCGAATGTATGATTTATTTTAAATGAAGGATATCGATAGAACGTGCTACCTAGTGGGTAGCACTATGACCGAGTATGTACTGGTACGATAGATTGTAGGGTTGAATTACTAACTTATTTATGGAAATTATGATTTGATTGAGATGTAATGTGATTAATGGTGTGATTGCTGGAGCTCAGTTAACCAAGTATCTCGGGACCAATCACACTAACAGTCAGACTGCTAGAGCTCAATTGATTTAGTATCTCGGGGTTAGTCTACTGTCCATATGGATTAAGTGAATTTATTTAGAATTAGATGAGCTTGTATGGCTAAAATGATGTTATTGTTGTTTAAGGTCGCGATTAAATAGGGTTCTATTCGATCATTTATAAATTAATATTTTTCAGTATTATATATAAAGTGATTTTCAGCATCTGTGTGTATATGTCTGTATATATATTTATTATATATACTAATTACCGATTGCATTTGACATATAGTAAATGCATATATATATATTATAACAATTCACTCAGTAAGATCTGACTCCCCTCAGTTGACATTTTTATAAGAGAGTATCTTAGTTTATATGTATTGAAATAAAAAATTTCATTAAATCTTATAAAATAATTAAATTTTGAAATTTAAATAATTTGTTCTTAAAATTTAAAGTTAAAATAAAATTGTTGAAATATTAAATTTAATTTTGTTCCAAATAAAAAACATAAAGTACCAAAATAAAAATTGTAGTAAACATAAGGGTCATTTTTGAACATTATTCATTGATTTTAACAAAAATTTAACACCATTAAATGTAGTGTTTATTTAGAGTTATAATTAGACTTTGAAAAATATAAAATGTCAAAGTGAAAATTGAGATAATTGAGGTTATAGTTAGACCTTTTCCCTTAAATTAATTCATATAAACGAAAAATTTTACTTTTCAACAGAAACAGAACTCAGCAGGAAAAAAGGCATCCTCACTTTGGAAGCCCATCAATGTGAAACACAAGTTCAGAATGGAAATGGAATTAATTTACATAAATGAAGGGAAACAGGAACTGAAAAATATATCTGAAGTTGAGATGCACACTCAGTAACAGGCTAAGGGGATGCACAACATGTGGTAATGTACATTTAAGCAGTTCGCTGCAAACAGTTAAAAACAATTACAAATGCTAGAACGCAGGCTAGCATGTGGTTGCAACTTCAATACAAAAACTGAAGCCTAAGTTACCGATATTCTAGCCAAATTGAAACCTGTATTTGACAAATTCTGTACATGAAGAAAAAACAGCAACCGTCTTATAGCATTGACGAACTCATGGGATTTGCAAAAAAATGTCTACCGTATACTGACTTTGATCCTCCAGTGCTGCTCCCGACAAGGGTTCCTAGCAAGGCAGGGGGACCCGTTGATAAAGTTTGATGCATCTTTCTGACAATGAGGTGTTTATCTAAAATCATCAACTCTAACAGACTGCGGCAGCTCTACAAAAAGAATCAGAAACACCAAACAATAGTAATGCATGAGCACATTCATAATGTGAGAGTTCCAAGATAGGGATTAGTTCCTGTCTCACTCCCCTGCTTCTACCATCAAACTTTTGAGCTAAAATATAAAATACATACCTGGGGATTCAATACGTCAATCTGGTGGATAATATTTTCCTGTCACGGAAAAGTAAGCAAGCAAGCAAGGGTGAGAAAAAGCATAAACTGAAGTTCTATTTACTTAACTACAAAAGCACTTATTTATATTGAAACTTTCAAAATAATTAAGGAAACCCCATCAGAGTAAATATGGCTTTAAGAACTATCAATTACAAGTCAACCCATCAACAAAATTGGCAAACTTTACAAAGCAGCAAAGAAATTTACATCACGCCAGTATTCAAACATCAGGAAATCAGAGTCTACTTTTAAAATAGGAATCCTACAAGTTTAATTTCTATGTTAATTTCTGCCAGCTGTTAGTTGTTACGTTGTGCTAGGAAGGATGTTGAACAAGTATGATTTTGCAAAAAAATGAGAATATTTAACAGTATTTAGGTCTCAAACAAGTTGCAATAAGGATTTCTAATCACTCAAAAGAGGACAAAACTTTACCTCTAGTATGCCTGGGCTTCTAATCACAATGCCAAGAACACGGCGTACAAGTCCATTGTAGACAACTTTATTCACGCTCCCATTTCCATTTATCCATGGCAATATTGGCATATGTAATTCACTAGAGGACAATCTTTGGGTTACAATGTCATTACTTTGTTTTGGTAGAACTTTGTCTTGCAAGCTCCCTTCATGCACGTTACTCCTTTGCGTTTCAATCAAGGGCATATCCTCTTCAGGAAGATTAAGAATAGTAACTTTGTGCACACCATGGTCGCCTACAGCTGCTACACTCTGTAAACTAGTGCCTTCTACATCAGACTGGAAGACTGACTCTTTACTTCTTCCCAAGGACTTCACCACTGAATATGGGTCAAGATTGTGATGTACACTCCCCAGTGAGGTCAAAAAGTACTTCGAATGATATAAAGCATCAACAACATGAACAGAGTCATAAGCATTGACCTGTACCATAATGAAGAAGGTTAGAAATTTCTTGAGGTCCAAGATCAAGCCCAAGTTGGCCCCCCATGTATGTGAACATAAGAGAATTAAGAGAGAAGCCATTACTAATGCCAAATCTAACCCCCTGATCTTCAACCATAAAGACAGGACAATAACTTGCTGAAGACAGAAAGATTCAGCAAAAACTCAAAACAAAAACCATCATCCAAGCATTCAGATCATATTCTCTCAACTCCCAAAGTCCGATAGTCTGGAAACTAACAATTCTTCTGAGTGAAAATCCCAGCAAATTAAAAATATTAGTAAAAAATGGAAAACAGGAACCATACACTAGGATGGCCAGGAACAGAAGTTGAAAGGCAGAACCCACACACCCACCCACCTACCTATACATGTGCCAAGTAAACCAGTTTCTGGCACATATACCATACATTAATGACATTTTATAATTACAAGGAATACTTTGCAAATACAAAACAAAACCAACCTTCAATACACATCCAAATGCATGGAGCACATCAATGATATGTTCATGTATGTTTTCTCCTGCAAAAAAATAAAAAAAATAAAAAAAAAAAGAACCTCTAAATATTCAATGTAGTGAAACAACCAAATCAAAGGATTAAACCTTTTTTAAAAAAAAAAATGTAAACATTTTTTTTGATTGTGGGGCTTAGAGAGCTCATACCCACAATTTGGGAGACTTCTTCTAATCTTAAACCTTGGTCACCAGCCTTCTGAATGGCAATGTAAACAGTCTTAAAGACTTCAGGACCAACAAGGCCCACCTTTGTTGAATCAGAAGGTTTCAGCATCACATAGTCTACATATCGTACCATTGCTTCCCAAGGTGACTCATCACACCATCTTGCTGCAGGATGAAAGCAGTCGAAATTGGGGATTTCTGGAACACAGACATGTTGAGAAGAAGTAGAGCTGATTTTATGGCTCAAATCATCATTGATTTTATCACTCTGATTATATTCACCAGTACAAGTACCCACAGCATTCAACAAGTCTACAGCGTCAACTGTCGAAACACTTGCACGTTTCAAAAGCACTGTTATACCAGGAAATCCTTTTTCTCTGCGAGAAGTGAGTTCACTATCAGCCAAAGATTTCAGTTTCTTAGATCTATCACTATCACAAAGTTCAATATCCTCGGCCTTTCGTTTAGAGCTTCTCATATCTTCAGCTTCTCCTACACCTTCATCTGGCACACATGGAGAGATGGACAATTCACCAGAAGAAACCAGAGCAAACAAATGAAAAATGTCCCCGCACTGCAAATCTGTGGTAAGATTAATAACCCCTTCAATCAGATCTTTTTCTCTTTCACAGAGCAAATTGGAAAATTTAGCAGCTCTTTTTCCAGTATTAGATGGAAATAAAGATTTAGAAACATTTTGCAAGAATTGTTGAGACAGCTCAAAAGGTTCATCGCCATCACCCCCAATCTGCTAAATGGTGAAAAAGCATGAAAGAAACAAGTTACCCATACATAGGCAGTAGTTGAGAAGGGAAATCATGACAAATTAAATAAGTAGGAGATACAGACAGCAGGAGACAGTAAAAGATATGTCAATATCCAAATATCAGCAGATTAGAAACCTTAAAATGAATTTACAAATAAACTATCAATCAGTGAGTAACAAGAAATTTCATAAGCCAAAGAAAATGTCTTCAACAACACGTCCCAAGTAAATTCACCATAGAGTGGTTACTTTCTGGCAAATGGCAAAATATGCAACTTGTAATAGCATTGTCTTCAACTGAAAAGTTTAGCATATCTGTGCCTGGAATGAATATTATTTCAATTTCCCATCCAGAAGGATTTTCTTAAAATTACAGTGTAAAAGCATATAGGTGTTCCTAAGCAGACAATTATCCATCATGCACCATATATTGGAACAGATAGTCATTCAAAAATGCAGGACATAACTATGACCAATATCCACATATTAGGGAACTTTGAACCAGAAAAATATTAGATATCACCAAATTGTTTATCCACATGCAAACACAGCTCATAAGGGAACTGAGTCAGTTAGTAGCGATATAAGAAGAGAGACTAAGAATTAATAAACCTTAATGAAACAATGCCAGTTAAAGGTAGATGAGGGAATGAGGAAGTCACCCAAGATGAATTAACATGTACAAACAGGACCAATAACTTTAACAGCAAACAGGATTGAATTAGGATTTGAAGTGATTTTGTTCCATAGAAAAGGAAGCATTTGAGCAAGCAAAAGTAAATCAATATGCAAATTTACAATTGTGATCCTCATTGATTAATAGTTTAATCCATATTACTTAAAAGTCCATAGGCCACAATTCAATGTACAGCTCGTCAGAATAGCCTGCAATAAGGAAAGAATTAGAAATATGCTTTACCATTATTCTCTTCTCTCTGAGATAGCTAAAAGCTGCAAAAATATCATGTTCAGAATATCGCCGTAAAGTCTCAGCTAGATGATTTTTCATTTCTGGTGTTGCTGAGGTGCTCAAGAAGACAAGTTTTAAAAGCTCTACTGCATTAGAAACTGCCAAGGATTTATGCACTTGGGCACTAACAAAAGTTCGTCCATTCAAACACTTAATGAACTTCTGATGAAAACGATAACGTCTTGATCTCTGTGCAGGACCTTTATGTATTCCCTGGCCATCCTTATGGACAACATCATTAAGAGTATTTGATGAAACTGATCCAGATCCCAGAGAGTTCTGCAAGGATAAGTCAGCAAATCAGCCATCCAACTCATAAAATAATAGACAGCTACTCAATACTTTTTAATACATTAAATATGCATGCATAAAGGACTTTATGACAAAATATGGATTGAACTTAAAAAAGTTTTATTAACCCCTTTATTCAGTAAGTATTTAAATTGATTGGGCAGCAGAGTGCACTCTTTCTACTGCAGAGTTGGGAAATCTCTTGAGGCACTGCTTACCTAAAAGAGTCTATTTTGATATGTTAGATGTGCAACAAATGACGGAGAAAAAATGGCAAAACCAGAGAAGCATTACAAATGCAAGCCTACCATATCAGTGTTTAAATTGGACAGTTCTTCTGAGGCAGTTTCAGCTGCTTTAGAAGCCTGTGGTTTAGCAATGTGCTTGTACAAAAGAACACCTTCAAAGGCATGCTTAACACTTTTGTCATTAAAATCATCCCATTGGTTTTCCTTGGACTCGGTTTCTTCTGCATGTTGAACAGAATTGGATAACCTGTCAACACTTGTTGAGCATCGAACAAGAATTTGACAGCCGCTATTGTTAACATATGCACTTTGGGTTTTCTGCAGGTGCTTTGCATAACGTTTGCTGAGCATGGTACAGAAGTTCATAAGAGTTTTTCTAAATTGTAAGTTTCTTTTTAATGACGATACTCTCTTTGCGCATACTTTTGGAGGAGCTGGTAGATCTGGAACTTTGTTCCAGTCTATTCGGTTAACCTTTGCCCCAAGAACTGCACGATGTCTTGTGTATTGCATCAACAACTGTCTGTAAGAAGAAAAGGCAAAAATATATATATACATATATTACCTACACATCATTTATTTTCTCTTCCTGAAAAATCCAAGGTAAACTCAGACAGACCACGCAAAGAATATGAAGATATCCAGAAAATCTATCAAAAAATAGCATTTAAAAAAAAAAATTCTTCAACATCTTCATGCTTCCAGCAGCACTAGCATCATCTTTAGTCACATGTCAACAGTAACTTCCTTTTTGTGAGGGACACTAAATAGAGCCAATTATTGATAATTTCATTATCCTGTGTCTCATAAATTTGATGCCTGCAGAGAAATGCTTTTGCAAGATTGTTATTATGAGCCAAAGGGTAATTTCCTCTTACCTATCATTTGCATCTGTCCATGCAAACCTTCTTTGTCGATTTGGCAGGGGCTTTAACAGTGCACGCTGGCTGATTATGGAACGTTGTTTATTATTTTGATTTGACCCCAGCTCTTCCACAGAGTCTAGATGATCATCCTCACAATATGCCGGCAAATAATCAGCATGTAGACCTGAAGAGGGAAGTTCTTGTTCCTCCATGTACCGGTCAGTGGTATCCAGTGATCTCATAAGCCCCTGCTTGGCTAACTGTTCATTTACAGCACCAATACTTCCACGCTTTTTTGAGCTTGGTTCTCTAGATCTCTTTGTTTTGATAGAAGAAAGTTTCCTTCTTTTTGGCTCCTGATGATCCTCATTGGCATTCACAACACCCTTAAATATACTGAGACGTTGCCGGTGCCTACGATAATAGGCACGAAGCACCTGCAATTTCACCCAAAAAAAAATTAGAAAAAAAATATATTTTCCCTAGATAGTAGCAATTAAATTCAGCAGATGGGTACAGAACCAAAACTAACTTAAACAACAAGCTCTGTACAGAAGGCATATAACCACAAGTACACTAACCTGCTGTAAGGATAGATTCAGATCCCTTGCTATTTTCTCACACTCTTCACATGAAATTGTTTTTTTAAAATCATCCTTCACAATTCGCTTTAGGAGCTCAGCACGCTGATGAGCAGACATACCCCGGACAGAGGTCCAAAAACGAGGGTGGAAAACCTGGAAGTAGAAGGCAGACAGAGACAAATTTGAAATTCAGGTGATTTAAAAGTCTATACATAAAAATCAATGCAAGTTACAATGGGATTAATACGCTTTGCATGTGCTAACTTTTGATGCACTTGATTGAAGGAGCAAATTCACAAGGAATTAAGCACATACCTCAGGAACAGATGATCCAGGAAATGCATGTAAGGCAGATCTTGGATCAGCAGCAGCATAACAATACTCCAAAGTTTTCCAATATTCATCAACAGCTTCTCTATTTGATAGAATAAAATCATGTCTGATTCTTGGGCGAAGATCAAGAGAATTTAAATTAGATGTTGCAACCACTGACAGAGGTTCTTCTATGTAAGGTCTAAGCTCCATTGCATGCATAAAGCTCCCATGGTTGGTTTTTACTCCATTTTCCAAGAGTCCGTTGCGTATCAGCCGAATCAGCTACATTACAGAACCCACAATGAGGCATAATATTATAGATATCCAAGAGCTATAAAGAAATGATTAAAACCAAAAGCAGTTCCTACTGACCAGGTGGGATAACTGACCACAAACATGAAGGAACAAACAAGCCCCAAAACTTTCTCAGAGAAGCTCAAGCTTGAGCAGTCAACAAGCAAGACCATTCATGTTTGATCAAACTTGAACCAATCAAATGTTCAATCAACATGATAATTACTATCTGTTGTTTGAAATCCTAATTGTGATTCACAATCATCATTTTGTGGGCATTATTTCATTACCTCAAGAGAACATGAGCATAATTTCCATGCAATGCATAATTTGAGTACTTGACATATCACAAAAGCTTTTGATTATATAAGAGACACACAGATGTAGAAAGCATAAAGGTTGATAAAACTTTTCAACAGCAATATAAAATCTGGCCGTATTTAGTTCAGCTGTCTAAAACAGAGAGAAAACAGGACAATAAGATTTCAGTTCCTCACATTGAATGATATTTCACATTAAACCCAACCATTTAAGAAGTTTTAAATGCCAATGTTACTCTTCCAAACCCATCTATTATTATTCCTGTTCCAAATAGGATTGTTTAGGATTCTTATGAGGAACAGATTAATTCCTTAGATGACGGACAGATTAGTTAAGGTCCTGGATTTTGGTATGGATGTTCAAGCTTCAAGCCTCATTTGCACTTGGGTAGATGAACAGATAAAAATAAATAAACACTGCAAACCACATAAAACAATATCCCCAAATTGTGTAAATCCCCCATTAGTTTTGTAATAATCACATTATCCTCCAAAACAGAACTTGTAATGACAACTCACTGAAGGTCTCAATAACTTTTCAGACACAAAAAACATAGAGACAATTCAATAACACCATGGGGGATGTAGAGAAATTTTCTTTTTTACCCTGGATAAAATGTATAAATTCTGAATGATCTAAGGTATATCATATTATCAGGACCCAAAGGACAATGGCTAACAATCAGCATGAATGGAGGAACAACAAGTATCCAGATGCAATGGTTACACTGACAAAATTAGGTCATTTCAGATATTTCTACCTTTAATCGTCGTAAAATGTCAATTATCAATGACAGTCTCCCAGTTGCCTGTGTATCCATCAGCAGTTTGTATTCTTCAACAGGAAGATCAGAGAGAAGCAAGCCTCTCTTGCTCCTTTCATTCATACTATCAAATTTCTGAGTAGCCCCTACCACCTTTAAGAACAGCTCAATTGGAAGAACCCTCATGGCTGCTTCAAGTGCAAAAAACCTGTGAGTACACTCGTGTGGGCCAGTTGATAAAGCATCATCTCCTCCAGGAAAACTATTCAGGTAACTCCATAAAAAAATATGCAGCAGTTTTGCACGAACCATTTTTGCTAAAACAAAACCATTGGCACGCATGGCTTCTGCTTTAACAGCTGCTTCATCTGAATTCCTACGAGGGTGGTTTCTCATGACACCATTCAATACAGGAATTGATTCACTAGTTTTCAACTTGGATGATGCCTGAATACGAATTTCTTTCTCAAAAGACCTCAGTCTATCATAAATTTCTCCCAGTAGTTCAGGAGGAAAACTCTGAACAGATGGGTGCAGAACAACCATGATAGGACGATTACTGGTACAGTTTGTAACAGCAGGAAGATTTATTTCCACACATTTGCAATGCCCTTCTTGCTGAAGCTTTCTTAATAATCGGTCAATAGTCCTCCTGTCCATGGCTGTGTTCTTGTCCTTCTCAAGACTCATAAGCCATTTATGGAGCTCTACTCTTAAAAGGAATTTCTCATCCTACAGAAGAAAATTTTTATAAAAAATTGTATGTATATATATATATATCTCTTTTTAGAACACGGAACAAAGAAAAATTCATGGAAAAGACTGAAGTTAATTTCTAGTAAGCTCTCAATGAAGTGAATAGCAAAAAGCACCTGTAACCGTTCAAGTATCCTCTGCTCCCTCAAAGCACCATCAACAGTTAAAGGCAAATATGGATGTGATTGATGTGATCCAGAATCAGGTTGCTTCAACAGAGTGATTCCTAAAGAAGGACCATCTGCATCCCCTTCCACAGTCACAAAATCAAATTTTCCATTGGACGTGCTAATTGGCTCATGGAGAAACTCTGGCACCTTGTCAGGGCTGAGGAGCTCATGGCTAGTTTGACCATTTTCGGGGGAGCCACAACAGCGTTCAGCTTCAAAGTCCTTGTCATTCAGTTTTTTTGATGTGGCAAATTCCACTCCAACTGTTGAATTATTGTACTCTAGAAAGCCTTCAGTGGATCTGTCTGGAACATCACAGTGACCCTCAATCACATTAGAAATGTTATTTCCACAAAGGATGCTTTTGCGTTTATCTAGAAATGCATTTGATTCCTCAGGATAAGCATTCTCAGGGGTCCAAACTCGAAATGCTACAGTTCTTTTATGGTTTTCTGCCTGCACACGCATCCCAAATCTAGAGAACAAATTATACAACCTAGAGTCATTTCTTTTCCTATCAATTCCAAGCCTCCCGCACACCTGTGCATATAGATATAAAGCATAATCAAAATCAGCATTCAGAAAAGAAGATAGTTGCAAAGATTACATCAAGTAAGGCTACAATATATCCACCCAAATGCATTGTGCCTGTAAGAACAAAAATAAGCACTAAAAGCTCAATAGCAAAAAAAGTAATAGACCTAAGTACGAAAATAATTTGTTGTGCACAACAGGACCAAACAAAGCACTTCAAAGCTGAGACCAAACTCATCATGATGGAAAATAACGGCAACAATATGTATTTTTGAGAAAATAATGAGGACGGGAGTGGTCAGAATTTAAAAGAATAAAGAACTTTCTGGAGCAAAATGTATTTTAGATACAACAAGTAGCAGACATGAACAGGACAGAAACAAGAAGCAATGCCCACCTCAATTATAGTAGCCCCCTCAGTTCCTTTGGAGTCAATCATATCATAAATTTGATGGTCAATGGGAAGTTCCACAAGCTGCTCCATTTGTTGAGACCTCCTTCCAAACTTCACCAGTTGTTCTACAGGAGAATCATTTCCACATCCATGATTTTTCTTCTCAAAATTGTCAGGAGAAAACTTTTTCAACAAACGAAGGCATCGTTCAACCTGAAAAAATAAATAAATAAGCATGAGAAGAATACAATGAAACAAGCTCAAAAAACCATGTATAGAAACAAGAAACAAACGTTATTGACAAAGGATTTTTTAACACACCTTCCCATTCACTTTAGCATCAAAGGTTTCAACAACGCCAGCATCTGTCAACCTATGACATATCTAAAAGAAGGTATAACTTCAAAAATCAAAATTAACATTACAATCTACAAAACAAAACAAGTCACGGAGACAAGCACAATAGTAAAACTCACATTTCTCCAAGCTCTATGTCCTGCAGTTCCAGTATAACCAAGAGACTGTTTAATATCTGATACTATAAGCACCTTCAATAACAACCAAGAAACATAATCAATAACCCCAAACATAACTTCACACCATCAAAATCACTAGAAAGAACCTTATTTTTTCGCTTTTACCTTATCATTAGCTTCTTGAAGTTTATCACAGATAGCTTTCATAGCAGGTAAAAAATCTTTTACAGCAACATCATTTTTCAAAGAATCTCTCTCGAAACCATCAGTTTCCTCTGCATTTTCTCCTTTATTAATCTCAAATCTTTGCTGAACACCTAAATGTTTTGCATATCGAGATAAATATATCAAATTAGTACAAACAATAGAACTATTTTTACTCTCTCCTCCTTCACAATCAACAGCAGCTTCTTTTGTCTTCACAACCGCCGGTTGTCTAACAATTAACTTTCTACACTCAAGATTCCTCACTCTATAAAAATAATTATGTGCTTCAATTCCTAATTCTTTCGCCAACTGATTTTGCGTAACTCCACTCGTTCTGCAGATAATACATTGTTGAATAATCATCATCATCACAGTCATTAACCTCAAATTAAGCTAAATTAGAGAATTAACTTAGAAATTGAGACCTGGCAACAGCGAGTCTTTCCAGAGTGCGACGTTGAAGAGGACAAATGCCGGAAGGAGAGTCATAAAGGCCAACGAAGCAATCTCTAAGATGATTATTAGCTATGATTTTTAAGTTGAGCTTCTCGGCGTCTTCGAAACGCTGGATTCTAGGATCGCCGGGGTTAAACGGCACGCCGTTTTCAAACTGAAGGGAAGGAATACAGAGGAGATTTTTCCAGAGAGCGGTCTTGATAGCGTCTGTAGGTGCTGGAGCTAAGATGGACCAGAGAGACGATAGTGAGAGACCGGTTGAGCCACGTGAACAGATTTCTTCTAGAGCTGTGGAGATTAGCGTGTCCATTGGAGAGCATGAGAGTGTTTGGCTGCCCAGAAAATAAAATTTTTTTCCCGGGAAAATCTTTAACAGTGATGAACTGTTTTGGGGTAATTGTGCGCGTCAGTGTGAGAGAGGAGCGATAGTATAATACGATGTCGTTTAAAAGGGATTAAAATGCGCTATGATTGCGGTTTAGAAAACAATCCACATGGATATTAAGACAGAAGTAACGCTGTACCGCTTTACAGGCAATAATTGCTTTTCTACGAGGGGGTTAATAACAAAAACACTACTTGAAGTTTATATTATAGGCAATTAGGTCCATATTGTCTTAAAATTGTTGATTTCAATGTGTAAAATTTAAATTTTGATTAAAATATAGGAAAAATACAATTTTTCTGTATTTTAACTTATTATATTACTTCATTTCTAACATTTTAAAAAGTATTTATTTATTTTTGTACTACTTCATCCCGACCGAAGAACTAATAAATATTAACGAAATAAAATATAAGGATGAATATTTTTTTTTTAAATATCAAGAATGAAATAATATAATAGCAAAAATATAAGGAGCAAATAACAAGTTTCCCTTAAAATATTTACACTTCAATTTTAGTTGATGAAAAATATAAAAATTTCATTTTCTTTAGATTTTTATTATGTATTTAAAATATAATTGGCTTTATAAAGCTTATAATTTAATTACAACTGAATTTTTAATTTTCATATGATAAAATATTGAGTTAATAATTCAAATATAACTATATTTAATTTAATTTGAACTATATATATATATTATTAAAATATAAAATATAAGTTGAATTAAATACATTCTTCAAAATATATATATATTCAAATTGTTGGATTTCCCATTTTAAATGATCTAAAATGAAATAAGTTATCAACAACATTTAAATTAGTTGTAAAAGCTATTTTCGCATAAGAAATATTTTAAGAATGAATTACAGTGTATATAATTACATTAAATAGCTATTGGAAGACTTTTGCTGATTTTGTACTTAAATCTAACTAGATTAGTTAGAATCATATTGACTTTGAATAACATTGGTTTAAAAAAAAATTGAAATAAATTATATGAATTTATAAAAAATTAGAGAGTTGAATAGACACCATAATCCATGAAAAGATCTACTAATTAGGTATTGATATGGATAATGATAGAACATTATGGAGTAGACAAACATAAGGGATTATTTAATAATAATAATTAATCAATTCATAATCAAATAAAATAAAAATGAATTAATTCATAATCAAGTAAAATAAAAATAAGAAACAGAATCCAAAACTTAACAGCAGCTGAAGTAAACGAGGGGAAGACGACTTGGAGTGGAGAGAGAGAGAGAGAGAGAGAGAGAGATCATACGCAACACCAACAGCAGCAAAACGTTGTTACACACAGAGACACACACATATATAAGAAGATGAGTGAATGATTGTCTTTTTTTCTCTGTCATTCAAATCTTGTACATAACTCTAAAACATTTCTCTTCCTCTGTTCATCTCTGGTTAATGATCTTTTCTTTAAGGCCTCTCTTTGTTTCACACTCCACACCAGCAAGATTCCATTCTTGCTTCTTGCCTTGAGCAAATTTGAAAGCATCTGTCTGTTCTGTTGTTGTCGTCTTCTTCTTCTTCTTCTTATTTTTGGCTGAAAATGGTTCCATTTTTTCAAGGTAAGCCAATGGGAATTCCTCTAAAGATGAAAGATTTTTCTTTTTTTTTTAGTTCTTATAAGGTCTTGAGTTCATGGGTGAGCTTTAGTTTTGTTATTTCTTTTAAGTTTGTATTGGTGGTGTTGCTTTAACATCCATGCTAGAATGATGATTTTCTTTGCTGGTTCTTGATTTTTCCTGTTAAATTTTAGTTGGTCTTTCGTAAATATGAGCAAGTTTTTTTATTCCAAAGTGGAAGTCTTTTTCTTTTGATTTAATTTAGTTGTAAAGATTGAATTTTTATTTTTTAATTTTGTTAGTGTGTTGTTGTTGTTGGTTTGTGTTTGTTTTGTGGTTATTTCCTAGAAAATGCTTCATGTGCTTACCAAAAGCATTTGCTTTTTGTTTTTCCCATTTGAGAAATAAAATATGGATCTTTCTCTGCTGTTAATTATCATACTGGGATACACTTTTTTCTTAGTTATTTTTCAAAATTATTTTGACCTGTTGATATTTTTCTTTTGGTTTGTTTTCTTGTGGGGGGACTTTTCTTAATTGTTCTGTGATTGACTGACTGAATTCTTTTTTTTTCCTTTGGGTATTTTCAGAGTGGATGTTAATATTCTTCACTAAAATCTTTAACTTGGGATTTGGTTTTTTTGAGGAAAAAAGGGGGGAAGAAGAAAAAAGGTTCCTTTCTATGTGAAAAGGGGTATGCTTCTGTCTTTCTTTTTTTCTTTCTTTTTTTTTTTTTTGGTCATAAAGCAACAATTCATCTGATTTTTCAATTTTTCTTCTTTTCTCCTGTCTATCTGCTCAATGCATTGTCTTGGTCCCGTATGTTTTTCTTACTTGTTTGTTGAGAAAAAATGGATCAAGAAAACTTCACTAAGGTAAAACTTTTGGGTTAGACTTGGTTTAAGTTAGTGCTTATAATCTCTTTTCCTTCATTTTCTTACTAACCAAATATAGGCTCAATGATGCCTTTGGCTTTCTGTAGCCTCATTTATTTTTTGCAAAGATAATTGTAAAAGCACAAAGAGATAAGATAAAATAATGGGAGCTCTTGAAATTTCATATTTTGCAAAGGTTGTGATTGTTTTTTAATCCTTATTTTTTCTTATTTGGTATGTGTAATATGAGTCAATTATTTTGGATGCAGGAAAGGGGTTGAATTTGATTGATTGAAGCGAAGCTAAAATGGAAGGTGATTTATATTCTGGCATAGGCAATGGAACACAAATAGATAGCAAGGTTTTGCAAACAGTTCAGAAGAATTTTATGCAAGTTCAGGACATCTTCGACCAAAACTGGGTGCTAATCAATGAAATAAACCAAAATCATGAATCCAAGGTTCCAGATAACTTGACAAGAAATGTGGGGTTGATTAAAGAGCTAAACAATAACATTAAAAGGGTGGCTGATCTTTATGCAGATGTTTCTAGTAATGTCTCCAGGTCAATGGAAGCCTCATCAGAAGGGGAATCGAGTGGAATTTTGAAGTCCAGTGGGAAAGGAAATCAGAAGAGGATTCGATCCGGGTAATTGATTCGATTTAGCTTTCATACAGATTCTGTAATTTCTTCACGGTAGAATAAGAAGAGTATTTAGATATTGAAGTAAAAGAACTTGATGAGCTTTATTTATGAGTGATGATGTTCATTAAGGGTTTAATTTTCAGTATAATTTTCACCATATCCCTTGGAGAACAATGTAACAAAATTTATGATAATAAAAAGTTTGTATGACTAATTCATCTTATTAAATCAAACATGCTTCTCCTATTACATGTTCTGTGCTGCTTTCTTTACAAACTGTCTAAGTCCATGGAAATTGTTGTTTTTTTCTCTTTTTCTGGAATAGGATATGAATTTTTATTTTAATTTTACTGCCTGATATGATATACTTGATCCTATTATTGGGTGCACTGTAGCTATGATTTGTCATCTGTACTTTCTTTGATCTTTATAAATGTTTGATTGACCAAAGCTTAGCTTTGATCGCTTAACTGTCATTATTGAGAAAAAAAAATGTTTTGAAACCCTTAAAGACTACTCATCTTTTAAGTTTGTTAGAAATGGCCAATTATGATCTATCTTTTAATGGATGATCATCACCATTTTTCTGGTGATATACCATGATCTGCTTTTGATGTGGACTTTCAACAACCCACTTTATTCTTTTCCTATGTTTGTCAAAAGATTCCTCATGATGTCTGCATCCTATAAGAAGCTCACTGTGAAGATTTGATATATTCTATAATTTTTTGAAACCACCTCCCCATTTAGATATCAAAAACTTCTGTTCTCTGAAGCTGTTTGTATTGTTAATTCTCTCTTCCTTTTTTGACTGTGTGGGGAAGTGGAAACATGCACCTCTGTAGTGTGACCTTAGCCACTCTTGGCCTTTTGAGTTGAAGATGCTTTAAGCAGCTTTTTTTTTTTTTTTTTAATATAGTTTTGTTTTGCAGTAAACAGCTGTGATTTAGAATATTATCTTTTAAGTGATGATTATTGACCACTATTTGTCCCAACTAATGCTAATCTCTCAATTTTTTTTTGCTTATGGTCGCGTCAGGATGGATTAATTAAAGAAGATGCTGCATTAGGTAGCAGTTTAAGACATTAATAGTACTTTAAGTGAAATATAATCATGGAAGGGTCCCATTCCATGACTCTTTTAGAAGTGGAACTTATTAAACTTTGCTTATCTTTTGCTTAGATTCTTTCTTTGCTTCTCTCAATAATATTCTCCTTTTTGAAATTCTTAGTTCTGCAATGATCTTTCATTTTACAATTTGATGCTGTCATTACAGTTCACTCACCACATTTTTTAAAAGAACAATGACAGAAACAGACAATTAGATTTGAAAAGTGGTTTGTTGTGGAGCCACTAACTTTTGCATTTTCTTGTATTGTTCATGGAACCACTCATTAGTTTTCTTGGTACCGTTTTTTTTTTTTTTTTAACAATAGTTTTCTTGATCTTTGTAGGCATGTGGGTGATTGCTTAAATGGCTAGTTTTTTTTATAGATATATAATTTGGCATTGATTATGTTGTCATTTCTCCAATTATTGATGCTTCTCTAGTGGATGAATAACAAATATAGAGATTAAAAATGGAAAGGCTAGCAGTAGATTTTAGACTATAACTCTGTCAGCATTGGCTACTTCTGCTCTTCTGGGTTTTCTGCATATCTAGTCTTTTTATGAACCATCAAATCCCACAATTATCTGCACATATATCATTCAGAATAAAAGCTCCAAATTAAATAAATGTCATTCAGAAAACTGCCCATCTTATTATTATTTGATGTTTTGATAAATTGAAGTTTTATATATTAAAAAAAATGTCCACCTAGCTTTAGTCAAGCGGCCAAGTTCTTATCTATATGGCGGAGTACCTAGTATTAAGACTACTCATTCCATTCTCCTCTCTCATCTCCCAATTTATAATGGCCTAAAGATATATACATTCAATAAAATAATTTTATGCGCATATAACTTAGAGTTGAGTATGATAAATTTAAGAAAAATAATCGTTATGTGAGCATATAATTTCAAAGATTTTGTAAGTGTACCATAACAAGTTATTTTTTAATTAATTTGAAAAAAAAAAAAAACCAATAAAGGTGAACATATGCATCTTTTTGTGAGGCCATCACATTATCAACAATTTCTTGGCCAAAATATCGATAAGCAAAATGAAAAAGATAAGGGAAAATTACATTTGAAATTTCAAAGGAAAGAATCTGAATGGGTTTTGAAAAGGATGGAGCAGAAGATTTTGGGTTCTAACCACAAAAAAAAAAAAGCTTGACATGCTGCTCCACATGAAGTGGGTAAAAAGAATCAGACAATTTTAAAGAGTATAGATTATGTTTGTCCGTACTCTAATGTCTGTTCTTTTTTGTTTTTGTTCAATGTTATGATGATTATGATCATATCTCTGATCATATTATTGGAGAATAAGTGATAAAAAAATATTATTGGAGAAAAAGAAAAAAAAAAAAAAAAAAGATGAGAATCGGGTGTCAGTGTATGTGCCTCTTGCCAGCCCAAGGTCCCTCTGAACACGAGAATTCTACAGTTTTGTGGGAGAGAACAATGCAACTCCTAAGGACAATTATGTGACCCACATTGTGCCTGAATCATGCAGGCCATTTCTCTATTCTTCACAATCTACCCATTTCTGAACTCTCAATTATTGGATCTCAACTTTTTCATCAATGATCTGGTATCCAAATTTTATAATATGCTGTCATTATTACTCTAGAGTACTATCAGAATATCCAATACAAAATCATTTGCATCTTGTAAACTTCATATTTCCATATCATCAAGGTCAAGAAAAATACTCAGAGAGAACATGTAAATGTTATCTTAATTGTATAATTTAAAAGTCTGGATGATATTGGAAAAAAAAGTTTGGATGATTGTCAAAAAATTGAGTAGTCTAAAAGTATAGTTACTTTTAAAACATTAATGGGTTAATAGTTCGATTCTTATTTTATTTCTCCCTTTCCGTTCTACAAAAAATATATATATATATATATTTTGTTCGCTTTGACTTGGGAGATCCACCACTAATGATGTTAGACTCAAACCCTTAGACAGATAAATCCACTAATGAGGTATTGTCCACTTTGATTTAGAAGACTCTATAGTTATTGATGTTTAAATGTTAAGCAATTTTTATGTAAAAGTACAAAAGAATGTATGCAATTTATGTGTTTTACATAACCAACTAAAAGCAACACAATTGCAAATGCAAAATGAATATTTTTAGAAAATTAATGACGTGTGCCTTTTTCCAGGAAGTTGTTATTCTGCTTTATCCATCAATCTGGTTATACATTCTTTCCAATCTGAAACCTTCCCTTCTCCATTGATTACCTATTATTTATCAAACAACGTAGACATTATGGTTATGTAGTTGCTAACAAAAATTAACTATAAGAAGATAAAACAAAGTCAGCGACTTAGGCCAAAGTAAATAAACATAGATATTGTTTATTCTTCATTGACAAACAAACCATAACATTAATTTTCTTCTGCCTTGCTCAAGGAAAAAAGTCCATTTCATGCAACATTTGATTATTTGATTTTCAATCATGACATCGATCTATTATATTCAACTAACAAATTAGTACAAGGGCATATGTTCAGAATACTTATTATTCATATAATAAATGAGCGTGAGTGTAATATATCGGAAATAGGATGCTATCCCATAAATCTATTTGTGCCTCCAAATACAGTTAGGAAAACAAACAAAAATTGTGTATATTCTACCATGGACTATGATTAAAAATGTTTGTAAAGGAATCAATGTGATTTCTTGCATCCTAGTTTTTCCGTCTTTGTCAAACCATCTGGTCACATTCTTTTCAAATAAAGTGAAACAATAACAAAGAAAGAAGCTTCTTGCACAACCATTTTAGGGCCAAAAAAGGGGTCAGCAATAAATTATTCCATCAGACAGACTGCTTTTCATGTTTCACCAACCTCAAATATGAATTGGGCTTGAGGAACTGTTTCAAGGGCTTCTACACAAATGAAAGCAGCATCCTCCTTGCTAAGATTTCCCTTTGCTGCACAACCCTGTCATGAGGAGTGTTGAATTTCTACTGCTCCATAAAAATATGGAAAAGATTTTCTTAATAAACTTTATATGCTCAGCAAACCCAACAACAAAAATTAGGCTTCTATGAAAATTAAAAGAATTTAAGAACCAAACCCTTTTGTTTCTCTCATTCTGCTAGGACAAGCTTGTTTCAATTAAAAAGCCTTTCTATTTTGGTTACAAGTTAGAGAATTTTGTACATAATTTGAGACATTAAGCCAGGAACGGCATGGAAGAAACAAGAAATACTGTTCAGTGCTGTGCATCAATATTATGACAGGAAAAATACCTTATCAAAGTTAAAACCTTGTGCTCCACCAGGAGTGTTTTGTAACTGGCCAACTCTGATGATAGTGCAAGGAATTCCTGAGGTCAGTAATGCTGATTCATCTTGCTCGGCTAATTTTCTTGCACTGTTTTGCATCATAGCTTGAATTCCACTGCTAACTCTATAAACAGACAACTGTACTGCAATATTTCATGAATGAATCAAACAAAATATGAATGGCTAGGAAAGATGAAAATTGGGTTTTCACCAATCAATTGGGAAGTTGAACAAATAAAACTCTTGAGTTGACAGTTTAAATTAATTTGCATACTCTATTCATATTATTCAATCATGCTAAATAGCATTTTCCATCTACAGATCACATACTTCGATTTACCTGCCTATTAGAGAAAGAGAGGGATGGATAGATACCTGGGACAAGAGGATTACATGTTTTACACCTTTCAAGCTTCCAACACTAGAGAGGAAGCCTTCCTGTGAAAAAGAACAAGAAGAAGTCACTGAGAAGTATGTGACCAAGAAAATGTCAAAAGACCCGTTATATAAAAGTCTCTGATCATCCTTAGCAAACAATCAAATTTCCAACTAGATTTTACTATTTGTAACTAGACAATGCAGAACCAAGTGATGGTTCCACTGTGAACTGCACAAACTCGCAATTCAAATTAAGTTTACCGTTGGGTCATAAATAAGCATGCTAGGTAAACATTGGGATCACTAGTTAGCTGGTTGACATGAAAATAACATTTATAGTGAAAAGCATTGCATGTAAAAAATAACGGAATTTTATATAGAATGCCAATTACAGATATTTATATGTTGTAAATGGAACTCTGAAATACATACATTTGGGCATATAATTGTTCGAACACCTCTGAGAGCTTTCTTTATGAATAGCTTGCTACTTGTGTCTCCAGATATTGACTTTGTGAAATAGTAACTCAAAGACCATTAGCACTTACAATACACAAAAGAACATACAAGTCAGACAGAGCAGCTTTCAATTAGACATGTACCCACCTCCACATAAGTTCCAAAGGCCTCCATGGCACTTCGTTTATTCTTGACCAATGCCTTAACTTTAGCTCGTTTGACAATCAATGACAGTATTACCATCTACACATTACACAAGCTAGAGATCACGATGCTCAGATTGACGTAATCAACAAAATTTACACCTATGTGGATGATACAATTCCGATAAATAATACAATTAATAGTGAAACACACCTGACCAATTTCACTATCTCCATCTGTGACAAGAACCACATCCCTTAGTTCCTCTTCTTCTGTATTTAAAAGTCAATATCAAAACTTTATTCTTTTCAAGAAAAGAAAGTAAAAATAGACATGAAAAACAAGAAACATCAAGAAATCTGTACAGCATATGTAGAACCTGAATTATCATCCTCATCCTCCATGGTTGATTCATCTTTAGTAACAAGATCAGGTGCACCATACCATTTCCTCAACTTGGGTCCTCCTAAAATTGAATCAAAACAATTACCCATTACCCAGAATTGAGTCTTTAACCCAAAAAAAAAAAAACTGACTTCGTTGAAGTGGTGAAGTACCTTCAATGTAGTCAAGAATTTGATCAAAGAAGCCTATTTTTTTCTTGGCTGAGCAGCTAACAATGGCACGATCTTTTGTGGAGTGTAAGATTGGAGAGGAATTCAATGCTTTGCTTTGACTGTGATATGAAAAAAATGAGCAAGATTGGCAAAACAGAATTGAAGAAAGGGTACTCGCCATTATCACACTCGGCACCTTTTCTTCTTCTTCTTTTCGTTTTTAGATTTTCTTAGCCAGCCGTTTTAATTCCCGCGAAAGTGGATAACTATATTATGGCCCCGCTGCAAGTCTGTAACATATTTATCTTTTATTTTTTTCCTTTTTTTAAAAAACATTCAATAAAAAATAATTTTCTAACAACTAATTTTATACAAATAGTCTGCTAACACAATTATTGATACATATTATCTACTTCACATTATATAATCAATAAATTATTAGAATTATAATATTTTCTTTGTCTTAACAATTATAATATTATTATAACTATTAAATAATTGAGCTTAATTTTAATTTATCAAACTTTATTTAAATTTTAATTTATCAAACTTCATTTAAATTTTAATTAATATTAATAATTTTTATGAATTTCAAACAATTTCTATATCACATTAAAGATTATATTCATTTGCATTTTATAGTTTTTTTTTTTTTTTTAAAGAAATCTGCATTTTATAGTTGATAACCTGACATAAGCCTACAAAAGTTTGAACACCCTAAATTTTTGAATGATATATTTTTTTTTTCATTAGAGGGAAGGCAACAGCCTTAAGGAAGTGCACAGAGCATATTCTTGGAGTCACAACTCCAATAGTATCCTGAAATAACAACTCTAAAATACCTTTGGAGGTCTATCAAGATTAAAGTAATCTACAGGGATATAAACATGATAGTAAAAAAATCACAAAATTGTCTACCCATATCTTTTCTCTCAATTTTTTTATTTTTATATAACTTTTATTTTGACCAATATCAATTGTCTTTTTTATCAGCAACAGTCCATTTAATTTTAATTTTATATGTTTTATTTTTTTTATATTGAATAAATATAAATTTTTAATTTTTTTTATCTCTTAATTGAAATTTTAAATCTTTCTTCATGAAATTTTTACCCTCAATATAATTTCTTATTTTTATAGTTTTCCCTTATGAAATTATTGTCATTAGTAGGATTTCTATAGTTTCCTTTACTGAATTCAGATATCTTTTTATTGTGAATTTCGGACTCACTCAAAGATCAAGAAGTCGATTTATAGCTAAATAAAATTATTGAGTAAAGCATACGTATCATCGAGTTGCAGATCATAAAAGTTCTGTCAATGCGATTGAGAAATAACAATTAGAAAATTTATAATTTCAGTAAAATTTTATTTTGATATTTTTTAATTCTACTATTATTCTTATTATTATTTGATTAACATATATTTTTAATTTTTAATGAATGAAAGGTTTATTTCTTTCTCTACAAAAAAATCACAAAATTATATTTGTCAAAATAAATCAATATCGTTTTTTTTATTATAATAGGAAATATTACTAAACAGAACTAGTTCAAGAAGTACATTATCTCTTAACAGTGCCACAACCCTTGATTTGCAGTGTTTTTTACAGGGATTGGATACTAATTTTAACCAAAAATCCTTCCTTTTTTTTTCTTTTTTAGTTTTGTTTTTCTTTCAATAATCTGATGTTTACATATATTTGTTTTGTGCTTGTTAGCTTCCATAGCTTTCATAACTTTAATAGTCTAAATAGTTGTTGGTGCATATGGTACAACTCCATTACCGCCTTCTGTTTTGCTATAGCTCTTGGCTAGGTCTCAGTTTGCTAATAAGGCATTACATGAACACTGTGACGGAAGAAGATCCTCATCTTCAGAGGTTAGGTGTTGTTGTTCTTTAGTTGATCTTCTCCTCATTACTCTGTTTGCAGATGCTACTAAAGTGTTTAGACAGTGTCGTCTTTTTTAGTCCATAGCACTTATAGTTTAAGTATGTCTAATATGAAATCGCGCCACTCAAAGGTGCTGCTATTGTTACCACAAATACTACTAGGCAATCAGTCTTCTATTATCTTCAAATTAGGGTTACATCCCTAATACTTATTCTTGAGCTCACTCTTTACTCTAATGTCTTATTAGTGTTATGACCTTTCAAATATGTGTTGGCTAGCTACTTGTACTATTGTAAATTATAGTTAATATATAATATCCTTTTATCTGGTTAAAAAGAAAAAGTAGACTATAACACCAATTTACTGGGGAAGAGTAGGACTCAATCAGCTACTTTATTCTCATTTTTAACAATCCAATTAACAAAGACAAACAATGTGGTGGACTTAATTATCGCAACTCAATTTTAATTGTACCAAACAGCAACTTTTACATCACACAACAGACTTGGTATGTATACCCCAAACATTTATGATCTCACTCTCACGTGCACACAAGGAACTGGGCCCACACACCGCTTTTATCTTTTACTTTTAACAATTTATCGGTTATCATATCTATTATATATATCTATTACTATCAAAAACTATTATTGTTATTATCTATAAAACACAGTGTGTATTAGGTATAAATATTGAAATTTAAGCCATTGATATCATCAACGTTTGAATCTATGACCTTACTATTTGAGCTAGATTTCCTGGTGGCGCACACACCTTCTTATTCCTCTCATTGGTCATTGCCCACACCTCCATTTCATTGGCCGAAGTCACCTATTTATAGCTGTACTTATATGCGGGTTACTAACATTCTACGCAACTCTTGTAATGGCGGTGAACTTGGATGCTTTGTAGACAATTCTAGACTTGCTTGTTCCATTATAGCTCATTTGGAGAATCTTCCATAGAGTGAAAGGGAGGCGGTGATGCTGTACTTAATTCTTCAAGTTTAGACATGAAAAAAAAAAACAGTACTTCGCGGCCATCGTCTTGGTGCACATTCTTTTGGTAGACTATATTAAGCTTCAAGTTCGAGAAATCACAGGTTTGTATATATATATATGTATGTTTCGATCGTTATTTTTAAAAAATTTTAAAAGTGATGATTAAGAACAAACCGTTCTATGTGAAACGATATGAAATAACTTTATTTTTCAAATTAATTGCTTAATACAATGGTTTTGTATTAGTTTAATTGATGTCTGAAATGGTTAACTATTATTATTATAGCATCCGTATGTGAGTTCCTCTTCCCAATTCTAATAAGAGAAATAAATTATTAATTGAGCCAATTCTCAAATTAATGAAAATTTCTCTTATGATATTTGATAATGGGATAAGAGGATTTTTCCAAAGATGCTTAAATTGAAATGTTTTGGAGTTTCAAATGCTCTTTGAGTTTGCTTCCACACACTTGGAGTACACTAACTCCTACATTCAAAACTTGCACTTTTACAAATTAAGATACAATTATTAGAGAGAAATTCATTTACATACATTATTAACAATTATATACTTATCTTTTTTTAAAAATCAAAAGTTGAAATGATTTAATTCCTCGCCACAAATGGAGGAATTATACAAACTATAAATTAGAAATTAAATGTTTAAAAAATAAAAAATAAATTATCTATTAAATAAATTATAATATATTTAATAAAAATTATAATTTTATTTTAATAATATATTTTTAAAATATTTTTTACAATGCGAACTTATATATTATATATTCAAAATCAAATTACTAAACATTAAAATTATGAGTTGACTCACGAGTTTCTATTCGAGTTTGTTTAAGAAATTCACGAGCCAAATTTTAACTCGTTTATTAAACAAGTTTCAATATATAAATTCAAATGAGATTTTATTGAGCTAAATACCAAACTGCTCACGAGCGACTGAACTCATTTACACCCCTAATTAAATGGAAAGAGTATGTATTAATTATAAAAAGAAATCAACATAAAATTTATGCATATATTACAACTATATATATATATAGAGAGAGTAATAATCTAATAATGACTTTTTTTTAAAAACATTATAAGATGTGAACTTCAAGTTTAAATTATTGATATGTGAAATTATTTATATCTAATTGTGTTTTGACCCCTATCATTTTATTAGATAAATTATGATCACATGAAATTTAATCAAATTCATTAATCTGTTATTTTATTTTTAAAAGTCAATTAATAATTCTATCATGTTTGATATTATTGATACTACTTTAGATTTGATAATTTTATTGTAAATATGAAATGATGTTAAATTAGTGGAAGAAAAAAATAGTTAATAAAATAAATATTTAGTTAATTTTAAAAAATATAAAATAAAAAGAAATATGAAGAGGCGTTAGTAAATTGCCTAGTATATATATATTTTTTGGGGTCTTATAAAGGCACTCTATATGTACATGTTGGAATTGGGCTTCCGAATTCCGATCCATGATTTGGCTGAACAAAGGCTTATTATTATTATTATTATTTTGAACATAAAACACAGGATTATTTGCTGTCAGAATCTTCTATAAATTTAATTTATAAGTAAAAATATCTATTATTTTTATATGATTTTTGTATTCTGACCGAATTTACGAGATAGGATTTTTTTTTTTGGTCTCAACGATTCATGGTTCACACAAGAAAAGAAAAGGTAAAATCTGACTAATGTTTTTCCCTTCATTTTCTTTTTCTCGGTAGCCAAACAAATCGATCAGTATATAATTTCCCAAAAAAGTTTTTTTTATTTGAATTATTATTTTTTTTAAAGAGATATGCTTTTTTTTTTTCCATTGTTCAGATCTGTATTTTTTATGCACATACACGCACAGATAAGGTAGGACATCGTGTCTTGATTGCTACTGAGTTGTTGGGTTTTCTTTTTTCTCCAATTCAAGTGGGTGATTTTTCTTCTTTTTTTTTTTTTGCTGGTGACAGTACAGATTTTTAGAGATGTTAAGTTGCTGGTTTTGGTTCTTGAATTGAATTTTATTTTATTTTGTGGTTTTGGTAGCTAGCATTGATCACACTCCTCCACTTCCCAGGAAAGGAAAATTATGGGGTGAAGTGGATTCCCCACAATGCTTACATTAAACATGTTGGAGCTTGTTAGTCTCTTTGAACTCTTCTTGAGGTTCCTGGAGTTCGGAAGCTCCTAAATTCAACTCACTCAAAAAGCATATTATTATAATTAACCATGTCCTTTTTCTATGGAATCCATTTGTTTATCATTTTTGCAGGTTGTAGCTATGGAGATTTAATGGCCTAAGATCAGCTTGTTGATGGGTATGCTTTCTTGGGTTCCTTTCTTTGAAGCTGTTTTAACGTAGTGACTTTGGAGTTTGGATGTGCATGATGACTAGGTGGCTCGAGTGAGGGCACAGAAGGCTACTAAGCGCAGGCCTTTGTCATTGGTGACTGCTGTAGAGGCTGCAAGAACTGTTAGATAGATGTTTGATATGAAGATTCAATGGAGTTTCACGGTTTTGACATTGTGTTTATAGTTATTTTCCTTCTAAACTGAGTATATTAGTAAAGTTTTGTGCAAATAATATGTCTGTGATAGGGGCGTAAACTGGTCGAGTTGAGCCAAGCTTTAACTGCCATTGGTGATTGTTTCAGTTGCATTGCGTTGCTTGTGAACAACACTCGCTTGAAATATTTATGTGATTGTAATTCTAATCCATGTTTTCAAATGCGTCAATTTGCCTTTTCTACTTTGTCAACAAGAACCAGAAATTTGATCAACAATCCTTCGAGTTGCTAGCCAGTTCTGTGGCACTGAGACAGATGAGGATCATGAGGGGAGAAGACTTGTGAACATTTATTGAGCTGTTCTTGCCTCTACTAACACTACTGTAGACACCCAATTCGATCAGCCCGTGTTAGCAGATGAATTAGAAATATTCAGTTTGATCGGCTTGTTGTCAAGTCTAATAATGAGAATGTGAAACATAGGCACAAGAATAAAATCTGAATCTTCAATTGAAAATGGACTTGAAAGCCTAAAAACCTCAAAAATCTAAAATTTAGCTCAATTGTTTAAAAATAACTCTGGCTCAACACAAGTCCGGACCAAAGGGGCATCGTTTCAGTACAATGAGGTGATCACCTCTTTGATAGACCACTTGCAGCTATAGTCATAGTGGCCAAGTGGTTGGGCCCCATACCCCAAAACCTGGTTTTGTATAAGAAAGAGATTTTTTAGGGGGAGAGAAAGGCAATAGGGGTTTATGATAGGCTAGGGAGCCTCAGGGCATAGGCAAGGTAGGAGATAAAAAGAAAAAAAAGGAAGAAAAGAGAGGGAGGAGGACCAAAGAAGGTAGAAAAGAAAAAAAAAAGGGAAAAGCTCTGGAAAAACACAGAGAGACGTTCTTGATGGAGGAGGGAGGATCCAAGCCAAAGCAAGTTCATTTTCCTTAGGAGAGGAAAGAGGAAACTTGTGTCAAAGTGGAAATCACACTCTAGTGAGGATCATAATCAAAGACACCTCTGAGGGCTTATCACTTTGGTAAAAAATCTGCATTTAAATTCAATATCTTCATAACTTCATCATTTTGGTGCTTACTTTGCATGTGACTGAGTCGTTAGTATACTTCAGGTATATTTTAGGTTTATTTTATTTGTTATGCTACTTCATTGATATGATCCATTAAACTATTACATGTAGTTATAAATTGGCACCTGTTGGATGCATGTGTGTACGTATTGTTTGCTTAAGGTAGAAGTTTGATTGTTTGAGAGTCAAGCTAGCCTGTTGATCAAAGGTGTTGCCCCATGTCAATGAGGCGATCGCCACATTGACAGGTCGACCAGTTATTTGGCTCTTCTCCCTTTATGAAATTCCACATAATGTTCACTTCACATGCTCTTTCCACCTTTATACATAATTATTTCATTGTATGATGATAATTGTCTTGGTTATTTGAGGGTTTCTTTAACTTGTGACATGAAAACTTCTCTTTTTTTAGAACATTATTTGTAAAATATTGTTATATATGATATCGTGTTTTGCAAGAAGGAAGTAATTGTATGTTTATTGTAGAAATTACTTGATGATTTCCATCATTGAGTAGTTGCTTTCATTAGTTAACTCTTTAGAGCATTTCGCTTGTGTAAATAGTTTATTATTATTTTACTTTTAGTATATGTATGGTTTATTTTCTGTCTATTATTCTTTCATCTTCCCTTAAAGCGTTGTAATCTCTAATCCCTTTCCCCGTTTGATTCAAATGTATGGTTGTAAATTATTACTTATTTTATTTTTGTTGAATGTTAGGACTTAAAAACATAAAATTGGATTAATGTGCAAATTTAAACTTAACTATAAAATTTGGCAATTATCCGAAGGCAATTACAATACGTGTGGTAATAAAGAAATAATTGAATAATTAAAGGTAATAACACACAAAACACAAATGGAGGCCAATCGTAAGGTTGGGTGAACATTTAAATGCTTATACCAGTTTCCAAACTCGTTATCTGACGACGACTTCTGGGAACCTCTATGGAATCCAGTTGTTGTACACTGTGTCTCGACTTTTATCCAGGTGGCGACTCCATCTCCGAATAGGCCCAAGACCTATATCGTATTTTCAAATAGGCCTCGAGCCTACACAGTGCTGTGGTTACCAAATACTTGGGTGCACTCTAAACCCTACTGCCTACAGTGGCGACTCCACTCGGGATAGAGAAATTGATTCCAGTGTTTTGCATTTTATCATTTTTAATTATTTTCTTATTTCTTCCTACATTTATGCATTCACTATACATTTTGCACATAATGAGCACTTTGGTCCCAAATAAACCCAACAATAGTCAGTACTTCGCTACCTACGTTTCACTCAAACCTGGTGGTGAAATATTTGATTATTGTCACTCACAACACGTACTAATTCGTGTTGTTTGACCCTTGAGTGAGAAGACGTATATCGTTGTGGGAGCCTAAGCCTTTTTACCCAAGACTTAAGCCCATGTAATGACCTAACAGCTATACTTAGGAATTTTCCCCACATGCATATGTGTTATGCCATATAATGGACCCTTAAAATAAATCTTGAGCCCATTAATAAGCAATCCAAGGTAAAATGGGCCCTCGTGTCCAACCAAAGTCCATTATAAATAAACTAAGTCAATAAGGACCTCTCATGCCTATTCATAACCCATTTCAAGTGGGCCTTGATTAGTAAGTTTATGGTGCAAAGGACCTTGGCTCATAGGAAATTGACTCCGGCTTTATTTAAAGGACCTGTTACTTGTCTAAATCATTTTAAGAGTTATCTTGTATACGTCAGTTTTGTTATCCTTTGTTGATAATTAAAACCCAGGCCAAAAATCCTAGGGTAAGATACTCACCATTGAATATGATTATAGGAGAAATAAAGGAGAAATTTGCATGTTTAAGCTTCCCATTTTGATTTTATGTATCTTCTTTTTATTATTTATTTATTTATTAAGTTCCCTTAAAATAAAATGGACTTGCATATCATGCATACACATCATGCATCATTCTAACATATGATTTTGCAGCACTATAGATCCCTCGAGCTCATCAGAGTGGGTCTAAATCAGTTCAGGTCGTTTGGTCAGAAATTTAGAAGTGGGAATGACAAGTGGTTTTGATCCAGAGGCCTTTATGGTACAGTTAAAAGATGAAGTGATTGTAGAAACTTAGTCTATAATGAGGGAGATGATGGGGAAATTACTAAGCTCATTAGGGAGAATCAGCTGGTGCCGTCGTCCAATATGCCACCAATCAATCCGATAGATCTCAATGAGGAGATCCTAATTCAGGGAAGGGAAGAAGATGATGTAACGGTGCTGGCCAACCCATCAAACTGAAGAAATGTGAACCTAACTAAAAATATGGGGCAAATTGAGTGGGCCATGAGCAGGACTGTAATATCCCGTGTTTTTAAAATATTTTTACACAGTACCGGGATATGCAGAGTTAATGATTTCTGTATTTTTATGATATTTTTATGAGTTGATATGTATTTTAAACCTATTTTAATTATTGTATATTATTTTCAGTATTTTACGTAAAATTTTCCCGGGACTTGTATTTTCGGGGAAATTTTCACGTAAACAATGTATTATTAATTATTTTAAATGTATTTACGGACTTGCATGAACTCATACATATTTTTAAATTATTAAATAAAGACTGTGTGTGTATATTTATTTAATTAGGGTTTATTATTACCCTAATATTTTATTAAGTATTTATTTGTTTAATTGTTATTTAATTAATTTTATTTGGTATAAATTATTAAAATATTAATATTTTTATGTGTGTGGTGTATATTTGATGTGTGTAATTTAATATTATTTTAATATATAGTATAAAGTATATATATATACATATATTTGTCAAAATTTCAAAAGAATTTGGAAAATTACACTTTTGCCTCCGACATCTCCTTCTTCCTCCCGATCCTTCCCCTTGCCGTCCGGGCGTCTATCACGCCGTTCCTTCACCGTGGGTGTGCCGTCCGGTGTGCCACCGTCTTCCCCGATCAGTTTCGCCACCTGAGGAGGCCGTTTCCGGCGTCGGGAGATCGATTTTGGCCGGAGAAGCCGAAAATCGATCCACCGTCGATCACGCCGATTCCGGCCATCGTTTTCGACACCGCCAGTCTCTTTCTTCTCCTTGAGCTCCGGTGAGTGTGATTCTAGCTTTGGTTTGAGCTAAAATGGTCTAGAATTGCTTAGTTTTCGATTTGTCAATTTCGGCCTATTAGGGTTTTTGATTTTTTTGAGCTTCGAATTGGATGATTCATGGAAACTTCCTTCACAAATGTTGTTCCTAGTAGCTCAATCTTCATGTATGAATTTTTGTAGAATTTTTGGAGATTGTTTGGATTTTTGGGTATTTTTGAATATTTTAATATTATTTTCTAATTTTCGGAAATTAATTATTTAAATTATGAAATTTGAGTTTATGGTTAAATTAGGTGTTGAAATGAATTATAGGAATTTATTTGGAATTTTTATGAATTTCTAAGTATTTATTTTGAATTTTTGAAGTTTATGGAATTTTGGAAAAATTAGGTTAAATGTGTTTTTATTTGAATTTAATTGGTTAATTGAGTTTAATTATTAATATTATTGATAAATATGTTGAGAAAATTAATTTTGGATAATTGTATGATTTTTGGTGAATTTTTGAAGTAATTTAGGTATATTTATATATATAGGGGTATTTTGGTAATTTTACCCTAAATTGTCTAAAAATGTAATTTAATTGGTTTTAATAGTTATTTAAGGTATAAAAATGATTTCTACAAAATATTTAGTATTTTTAACTAATTAAAACTATTTTTCGTGAATTATTTTCAATTATATATATAATATACGATTTTTCTAATAAAATGAGTTTTAATCGGTTTTTATAGTGTTTCAAGGTTAATTATGTAATTTTTACCTATGAAATGTATTTCTGTGATTTAAGGATATTTTCGGTATTTTTGGAATTATTCTGTGTTTGTGGACCCCGGTCGGTGGACTGTAGTTTGGAGTCCGACCGTGGGATTTTGATTGTGTTGAGCCTATTTCTCGAAGTGTGTTTCTTTGCAGGGTCGGCTCTACTCTTTTGAGTAGAGAGATGTCCGTTTTACAGGGGAGGTTCTGCCGAATTTTCGGTAGAATTCTCGTAAAACGTGATATCCAGTCGAACCCTAATTCTGTTTTCGTATTTTAATACTCTAGATTGAATTCTAGAATTTCTATTAGGGTTACTCTGATATCGGTTATTTATTTCTTGTTTAGTTGCGCCGAGACCGAGGGCTAGTGGACTAGGCCCGTCGAACCTGTCTCGTGGAGCGCATTAGGTGAGTTACTATATTATATATATATGCTTAGGATGCATGATTTAGAAATGCATGTTTTATGTTGATTAAATATGCATAAATAATTTGATTATTTCTTAAGTTTACATTAAGTATATTTTTGGTTTATTTTTGGTATATATTAAATTGTATGCATGTTTTGTAAATAAAATATATTTAAAATGTTTTTAAATATATTTCCAGCTTAATTTATAATTTGATTGAATGTATTTGATATATATATACTCGAAATATACCTGGTTTACTTTTGGTATATTTCCGGTATATATATGGTTTATATGGTTATTTCATTTATATTCATGCATCATTTATTTTTGTGAATGAATGTTTTATATTTAAGAATGAAGGATATCAATAGAACGTGCTACCTAGTGGGCAGCACTAGGACCGAGTACGTACCGGTACGCCTATAGTATTTAGGCTATATTACTAACTTATTTGTGGAGATTGATTTGATTATGATTATTGTTATGTGTGAGATGTGGTTTGTGGGTGTGATTGCTGGAGCTCGATTGACCAAGTGTCTCGGGGCCAATCACACTGGCAGTCAGACTGCTGGAGCTCGGTTGACTTAGTGTCTCGGGGCCAGTCTACTGTCCAAATGGATTAAGTGGATATATTTGGAATAAGTGAGCCTGTATGGCCAGAGTGTTGTTTAACACTATTTTTGAGGTTGCGATATTCTAGGGTTCTATGTGATCCTTCATAAACTGTGATTTTTCAGTAAAATATATAAAAATGATTTTTCTGCATCTGTATGAATTTGCCTATATATATATACATATTATATATATACTGTTGATTGTATGCATTATCACTTAGTGTGTATATATATATATTATAGTAATTCACTCAGTGAGGTCTGACTCCCCTCCGTTGACTATTTTTCAGGAGAGTCAACTTCCTCAGACCTCAATAGCAGGTCGATACGCCGGATTTCTTCCGCCCCGGCTTCTTTATGTAAATTGTCTACTTGAGTCTTATTTATTTTATCTAGACACTGCAGTAGTTGTAAATTAAAGTATTGGATTTCATGTACTTTATTTTAAAGAGATGTATTATATTAAAACTGGATTTGTATTAAAGATTATACATTTATGTGATGAGATGAGTTTTGAATTAATCCAGTTGATATGGATGATATTATGAAATTATGATTTTTATTTTTCGTTGCATATCATACTGTTACTGTTATTATGGCATGATTTATTTTATTTTTAGGCTTGCTACGAGTTCCGGATTCGAAATAATTCCCGTTCCCTAGTGCCGGTCATGGCCCCTGTTTTGGGTCGTGACAAAGTTGGTATCAGAGCAGAGTTCTGTGTCAGGGCTTAGTTATGTGAGTTGTGGCCCTAGTTTTTGAGTTGTGTTTTCTGTTGAACTACTGCAGTGTATTAGGTTCGAGTATGTCTTGATAAGTATTCCTTGCTGTAGTTTTCAGCGTTATTCCTCCGTTGTCTGTTTTGTCTGAATCTTTTCATTTGTCTTTTCAGAATGAGGAGGCGAGCGCGTGTCGCTCCACCGGTCGTTGAGGCTGAGGATGATGAGTCTTTTCAGGATGAGGTTTTACCTCCTGAGCAGCCAGTTAGACGTAGAGGTCGTGGCAGAGGTAGACCTCGAGGAGCGGCAGGTCACCGTAGGCAGAGAGAGTTACAGGACGAGGAGCCTGTTGAGCCTGAATTTGATGTTCCTGTTCCTCCAGTTGTTCAGCCTGTTCAGCCTGCCTATCAGCAGGGTATGTCTGACCCTGAGGCAGCATTGTTCTATGCCCGAGTTGGCAGGATTGCTTTTGATGGTACTTCTGATCCTTTAGATTTTTTGCATGCGATTGAGACTAGGACTCGGACTGCTCATACCGAGTACCAGAGGATCATGATCGTTGAGTTGTCTGTTGAGGGACCAGCCTTGGATTGGTTCATTCAGATGATCCAGCCCTATATGATGACGATGACGTGGGCTCAGTTTCGAGAGCGGTTTATGAGGAGATTCTGTCCAGAGCCTCTTCGTTTGAGTTATCGTCTCCGTCTGACTAGTATTTCTCGTGGAGATCGATTTGTAGAGGAGTATACCCGAGAGTTTCTTCGTCTGGGTAGATATGCTAAGGATCTGATGCGAGATCAGTATTTCGCTGTTACTACGTACGTTACTGGTTTGGGTTCAGCTTTTGCTGGTATGCCTACAGCAGGTCTTACTCTGGAGTCTGTGATTGAGCTAGCTAAAGAGATCGAGCTGAGACTAGTTAGGCAGGGAGCGATGCCTGATTATTATCAGCTAGGAGTTCAGTCGAGTGGATTGCAGGCTACTCCATATTCAAGTTTTCATGTTGGTTCGAGTAGTCAGCAGCGAGGTTCGACTCAGCAGAGTCAGAGACAGCAGCAGCGAGTGCATCGGAGCAGTAGACATGGCCGTGGAGGTCAGCGTAGATCGTTCAGATTCGGGTCAGGTGCTTCGAGCAGCAGCAGTGATCGTAGTTCTGGATCAGTGGCCAGTGTTTATCAGACTTGTGGTAGAGTCCATCAGGGACCGTGTTATCTGACACCATTGACATGTTTCAGATGCAGGCAGACAGGACATTTTGCCAGATCGTGTCCTTATTCCGGGTATCAGCAGCAGCAGATTTCACGATTCCCACAGCAGTCGATTACTAGTGCAGCACCCGTGCCATTTCAGTTACTACCAGCCCAGCATCAGAGTTCCACTCAGTTTGTTCCACAGCAGAGTTGTGGTAGAGGTACTAGAGGAGGTGCCAGAGGTGTTGGCCAGGCTTCTACCAGTCAGCAAGGAGGTCGAGGTCAGGCCAGAGTCTTCCATCTGACTCAGCAGGATGCTCAGGCATCTAATGCAGTCGTGGCAGGTATTGTTTCTGTTTGTTACCTGGATGCATGGGTTTTGTTTGATCCGGGTGCCATGCATTCATTTGTTTCTCCTGTTTTTGCTTCTAAATCTTATTGGCAAGCTTCGAGGATGGCTTTTCCTTTGTCTGTTGCCACTCCTCTGAGTGATTCTTTGGATGCCGATATTGTTCTTTCTGGTTGTCCAGTTCTCGTGGGAGATAGAGAATTACCCACTGATTTGATTTTATTGGATGTGATGGAGTTTGATGTTATTTTGGGAATGGATTGGTTGTCTCAGCACTTTGCCGTGGTAGATTGCAGGGATAAGGAGGTGACTTTTAGAATTCCTGGTGAAGTAGAGTTTAAGTTTGTTGGTGATAGGAGTTCAGCACCTCAGAATCTTATTTCTGTTATTACGGCTAGGAAGTTGTTGAAGAAAGGTTGTCAGGGGTTTTTGGCATTGGTCAGGGATACGTCAGTGGAGAAGTTGTTACTCACAGATGTTCCTGTTGCTTGTGAGTTTCCTGATGTTTTTCTCGAGGAGTTGCCAGGTTTACCACCTCATAGAGAGATTGAGTTCTGTATAGATGTGGTACCAAGTACTACTCCTATATCTATGCCACCCTATCGTTTGGCTCCTGCAGAGTTGAGAGAGTTGAAGGAGCAGTTACAAGAGTTGTTGGATAAGGGTTTCATTAGACCTAATGTTTCCCCTTGGGGTGCACCAGTCTTATTTGTGAAGAAAAAGGATGGTACCCTGAGACTGTGCATTGACTATAGAGAGTTGAATAAGGTGACGGTGAAGAACAAGTATCCTCTCCCGAGGATAGATGATTTGTTTGATCAGCTCCAGGGTGCACAATTCTTTTCTAAGGTTGACTTGAGGTCAGGTTATCATCAGCTGCGGATCAGTGAATCTGATATTCCTAAGACAGCTTTCCGCACTCGTTATGGTCATTATGAGTTTCTGGTGATGTCTTTTGGTTTGACTAATGCACCAGCAGCTTTTATGGATCTGATGAACAGAGTATTCAGACCGTATGTGGATCAGTTTGTAGTAGTCTTCATTGATGATATACTAGTATATTCGAGGAGTATGGAAGAGCATGTATATCATTTGAGGATTGTACTACAGACACTGAGAGATCATTAGCTTTATGCTAAATTCTCGAAGTGTGATTTTTGGATGGAGAGTGTTTCTTTTCTTGGACACGTAGTGTCTAAAGAAGGTATTCAGGTTGATCCACAGAAGGTTGAGGCAGTATCTGAATGGCCTAGACCTACTTCTGTTACAGAGATTCGGAGTTTTCTGGGTTTAGCCGGGTATTATAGGCGGTTTGTGCAGGATTTTTCCAGGATAGCAGCCCCTATGACTCGCTTGACTCAGAAGAATGTTAGATTCGAGTGGTCAGAAGCTTGTGAGAATAGTTTTCAGTTGTTAAAGGAGAAGTTGACCACAGCGCCAGTATTAACTTTGCCTAATAGTGTGGATAAGTTCACAGTTTACTGTGATGCCTCTAGAATTGGTCTTGGTTGTGTGTTGATGCAGAATGGAAGGGTGATAGCCTATGCTTCGAGGCAATTGAAGAAGCATGAGCAGAACTATCCTACACATGATCTTGAGATGGCTGCAGTGATCTTTGCTTTGAAGATTTGGAGACATTATTTGTACGGGGTGACTTGTGAGATATTTACTGATCACAAGAGCCTTAAGTACATTTTTCAGCAGCGAGATTTGAATTTGAGGCAGAGACGATGGTTGGAATTGTTGAAGGATTATGATTGCGAGATTCTTTACCATCAGGGTAAAGCTAATGTGGTAGCAGATGCCTTGAGTAGGAAGTCTTCAGGTAGTCTTGCTCACATTGGTGTTGAGAGGAGACCATTGATCCAGGAATTGCATTTGTTGGTGGATCAAGGTCTGATGATGAAGATCAGTAGATCAGGTGGACTGTTAGCTCAGTTTAAAGTACGATCTGTACTAAGGGATAGGATTAAAGCAGCTCAGAGCCGAGATCCTATTCTAGAAGAGCTTGCAGAGAATGTCAGAGCAGGGAAGTTCACTGATTTCACACTCGATGATGATGGTGTGTTGTGGATCAGTGGTAGATTGTGTGTTCCAGATGTGGATGACTTGAGAGAGGAGATTTTAGAGGAAGCACATTCTACAGCCTACAGCGTTCATCCAGGTGTTACTAAGATGTACCACAGTATCAGAGATCTATACTGGTGGGATGGATTGAAGAAGGATGTTGCTGATTATGTTGCTAAGTGTTTGACGTGTCAACAAGTGAAAGCCGAACATCAGAAGCCTTCTGGGAAGCTTCAGCCTCTTCCTATTCCCGAGTGGAAGTGGGAAAGGATAACTATGGATTTTGTAGTCGGTTTACCTCGTTCGAAGGATGGATACGATTCCATCTGGGTGATTGTAGACAGGTTGACGAAGTCTGCACATTTCTTACCTGTGAAAGCCACATATTCAGTTGCTAGATTGGCGAAGTTGTACGTGAAGCATATTGTGTGCCTTCATGGTGTACCTGTGTCCATTGTGTCAGATAGAGGTTCGGTGTTTACTTCTCGTTTTTGGCAGAAGTTGCAAGAAGCGATGGGCACTAGGTTGGATTTCAGTACTGCTTTTCATCCTCAGACAGATGGCCAGTCTGAGAGGACGATCCAGACACTGGAAGATATGTTGAGGATGTGTGTCTTGGATTTAGGAGGTAGCTGGGATGATCATTTGTCGCTTGTTGAGTTTGCATATAATAACAGCTACCATAGCAGTATTGGCATGGCACCATATGAGGCGTTGTATGGAAGGAAGTGTAGATCCCCGTTGAGTTGGGATGAGATTGGTGAGAGAGCTTTGACTGGACCAGAGATGGTTCAGGATGCTGCAGAGAAAGTCGTCGTGATCAAGCGCAGATTAGAGACCGCAGTTAGCAGACAGAAGAGTTATGCGGATCCTAGGCGCAGAGATGTGGAGTTTCAGGTTGGAGATTTCATTTTTCTGAAAGTATCTCCGATGAAGGGTGTGATGAGATTTGGCAGGAAGGGTAAGTTAGCACCGAGATACATTGGACCGTTTGAGATTCTGGAGAGAGTTGGCACTGTTGCATATCGGTTGGATTTGCCTCCGAGTATGTCACAGGTGCATCCAGTATTTCATATCTCGATGTTGAGGAAGTATATCTCAGACCCTTCACACGTGTTGCAACCTGACAGTGTGGTAGTGACTGAAGATTTGACGTTTGTGGAAGAACCTGTGGCGATCGTTGATTTTTAAGTTCGACAGTTGCGATCGAAGCAGATTCCGATGGTCAAGGTTCTATGGCGTAGCAACAGAGTTGAAGAGCATACGTGGGAGACTGAAGCTGAGATGCGAGCTTCTTACCCGTATCTCTTTCCTTCTTGATCTTATCTTTTAGAATTCGGGGACGAATTCCTGTAAGGGGGGGAGACTGTAATATCCCGTGTTTTTAAAATATTTTTACACAGTACCGGGATATGCAGAGTTAATGATTTCTGTATTTTTATGATATTTTTATGAGTTGATATGTATTTTAAACCTATTTTAATTATTGTATATTATTTTCAGTATTTTACGTAAAATTTTCCCGGGACTTGTATTTTCGGGGAAATTTTCACGTAAACAATGTATTATTAATTATTTTAAATGTATTTACGGACTTGCATGAACTCATACATATTTTTAAATTATTAAATAAAGACTGTGTGTGTATATTTATTTAATTAGGGTTTATTATTACCCTAATATTTTATTAAGTATTTATTTGTTTAATTGTTATTTAATTAATTTTATTTGGTATAAATTATTAAAATATTAATATTTTTATGTGTGTGGTGTATATTTGATGTGTGTAATTTAATATTATTTTAATATATAGTATAAAGTATATATATATACATATATTTGTCAAAATTTCAAAAGAATTTGGAAAATTACACTTTTGCCTCCGACATCTCCTTCTTCCTCCCGATCCTTCCCCTTGCCGTCCGGGCGTCTATCACGCCGTTCCTTCACCGTGGGTGTACCGTCCGGTGTGCCACCGTCTTCCCCGATCAGTTTCGCCACCTGAGGAGGCCGTTTCCGGCGTCGGGAGATCGATTTTGGCCGGAGAAGCCGAAAATCGATCCACCGTCGATCACGCCGATTCCGACCATCGTTTTCGACACCGCCAGTCTCTTTCTTCTCCTTGAGCTCCGGTGAGTGTGATTCTAGCTTTGGTTTGAGCTAAAATGGTCTAGAATTGCTTAGTTTTCGATTTGTCAATTTCGGCCTATTAGGGTTTTTGATTTTTTTGAGCTTCGAATTGGATGATTCATGGAAACTTCCTTCACAAATGTTGTTCCTAGTAGCTCAATCTTCATGTATGAATTTTTGTAGAATTTTTGGAGATTGTTTGGATTTTTGGGTATTTTTGAATATTTTAATATTATTTTCTAATTTTCGGAAATTAATTATTTAAATTATGAAATTTGAGTTTATGGTTAAATTAGGTGTTGAAATGAATTATAGGAATTTATTTGGAATTTTTATGAATTTCTAAGTATTTATTTTGAATTTTTGAAGTTTATGGAATTTTGGAAAAATTAGGTTAAATGTGTTTTTATTTGAATTTAATTGGTTAATTGAGTTTAATTATTAATATTATTGATAAATATGTTGAGAAAATTAATTTTGGATAATTGTATGATTTTTGGTGAATTTTTGAAGTAATTTAGGTATATTTATATATATAGGGGTATTTTGGTAATTTTACCCTAAATTGTCTAAAAATGTAATTTAATTGGTTTTAATAGTTATTTAAGGTATAAAAATGATTTCTACAAAATATTTAGTATTTTTAACTAATTAAAACTATTTTTCGTGAATTATTTTCAATTATATATATAATATACGATTTTTCTAATAAAATGAGTTTTAATCGGTTTTTATAGTGTTTCAAGGTTAATTATGTAATTTTTACCTATGAAATGTATTTCTGTGATTTAAGGATATTTTCGGTATTTCTGGAATTATTCTGTGTTTGTGGACCCCGGTCGGTGGACTGTAGTTTGGAGTCCGACCGTGGGATTTTGATTGTGTTGAGCCTATTTCTCGAAGTGTGTTTCTTTGCAGGGTCGGCTCTACTCTTTTGAGTAGAGAGATGTCCGTTTTACAGGGGAGGTTCTGCCGAATTTTCGGTAGAATTCTCGTAAAACGTGATATCCAGTCGAACCCTAATTCTGTTTTCGTATTTTAATACTCTATATTGAATTCTAGAATTTCTATTAGGGTTACTCTGATATCGGTTATTTATTTCTTGTTTAGTTACGCCGAGACCGAGGGCTAGTGGACTAGGCCCGTCGGACCTGTCTCGTGGAGCGCATTAGGTGAGTTACTATATTATATATATATGCTTAGGATGCATGATTTAGAAATGCATGTTTTATGTTGATTAAATATGCATAAATAATTTGATTATTTCTTAAGTTTACATTAAGTATATTTTTGGTTTATTTTTGGTATATATTAAATTGTATGCATGTTTTGTAAATAAAATATATTTAAAATGTTTTTAAATATATTTCCAGCTTAATTTATAATTTGATTGAATGTATTTGATATATATATACTCGAAATATACCTGGTTTACTTTTGGTATATTTCCGGTATATATATGGTTTATATGGTTATTTCATTTATATTCATGCATCATTTATTTTTGTGAATGAATGTTTTATATTTAAGAATGAAGGATATCAATAGAACGTGCTACCTAGTGGGCAGCACTAGGACCGAGTACGTACCGGTACGCCTATAGTATTTAGGCTATATTACTAACTTATTTGTGGAGATTGATTTGATTATGATTATTGTTATGTGTGAGATGTGGTTTGTGGGTGTGATTGCTGGAGCTCGGTTGACCAAGTGTCTCGGGGCCAATCACACTGGCAGTCAGACTGCTGGAGCTCGGTTGACTTAGTGTCTCGGGGCCAGTCTACTGTCCAAATGGATTAAGTGGATATATTTGGAATAAGTGAGCCTGTATGGCCAGAGTGTTGTTTAACACTATTTTTGAGGTTGCGATATTCTAGGGTTCTATGTGATCCTTCATAAACTGTGATTTTTCAGTAAAATATATAAAAATGATTTTTCTGCATCTGTATGAATTTGCCTATATATATACATATTATATATATACTGTTGATTGTATGCATTATCACTTAGTGTGTATGTATGTATATTATAGTAATTCACTCAGTGAGGTCTGACTCCCCTCCGTTGACTATTTTTCAGGAGAGTCAACTTCCTCAGACCTCAGTAGCAGGTCGATACGCCGGATTTCTTCCGCCCCGGCTTCTTTATGTAAATTGTCTACTTGAGTCTTATTTATTTTATCTAGACACTGCAGTAGTTGTAAATTAAAGTATTGGATTTCATGTACTTTATTTTAAAGAGATGTATTATATTAAAACTGGATTTGTATTAAAGATTATACATTTATGTGATGAGATGAGTTTTGAATTAATCCAGTTGATATGGATGATATTATGAAATTATGATTTTTATTTTCCGCTGCATATCATACTGTTACTGTTATTATGGCATGATTTATTTTATTTTTAGGCTTGCTACGGGTTTCGGATTCGAAAGAATTCCCGTTCCCTAGCGCCGGTCATGGCCCCTGTTTTGGGTCGTGACAAGGACCAAGGCTATGAACCAAATACAGATGATGATGAAGGAGAAGGGCATTATTGCCCCCCTAGATTATGCTGATCTGAATCTGGAAAAGGAAGATGAACTGCTACCCTGTAAATTCAAATTCCCTGATATGAAGAAATACTCTGGTGTCGAGGATCCCTATTTGCATCTAAAGCAGTATGTGACTTATATGAAAGCCATTGAGTTGATTGAGAGCCAAATTATCAAGTAGTTCCCTATGTTATTGGAGGGAACACTGATCCGCTAGTACTACACTTTGGAACCACATGTTCAATCATATTGGAAGGAATTATATGTTGCTTTTATAAAGTAATATGGCCTCAATGTTCAATTAGAGGTGTCTCTGAGAGATCTGCAAAACACCAAGCAGAACTTTAATGAGTCCTTTGTCGATTACCTGACTCACTAGAGGGGAAAATTGTCTTTGATGAGGCATAGGCCTGCTGAGTCAGATTAATTAGTCTTGACAATAAAGGGGTATGTCCCAGCATTGTCTAGAAAGCTGAGAGATTTGGGGATCAGAAACTTCAAAGAATTATACAGGTTTGGGTCTAAAAAGAGTCAGATTTGGCTCAAGAGAATAAATTCTTCTAAGGAAGGTCTGGAGGCAAGGGAGGAGCTGGTTCGAGCAGTAATGTTCAGATCAATGCTATCCGACCGCCAAGCAATAATGTACAAGTTCATGCAGTTAGACAGCCTCAGAGATTTTTGAATTTAAGACGCCCTTTATCCAAAGTCTTCGATAAGCTTATTGAGAAAAACCTGTTGCGGCCTTTACCTTCACAACAATCCTTACCTGATGCCAACACAAAGCTTTTCTGTAAGTTTCACTAGACAATTAGACATGACACTAATAGTTGTGCCTAATTAAAGCATGAAATCCAAGACCTGATTGACTCAAGCAAGATTACTGACCTAAAACCCAGAAAACCAAATACACAAACCAACCCCTTGCCTAACTACCGAAATATGCCACCACCAACTGCACCCATTTTAATGATCAACATTGGTCTAACGGAGGAGGAAGTCCTAAACTCCTTCGTGGATGTCGCTCATAACTCCCTAAAAACCAAACCTGAGAACCTAAAACCAAGAAAACAACCTACGGAATTGCATGTGCACGTCTTGGACATATGGAGTTTCGATGATGAAAGCGAGGGATAGTATGACGACCCAAAACAGGGGCCATGACCGGCGCTAGGGAATGAAAATTCTTTCGAATCCGGAACCCGTAGCAAGCCTTAAAAATAAAATAAAATAAAAACATGCAATAATAATAATATAAATAAAATCACTCGCCGCAGAAATAAATTTCATAAATAATAAAATAATAATCCACCAATGGTTTTAAATAAACAACTCATCTCATATATAAATAATATCTTTTAAATATAAATCTTAATTCAAATATATATAATACAACTTTTATACAATCATAGTACATAAATACCCTAACTGACTACAACTACTGCAGTGTCTAGGTTATAAAAATAAAATTAAGTAATCAGTTTACATAGTGAAGCCGGGGCGGAAGACATCTGTATATGGGTCTGCTACTGAGGTCTGAAGACGTACACTCTCCTAAAAAATAGTCAATGGAGGGGACTCGGACCTCACTGAGTAAATTGTTGTAATATATATACATGCATAACTAAATGACGATGCACACATTCAATAGTATATATAATAAATATATATACAGGCAAAATCACACAGATGCAGCAAAATTGTTTTATATACATATTAAGAAAATACATTCGTATATGAAGGATCAAATAGAACCCTAGAAAATCGTAATCTCAAACAGTGTTAGACAACACTCTAGCCATACAGGCTCACTTATTCCAAATAAATTCACTTGTTCTATTTGGACAGTAGACTGACCCCGAGACACTAAGTCAACCGAGCTCCAGCAGTTTGACTATTAGTGTGATTGGCCCCGAGACACTTGGTCAACCAAGCTCCAGCAATCACACTTCCAAATCATATCACACATCAAATAAATCAATCCGATCATAATCCACAAATAGGTTAGTAATAAAGCCTAAATGCTATCGGCGTACCGGTACGTACTCGGTTCTAGTGCCGCCCACTAGGTAGTACGTTCTATTGATATCATTCATTATTACATAAAGCATACGTTCATAAAATAAATGATGCATGATATTAAATAAAATAGCAACATAAACCATATATACACTAGAAATATACCAAAAATAAACCAAGTATATTTCCAATATATATATGTCACTAAAATTCAGTTTAACTATAAAATAAACTAGAAATAAACCATAAATATACTTAAAACATGCATATAATTTAAAATATACCAAGAATATACTAAAAATATACCAAAAATAAACCCAAGAAATAATTATACTATTCATGCATAATTTATAAAATAAATCATACATTTCTAAAAACATGTATCCTATAACACGTATATATAAAATAACAACTCACAGTTATCGTGCTCCTTAAGACAGGTCCAACGGGCATGGTCCACTAGGCCTCAGTCTTGGTATAACTAAACAAACAAATGACAATATGACATTAGAATAAATCTATCGAAATTATAAAAACTCGATCTAGTATCTTAGTCAAAGAATTAGAATAGGAATTCGACCGACCATCACGGTTTATGAGAATTCTACCGAAAATTTGACAAAACCTCCCCTGTAAAATGGACATCTCTCTACTCAAAGAGTAGAGCCAGTCCTGCAAAGAAACACATTTCAAGAATAAATACAGTCCACAATCCCTCGGTCGGACTCCAAACTACAATTCACCGATCAAGGTTCACATTTCACAAGATAATTACAGAACACATTAAAAATGCCAAAAATACCCTTTAAGACTCAAAATATAGCAAATTAGATATTTAAACGCTAAAAATATTTATTTTATCGATAAATGCATAAAAACCCTAATTCTAATAAAATATTATTAAAAATGGGTAATTCTAAACAAATTCATAAATATTAACCAAAATAAATTTTATAAATCCAAATTACATAATTAACCCTAAAACATACTAAAAATCAATAAAAACTCATTTATTTAGAAAAATAGTATATTATATATAATTTGAAAATAATTTATGAAAATAGTTTTAATCAGTTAAAAATACTAAATAATTTGTAGAAATCATTTTTATACCTCAAATAACTAGTAAAACCAATTTAATTATATTTTTAGCCAATTTAATGTCAAATTACCAGAATACCCCTAGTTATATAAATTCCCTAAAATTAATAAAAAATTCACCAAAAATAGTATAACTACTCAAAATTAAATTTCTCAACATATAATTCAATAATATCAATAAATATACTCAATTAACCAATTAATTTCAATAAAACACATAATTAACCTAATTTTCCTAAAATTACATAAACTAAATAAATTCAAAATAATTATATAAAATTCAAAAAAATTAAAAATAAATTTCTAAAATGAATTTCAACACCTAAAAACACCATAAAACACAATTTCATAATTTATTTAATTAAATTTCAAAAATTAGAAAATATTAATAAAATAATAAAAAATTCACAAAAATCAAAATAATTCCCAAAAACTGCACAAAAATTCACAGAGGTAGATTAAGCTACTAGGATCAATGTTTGTGAAGAAAGTTTGCATGAATCAACCAAATCGAAGCTCAAAAAAATTAAAATCCTAAATGGCCGAAAATTATAAATCAAAACCTAGGGAAATCTAGACCATTTCAAGTGAAATAAAACTTAGAAATCTAGACCATTTCAAGTGAAGCAAAGCTTGGAAATGCACTCACTAGAGCTCAAGGAAGAGATAGAGACTGGTGGGGCTCGAAATGGTGGCTGGAAACACGTCTATCGGAGTTAGGATCGATTTTCGGCTTCTCACTGTAAATCCGGCCAAACCACACCGAAGAAGAAGGTGGCAAGTGGCAGAGCAGGCTGGAAATGGTGGTGGCATGCCGGAGGGCACACCAACGGGAAGAGGAAGGAGTTGCAACGGCCGGACGAGGAAGAAATCGATCAGGAAAGAGGAAGGAGAGGGAGTGACAATTCTGTAAATAACTCAAACTTTATTTTTGATAATGATATTATATGTATATAAGTATATATATATCTTACTTTATATTATTTTCATATATAAATTAATACACACAATAAATATCCACCACACACTTTAATAATAATATCTATACACATATACATATGCACACATTTAATTAATTAATATTAAAACTATATATTATAATTTAATTTAATTTAATAACCCTAATTTAATTTAAATGCATGTACGTATATGTATTTTATTGACACTTTAAAATCATGCATGAACTCATGCAAATTCATAAAACCATTTAAAATAATTAATATTAAATTATTTAGGTCTTAATTTCTCCGAAAATAAAATTTTTGGGAAAATTTTACGAAAATCACTTAAAAATAACTAAAAATAATTAAAAAAAATGACTTTAATAAATAACAAGCTAATTAAATAATCAAAAAAAAAAAAAAAAAAATATATATATATATATATATATATATATATATATATATATATATATATATAAATTATTAACACTGTATATCCTGATGCAATTTAAAATTATTTTAAAACTCGGGATATTACAGTCTTCCCCCCTTACAAGAATTCGTCCCTAAATTCCAAAAAAAGAAAATTACAAGAGCAAGAAGGGAAGAGATACGAGTAAGAAGCTCGCATCTCAGCTTCAGTCTCCCACGTATGCTCCTCAACTCTGTTGCTACGCCACAGAACCTTGACCATCGGAATCTGTTTCAACCGCAACTGTCGAACTTGATAATCAACGATCACCACAGGTTCTTCCACAAATGTCAGATCTTCATTCACTTCCACGCTGTCAGGTTACAACGCATGTGAAGGGTCTGAGACATACTTCCTCAGCATCGAGATATGAAATACTGGGTGCACTTGAGACATGCTCGGGGGCAAAGCCAATCGATATGCAACAGTGCCAACTGTCTCCAAAATCTCGAACGGTCTGATATATCTCGGTGCTAACTTAACCTTCCTGCCAAATCTCATAACACTCTTCATCAGAGACACCTTCAAAAAAATAAAGTCTCCAACCTGAAATTCTACATCTCTGTGCCTAGGATCTGCATAGCTCTTTTGCCTACTAACTATGGTCTCTAATCTGTGTTTAATCACGGTGACTTTCTTTGTAGCATCCTGAATCATCTCAGGTCCAGTCAAAGCTCTCTCACTAATCTCATCCCAACTCAGGGGGGATCTACATTTCCTTCTATGCAGTGCCTCATATGATGCCATGCCAATACTACTATGGTAGCTGTTATTATATGCAAACTCTACGAGTGGCAAATGATCATCCCAGCTACCTCCCAAATCCAAGACACACATCCTCAACATATCTTTTAGTGTCTGGATTGTCCTCTCAGACTGACCACCTATCTGAGGATGAAAAGCAGTACTAAAGTCCAACCTAGTGCCCATCGCTTCCTGCAACTTCTGCTAAAAATGAGAGGTAAACACTGAACCTCTGTCTGACATAATAGACATAGGTACTCCATAAAGGCACATAATATGCTTCACATACAACTTCACCAATCTAACTACAGAATAAGTGGCTTTCACATGTAAGAAATGTGCAGACTTGGTCAACCTATCCACAATCACCCAAATGGAATCATATCCATCCTTAGAACGAGATAAATCAACCACAAAATCCATAGCTATCCTTTCCCACTTCCACTCGGGAATAGGAAGAGGCTGAAGCTTCCCAGAAGGCTTTTGATGTTTAGATTTCACTTGCTGACACGTCAAGCACTTAGCAACATAATCATCGACATCCTTCTTTAGTCCGTCCCACCAGTACAAATATCTGATATTATGGTACATCTTAGTGATACTTGGATGTATACTATAAGCTATAGAATGTGCTTCCTCTAGGATCTCTTCTCTCAAATTATCCACATCAGGAACACACAATCTACCACTGATCCACAATACACCATCATCATCAAATGTAAAAGCAGTGAACTTCCCTGTTTGAATATTCTCTACAAGCTCTTCTAGAATAGGATCTTGGCTCTGAGCTTCCTTAATCCTATCTCTCAGTACATATCACAACTTAAATTGAGCTAACAGTCCACCTGACTTACTAATCTTCATCATTAGACCTTGATCCACCAACAAATGCAACTCTTGGATCAACGATCTCCTCTCAACATTAATATGAACAAGACTGCCTGAGGACTTTCTACTCAAGACATTTGCTACTACATTAGCCTTACCTGGATGATATAAAATCTCACAGTCATAATCCTTCAATAATTCCAACCATCTCCTCTGCCTCAGATTCAGATCTCTCTGCTGGAAAATCTATTTAAGGCTCTTGTGATCAGTAAAAATCTCACAAGTCACCCTGTACAGATAGTGTCTCCAAATCTTGAGAGCAAAGATCACTGTAGCCATCTCAAGGTCATGTGTAGGATAGTTCTGCTCATGCTTCTTCAACTGCCTCAAAGCATAGGCTATCACCCTACCATTCTGCATTAATACATAACCAAGGTCAACTCTAGAGGCATCGCAATACACTGTGAACTTGTCTACACCATTAGGCAAAGCTAACACTGGAGCTGTGGTCAACTTCTCCTTCAGCAACTGAAAGCTATTCTCACAAGCTTCTGACCACTCAAATCTAACATTCTTCTAAGTCAAGTGAGTTATAGGGGCTGCAATTCTGGAAAAATCCTGTACAAACCTCCTATAATACTCGGTTAAACCCAGAAAACTGTGAATCTCAGTAACAGAAGTCGGTCTAGGCCACTCAGACACTGCCTCAATCTTCTGTGGATCAACCTGGATACCTTCTTTAGACACCACGTGTCCAAGAAAAGAAACACTCTCCATCCAAAAATTATACTTCGAGAATTTAGCATAAAGCTGATGTTCTCTCAGTGTCTGTAATACAGTCCTCAAGTGATATACATGCTCTCCCATACTCCTCGAATATACCAGTATATCATTAATGAAGACTACCATAAACTGATCCACATACGGTCTAAATACCCTGTTCATCAGGTCCATAAAAGCTGTTGGTCCATTAGTCAAGCTAAAAGACATCACCATAAACTATGTTTTTAGTTGAATAATGTATGGGCCAGGAAAACTTAAGTATTACGCTGCAGCAAATACAGGGTTGTTCAGATTTGAATCCCCGAAGCTTAAGGACAGGGCTGTTCAGGTTTGAATCCCCAAAGCTCAAGGACAGGGTTGCTCTGGTTTGAATCCTTGAAGCTCAAGGACAAGGTTATTCGGGTTTAAATCCTTGAAGCTCAAAGACAAGGCTGTTCAAGTTTGAATCACCGAAACTCAAAGATAGGGCTATTCAAGTTTGAATCCCTAAATCTCAAAGACTGAGACGACTGTTCGGGTAGTATCCTCAAAGTTGAAAGCAAATGATAACTAGACTAGGAAAACCCAAAAGTCAGTACAGCGATAATTAGACCAGGAAAATTTAAGAATCACATCCACAATGGTAATCAAGTAAGGAAAACTCGAGAACCAAAGTCATTGCAGTGATAATCAGACTAAGAAAATTTGAGAATCATATCCCCAATGGTAATCGAGCTAGGAAAACTCGAGAATCGAAGTCAGTGCAATGATGATTGGATAAAAAAAATTCAAGAATCACATCCCTAATGGTAATCGAGCCAGAAAAACTTGAGAACTGAAGTTGGTACATTGATGATTGGACTAGGAAAATCCAAGAATCAAGTTTTGATGTAGTGACGACTGAGCTAGAAAAACTCAAAAATCACACCCCCAGTAGGTTGACTAGGTGACAATTGGATCAAGAAAATTTGAAGGTTAAGTCCTTAGTGGAATTATAATTGGGCCAGGAAAACCCAAGGTTAATCTTCTTTAAATAACTTATCAAATATTAATTAGTGGCTAATCGGGCCAGGAAAACCTAAGAATCACGATCTTATTTCAAAATTGAAGAACTCATTTCTTGAGTGAAACTCGAGAGCCAGGTATGTTACTAATTTTATTTATTTGTTTGTTGTTGTGCATGTGATTTTTCAAAAAATGGTCATTGCATGCATTTGATTTTTCAAAAAATCAGGGGGTAAACTGTGGACACCCAATTCGGTCGGCCCGTGTTAGGGGATGAATTAGGGATGCTTGGTTTGATTGGCCCGTTGTCAAGCCCAATGATGAGAATGTGAAACTTGGACATAAGAACAAAACCTGAATCTCCAATTGAAAATGAACTTAAAAACCTAAAAGTCTCAAAAGCCCAAAACTTAGCCCGATTGTAAAAAAATAACCCAGGCCCATTGGACCCAACACAAGCCTGGGCCAAAGGGGCATCGCCTCAGTGCAATGAGGTGATCGCCTCTTTGGCAGTTGCTGCAGAGGCAATCGCCTCATTGTAGAGGCATCGCTTCTGTGACAGACCACTTACAGCTACATTTAATGCAACTGCAGCCATAGTGGCCAAATGGTATGGGTCCCATACCCCCAGACTTGATTTTGCGTAAGGAAGAGATTTTTGAGGGGGAGAGAAAGGTAATATGGGTTCATGATGGGCTAAAGAGCCTAGCGGCATAGGTAAGGTAGGAGATAAAAAGAAAAAAAAGAAGAAGAAAAGAGAAGGAAGAGGACCAAAAAGGTAGAAAAGAAAAAAAGAAGAAGGGAAAAGCTGTGGAAAAACACAGAGAGACATTCTTGAGGGAGGAGTGAGGATCCAAGCCAAAGCAAGTTCATTTCCTTAGGAGAGGAAAGAGGAAAGCTTGTGTTAAAGTGAAAATCACACTTTGGTGAGGATCATAATTAAAGACACACCTCTGAGAGCCTATCACTTTGGTAAAAAACCTACATTTAAATTCAATATCTTCATAACTTCATCATTTTGGTTCTTACTTTGCATGTGACTGAGTTATCAGTATACTTCATGTATATTTTAGGTTTACTTTGTTTGTTATGCTACTTCATTGATATGATCTATTAAACTATTGCATATAGTTATAAATTGGCACCTGTTGGATGCATGTGTGCATGTATTGCTTGCTTAGGATAGAAGTTTAATTATTTTGAGAGTCGAGCTAATATGTTGATTAGGTGACGCCTCTTGCATGTCAATGAGGTAATCGCCTCTTTGCAGAGGCGATCGTCAAATTGACAGATCGACTAGCTGTTTAGCTCTTCTCCCTTTGTGAAATTCCATATAATGTTCACTTCACATGCTCTTTCCACCTTTATACATAATTATTTCATTGTATGATGATAATTGTCTTGGTTATTTAAGGGTTTCTTTAACTTGTGACATGAAAACTTCTCTTTTTTTAGAACATTATTTGTAAAATATTGTTATATATGATATTGTGCTTTGCAAAAAGGAACTAATTGTATGTTTATTATAGGGATTACTTGATGATTTCTATCATTGATTAGTCACTTTCATTAGTTAACTCTTTAGAGCATTTCGCTTGTGTAAATAGTTTATTATTATTTTACTTTTAGTATATGTATGGTTTATTTTATGTATATTATTCTTTTATCTTCCCTTAAAGTGTTGTAATCCCTAATTCCTTTCCCCGTTTGATTCGAATGTATGGTTGTAAATTATTACTCATTTTATTTTTGTTGGATGTTGGGACTTAAAAGCATGAAATTGGATTAATGTGCAAATTTGGACTTAACTATAAAATTTGTCAATTGTCTGAAGGTAATTACAATACGTGTGATAATAAAAAAATAATTGAATTATTAAAGATAATAACACACAAAATACAAACGGAGGCCAACCCCAAGGTTGAGTGAGCATTCAAACGCTCATACGCAGTTTCTGAACCCGTTCTTTAACGATAACTTCTAAAAACCTCTGTGAAATCCAGTTGTTGTACAGTGTGTTCCAGCTTTTATCTAGGTGACGACTCTATATCTGAATAGGCCCAAGACCTACATCGTATTTTCAAGTGGGCATCAAGCTCACACAGTGTTGTGATCGTCAAACACTTGGGCGCGCGCTAAATCTTGTCGCCTACAACTATTATATGGGGGCTTCATTGCTTTGATAACATGTAATACCTTACGTGTTAATTGAATAAAGTAATTTTATATTTGAATTGTTAATAAATACTTTTAAATTATATTATATAATTGTTAATTATTTTATTAATTATCATTATTTAAGAAATGACATATATTATTATTATTATTATTATTATTTTAAAAACTACATGAATTCATGGTTGTTTTATGTATGTTACTAAGTATATATATATGTGTGTGTGTGTGTATATGTGCATATAAATAGATATATGTGTGTGTATATTATATATATATATATATGTATATGTATATTTATAGATATATATATATATAAGTAGGGTTTAATTATTATTTATGTGTGTGTGTTGCTAAAACCTATATGTATATATATATAAATATTATATATATATGTGTAAGGTTATAATATATATATATATATATATATATAAAGTTAAATAACAAAGAAAACGAAGAACAAAAAAAAAAAAAAAACAAGAGAGAGGAGCTTACCTCCCGAAGACCCGAGTTCCTATAACCTCCCATCTCCTCCCCTCACTGTCTCTTTCTTCTTCCTCACTGCGCCATTTCTCCTTCTCCAGCACTAAACTCCATCGCCGCCGTGAGAGGGAGCTTCCAGGTGGTGCTGCTGCGGCTGCTTCTTTTCTTCTTCCTTCGGTCAACTTCGATCCGAGCTAATCCGACGTCACCAAAGCTTCCCCAGCTTCCCTCATCTTCTCTGGTGTCTGTCCAAGCCGGAAACCATCGATGCAACTCACCTCCGACGTCGGAATTAGAGGTTGAAGGTGAGTTGCTCTGGGTTGTTCTTAGGTTATTTTTAGGTTGTTTTCTGGTTGTTGAATGGAATTAGGTGTTGATTTTAGGTTGTTCTTAGTTAAATGTTGAATTATGCCACTTAGTTGTTCAAATTTGATTTTTTAAGCATTTTTTCTGAATTTTCCTTAATTTATAGAATTTTGTATAATTTTATTTAATTTTTATTTGAATTTATTGGATTTTTCTTTGGTTTAATTAGTGAGATTAGAGTAATTAAGATTTTATATTTGTAATGTTTAGGATTGTTTTTATGGTTTTAGAAATTTTGGTGTTAATTATAAGTTTTTGTAAATTTAGGGTATTTAATTAATATTTTATTAATTTCAAAATTTTTTTTGTAAAAATTATAAAATTTTAATAATTGAGGTTATTATTAAATGTTATTAATTTTAGAACTCAAATTATAATTTTTGTGATTTTTAAACTATTTTTTTTATAAATATTTTGAGTTTATGTCAAATGTGATTAGTAGGTTGAATTACATATTTATTTATTTTTAAAAAGAAATTATTAGTTGATATTAAGTTTTAATTATATTAAGAAGTTTAATTTTGAGAAAATAATTTTTAGATGATTAAATAATTTTAAGGAATTTTTTTAGTACTAATAATACATTATGTAAATTATGTATTTAGGGGTAAAAATGTAAGTTTATGCTAATTATAGTTAAATATATATTTTAGTTAATTTTATTATTATTTAAGAGGTTTAGAAAATTTTTATAAATTAATTGATATTTTTTATTAAGTAGTGTTAATTTTGAATATTAATCCCAAATATTATATATATTTATAATACATTATTTTTGTAATAAAAGTTGAGTATAAGGGTTTTAATTTAGGTTATAATTATATTTTGATAATAAAATGCAAATTGAGTGGTTTAATTTTTTAATCGAGATTTTATATTTTTTAGTATATATGTATGTGTAATATGTATTTTGGGAAATAACCGATATCATTTTTGATGTTCTGTTGAGTTGTGATCTCGATCGGGGTTAAGTGTAGTTTTGGGAGCCCGACTCGAGTGTGTATGTCTATGGTTATTAGAAGTGCATTTTCTATGCAGGTTTGGCTCTACCTTTGGTAGAGAGTTGTCTGTTTTACAAAGGAGACTCTGTCGAAATTTTGATAGATTTTCTCGTAAAACATGAGATTCGTAATAATTTCTATCGTTAGTTAGGTTCTATACTGTCTATCGAGTCTTGTCTAGTTTTCCTCGAGTCAGTCTGAAATTTTATTGTTTTGTTGATTTATGATTTCAATTCCATAGTTATGTTTTAAAAATCGATTTATTATTTCTTTCTAAAGCATATCGGAGCAAAAGCCATAAGACCGAGGTAGACGCGTGGTCGTCAGCCTTCGCATTCATCCTGTAAGTCGATAGAATGATTTGTGCGTGTATTTTAATTAACGAATGCGTGCACTCATATTTTTAATATTGATTATATGATTTATTTAATTTAATGCTGTTATTTAAGGTTTAAAACACATTTTATTTATTTAAAATCGATTTTGAGAAATTTTGGTAGAATGAGCTACCTGGTGGGCTTCGCCAGGACTATGTGCACATGGTAGAGATTGAGAGATGGATCCGATACATATATGACTGGTGGATGTTAAACTAGGACGGGTACCTCGATGGAAGCCTATGCTCTCGGGGACAGCCAATGATTATAAGGGTAAAAATGGACCGGGATAGGTGCCTCAGTTGATACCCTAGCTCTCGGGGACCGCCAGTACCATATATTTGGATTAAGTGAACGACTGCGACTTGGTGCCTCGGTTGATGCCTTTGCTCTCGGGGACTGACAGTCTGATTGGAATAAGTGGGTCCGGTTGGCCATTTAGATTTTTGAGTTGAGGGTTCTACCGAGATTTTTCAAAAGCTATACCTATACATTATAAATTATTTTCACTATAAATATATAGTTTTCGAAAGGTTTTCAAAACCGTACAACTCTTTTTATTGACTTACTTAGTGAGGTCTGATTCCCCTCAATTTATTTTTTTCAGGAGCTTGGGAGTTTGACCTCAGACTACCTCCACGCCAAGTTTCTTCATCGCCGGCTATTTTATGTAGGTCATTGTAAGCTATACTGTTGTATTATTCTAGGGTGCTGCAGTAGTGTATGTATTAAGAATTGTATTGTTTAAGTATATTTGTGTATTTATTTGTATGAACCACACTTATGTATAAAGATTTAAGTTTGATTTATTGTAAGTAACGCCGAAACATATTTTATTTGAGCATCTGATTTAGTTATTTAGGAGAAAAATCAGTTTAATAATGTGTTCTATTTTAAAATAAAGTTTTAAATTGTAAGGAGTTGTTTATCTTTTCTTTAAGGCTTACTACGGGTTTCGGGGACCTTATGCCTTCCCATTTCCTAGTGCCGGTCACGTGCTTTCAGATTCGGGTCGTGACACAACATTTCCTTTTTTTTTCTTATATTAGGATTTTTGAAGAAAGATTATAGAGAGTAGAGATTGCATCGATAACCTCTCTCAATACTTTGATACCGTAATAGAATGATAAACCATCCATTATAAACATGCTAATGGACAACATTTTTGATTGATTATGTAATTAGAGTACTTTTCCATTAATGTTTTTATCCCATTTTTACATATTTATAGTTTCAATATTTTCTAAAATTTTGGTAATTTTCATTGCACATTTCACTATTCCAAAATTTTAATCAGGTATTGTCAAGAATTTTTTTCTATTATTGAGGTATTATTTTCTGTTAAAATAAATTAAATTGTGCATCCTAAAATTAATGAAGAACTAAAAAATTTAAAAGATATTGAATAAATAAAACTACACGATCACATATTTATAATTGTTACAATATTTTTTTGTATATTTTGGTAATTTGTCCGTTCTAAAATTGACCAAGAGCTAAAAGAATAAAGATTTTATATGATAAAAAATTAAAAAATTATCTCCCAAACATAGATAACATATAGTTATTACCCTGTTATTAATTATTTTTGTCTTAACTTTTAATATTTAAAATTTATTAAATTTTAATTAATTCAGTTTTATTAAAATAAAATTATAATAATAGTTAAAATTTTTCAATGATTATTTAATCATACTGCTGCTACACCATAGCTCGCAACACAATAAAATGGAAAGGATCCGGAAGCCACGCGCATTTATAAAATTCAGTTGTAAGCACGTTTCGAATCCGGAACTGTATCACAGTAACAACACAGCGTACTGGAAAAGCGAGCCAAAAGAGAAAAACCCATTCCAATTCATTTCGAAACGTATCCTATATGTCTTAGTCTCCGCTCGCCAATTATTTTCTGCGTTCTCTAAATTTTATGATTGGAACCTGAATTGGGGGTCACTTTTTTTTTTTTTTTTTCTTACTTTTTTATTATCACTTTGAATCCGAGCTGAGGCAACTGGGTCATCATCAGTCTTTCACACTCAGTCCTATGGTGAGTCATGACTCTCTCTATTTCAATTCTGTCTTGTTAGTTCTTTTGTTTATTTGATTATTACTGTTTATAGTTGAATAAAATTTGCTCTTAAATTCAGCTAAAAAATACAATCTTTTTTGTATGTGTGTGTGAAATTTGTAATCTTTGTGTAGGTAATGGGGCTTTTGTTGTATAATATGGTAGTTTTGAACTGAATTGGCTGCTTTTTTTTTCCTCCTCTTTTAAGTTGTTAACTATGAAATGCTTTTATTTGGGTATTTTTCGTGTATGTATAGATACCCCGGTTGATAAAATTAGTTTTTTGTAAGGAATTTCCAAATGAGCTCTTCAATATTTGGAAATTAGAGCTGTTAAACAATAAAGTTGAATGATTTTGTATGAATTTTTGTGTTTATGGACTTAGTTTAGTGCTTGTGTAGATGAACTATTTAGAGCGACTTTAGTTTGGTTTTTGTTAAGAATATTTGGAAATTGAAAATTTTAGCCTGTTGGGTAGGTGAATTGAAATCTACTTACACTTGTTCTGTTTTAAAACTTATGTTAATGAACCTCATAAAGAGATTGTTTTAGCAAGTTTGGTTACTGTATTCCATTTGCTTTTGGTGGACAAAGTTTTAATTTTGGAAAGTCAAAGAATTAATTGTTTACTTTATTTTGTTTACTTCTGTTTGGGGTTTCCAGTTTGTGTATTTGAGTTGCATGTGGTGGATTTTCCATGGAAACAGAGGTTGGAGTTGAGGGGAATGACGAAGGGAAGTTTGGAGAAGCTGGGGTTGCAAAAAGTTACTCTTCTTTGCTATCAACCAAGCAGCTCAGCAATCCTGTGGTATACAAGCTTGTTCGGGTAACTTCTCGAATATCTGTTTCCTTCATGATGATTCTGATTAATGTCACATTAAGTTTGTATGGAGAATTATTGACTTTGTTTCATGCGTCAAATGGTTAATTTTATATTACTGCTTAGAAATTTGGGATGACTTCTTGAGTGGAAAGCAATAAAGCAAATTTTACGGTGTTTTCAATCGTTCTGCTCAGATATAGTAATCAGTTTTCTGTTTCCTCATTCTCCTAGCCTCCTGCTATCTCCTTTGAATACAATTTAATCACTCATACTATTATAGTCACTAGATTGTACAATCTGGTGCCCCTGTCCACCTGAAGGATTCTTTTGTACCTCCTACATGTCTTTAGTGAGCTATGTTAGCTAATGATGAATGTCCTATATCTGATTAAAATCTTTCTCTGAAACTTCTGAGTGATAAAAGATTATGAAACTCATTTTGACCCCTGTTGCTGCTGTTAGTATCATTATGTGTGGAAGTGTTTTGGCTTGAGGAACAATGTCTTATCTTCAATCAGATAGAAGCATAATCTGACAAACATGATCCCTTCTTAAGTTTATACTGATCATATGTATATTTTTTCAAACCTTCTGATTTTCCTTACTTCTACCCCGTGATAATTTTAATAGGCTATGAAGATGTGATGTACTGATATCATGTTGAATTTACAGGTGGAAGGAGATGGACGATTGGTGCCTGCAACAGAAGATGAAGTTATGGAGGTTGAGGGTTTGTTTCTAGGTGAGAAAAATGAAATGCATATTGTTGCAGACACTGGACAGGCTGTAGGTTGTATTTCTAATGAGGGATCTGCATCTGGCTTGATGCTTCAGTTGGAAACCTCAGAAGGTTTGTTTTAATGACTGCTAGTACTTTTGCACTTTTTTTTGGTTCCAAATTTAGCTGAAATAGAATTCTTTATGCTGAGTCTATTTTAGTAAGTGATAATTTTCACAAGTGTGTCAAAATTCTTGAGTTGTTATAGTGCTACTTAAGATAATTGGTAGCATGCAAGGATTTTGTTGTCTTCTTATCGTTGCGGGTAATCTTTGTTTTTTGGTTCATTTCATCCTCAAAATTTTTTCTTAGTGAACATATTTTATTTTAACTTTTTATTTCAGGCAAGAATATATTTTTTGGAACTTAATTTTTTTCATTCATTGAATTTTGTTTTTTACCTTGTTCCAATTCATGTAAAATGGGTATTCTTCCCATTCGTACCATGTGAACATCTTAATACTCGCACAAATAATTTTTTTCTTTGATATATTTAAGTGTTCAACATTTTCTTTTTGTCCCCTTATCTGAATGAGCAAGGTGTGGCAGGTTTGTTGCAATCTGAGAACACAGAAGTTGATCCAGATAAATTTAATGCACGGCTTGAGGTACTTTGGACATTCATGCAATATTGATTTCTATTCTGTTTTGAACTTGGAAGGATGAATGCTCTTTGACATGTTATTTATAGTTCCAATTCGACCACCTTATTTCTATTTTTATAGACTTTACACCAACCTTGGTATTGATGGAAGTGCACCATATTACATCGTGTTGTAGACTTTCGGTTGTTGAAATCACCAATGATGGTTTTTCTCTTTTGCATATGGTTTTTAAGGATTTGTTTATTACTGTACTGGGAGATAGAATTTTCTTTTCTGGTGATCACTCGTGCAAGAGTTTAGTAACATCCTTCAAAAATTCCTTAGCGATTCATTTTACCAGCTTGTACTTCTGTTTGTTTAATATTTTCAATCCTGTTTAATGTTTGAGTGTAAGAGAGTAAGAAATATGCTAGGCGGATGAATAAAGTTAGTTGAAAATGTTTTTTTTTTTTTTTTTTTTTAGAAAAAAACTGTTTTTGACAGCCCAAGCAAGAAGGAAGCAAATGTGCTCTTTATTACTTGTGGTAAGAATCTTTTCATGTGAAGTTGTGTTTTGAGAAGATCAAATTGTAGTAATAATTGAATGGCATAAACTCCATTTACGTGTCTACTTAATGTTGAAGTTTACAGTCTCATACATGGCAGATAATTTTCTCCTGGGAGGTTGAATGTGTGTTTTAAAAGTTTAGATTCAATGATATGTTATTAGTTCCCAGTGAGCCTTTCCCTTGCTCATCAACTTTTTGTTTGGTTGTGTTGTGTATAAAATTTTTCAGCTGTTAACTTTCCATTTTTCGCTTCATTATTTTTTGTTACATCCTGTCCTGTGCAAGGTTTCTCCTATTTGTTTTGTTTTTTCCTTTTATTTGTCCTTCCCTGTTTTTTCAGCCATTTTCTGCTTGCATATTCTCATATAGATGTTAAAACGTGCGATAAATTCTAGCTAATTGAACTACTAATTGTCTTGGATACATATTGGCCTTTAAAATCTATTGTAGTACATCGAGGAGATGTTGCAAAAGGTGAAAGAGGAAGAGAGGCTCCGCTTAGCATGTGGATCTCCTGATTATTCTTCTGCTTATGTGATTGTAGACAACCAGTGTTCTGATCAGCATGATAAATTGTCTGGTATTGATGAGAAGCTCCAATCTAAAATTCCCTTGCAGGAAACTGTCCCTTCCTTGGCATCAAGTTTGAGTGAGAGCAACGTGCATCGATCTGGGAGCACTGGGGAGTGCTCAAATCATCCAGAGAAACTGACAGGAGGAGGATGTTTAACTCCTGCTGCTACAACTCTATTGGAACCTGATTTTTCCAAGTTAAAGGGTGAAATTTGCTTAGATGATTTGTCAATTAAAGAACTTCATGAAACTTTTAAAGCGACATTTGGGCGAGACACTACTGTCAAGGATAAGCAGTGGCTTAAGAGAAGAATTACAATGGGATTAACTAATTCTTGTGATGTATCAGCTACAACTTTCATAATCAAAGATAACAAATTGGTTAAGAAAGGCAAAGAAGAAGGCTGTGATAATGTTGACAGTGCCTATGCTAATGATGCAGCTACAGAAGCAATGAATGCCAATGAGGAAGGGGCACCAATTAACCATGGTAGCCAACTGGAAGATCAAGAAGTTGTTTCAGACAAGAGAAATCATAGCATAGGCGATAATTCTGGCAGTGATGATCATAACACAGAGCAAAGAGCTGCCAAACGAGTTCGGAAGCCTACAAGACGATACATTGAAGAACTTTCCGAAGTAGAGTCCAAGGAGTCCAGTGGGCGGATAAAGACTGCATTAAAAAATTCTGGACCAGGACTGATTTCGTCAAATTTTCATGGAAGGCCTGTTAGAAATGTCTCATCAGATGGGAGAACTTTCATCACAAGGATGGATTCCCTTGGAGGATCTGGCATTCAAATTCCATGTGTTTCTCGGATTCGAAGAAGCCGTCCAAGGAAAAATTTCATGGCTCTTCTGGTGCGTAATATTTTTTTCCTGGGTAATACATGTGTCACTGCTGCATTTAAGAGTTTTAAGTTTTTTTTTTTTTTCAGGACAATGATTTTTTTTCTTTTTGATGTGAAGCATATTGGTGTTATAGAACCGCGATTTCTCATTTCTTATTTCATTTCTCTTAGAACTATTTATCATAGATTTGTTTGGAGGTGTGTGTGTGGGTATATGTGCACAAGTTGGCAAGTGGAGCAAAATTTCACTATTCTAAAATGAAATTTAATATTTGTACATTACATAAAAATGAAATCTACTATCTTCTTTGGTAAAGCAACTTCAATTTGACAGATAGCGATGCCATCTAAGATCAGAGTATATGCATGGCTAGTTAATCATGATGCTTCTGTTCATCTTTTTCTTGCCTTTGCCATCTCTTTTCGAGGAAATATAAGTTGCATTCTCTCATTTTGTGCAGATTGTCCTTGTATTTATGTATCTTCATTTATTTTGGTTTCTATCAGGGGGATTCGTTTGGTTTTATTGTTATATTGTATATTGCAGAGGTTCAATCCAAGTGGTGTGGGCATGACAGGTACGCTAGTAAAGAAGGCACTTGGTGCACATAGTTTTATACCACATGATGAGAATGGGAAACAAGTCCTGAAATCTTCTGCTCCTTCACAGGTTCAGCACCATGTAAGATTTATGCCATATGCTTTTGTAAATATTTGTCCAGTAGTTCTCAATCTGATAATTCTAACTCATTTCTACTTCTGCTACCTCTGCCACCTGCTCATCCTCCTCCTTTCCTGTCTTCTCATTTATGTTATTTAATTTTATTTGAGTTTTATTTGTCATTCTAAGATAGATGAAAATTGTTGTAGCTTGTCAAGTTCAAGTACTATGTTGTTGGAATGATCCGTGGTTCAGTTCGTTTAAAGGTCTCTCTCTCTCCTTAGATTTGTTGAGTTTTATGTTTGCCTTTTTGCAAGAAATTCAACCTCCCAAACTTGGATAAATAAAGATCTAATATTTTTGGGACTTCTCTGTGGTCCTTCATCTGATGTTTCTTGCAACTGTTATGCATATGATGGAGCTGCACAGCTATGAGTTCTTATGTGCCAATTGCTCAAAAAATGATTGATCATATAAATAAATGTTGACAAATGGGGCTTTCAGGTTTTAAGAAGCAATCAGGAATAGCATAACCATCTCTTATAAGTAGAAGGCATTGGCAGGTTTTGATAATGTTCTTTTAAATTGGTCACTCAACTCCCTTGTGATGCAAAGAAACAACTTGCACTTCCTTTAGGTTTAAAGAGCCAGTGGTGAATTTGTGAAAGGTTTGGACTTCAACAATGAGGTAAACTTGGGTTTTGCAAATCAAAGAAATTAGTATTGGAAGAGGAGCAAGCATGAAATATTGTTCTCATAGTGTTGGAGTGGTGCCCTGGGTTGATATTTATTGTTTGGTTCAGTTTGGGTTGTCTCCTTAGAGCCCATGGTGGATGTTGTTTTGGAGGACCGTATGTTGGTTCAAATGCTGTTTTCCAGTGTGTTTTGTATTTTATTGCTGCATAACATAATGATTTGTCCTTTAAGGGAACAATGCTCCAGTATTGTTTATTCTCAAACTGAATACAGTGTATGTTGTTGATTGCTGATTTCAGTTTATCTTGTTACCCAGCATACAGGTGTACAAGACAAAGACAGACCAGCCCTGACTGTGGCTGCTGTTGAACCTGGGCATCATAAGGTGCTGAAACAAGGGGATTCATCTGGGGATTCAGATAATAATGTAGTTACTGTGCCCACATCTAAAGGTGGAATTAGAAGGAAACATCATCGAGCCTGGACTCTCTCTGAGGTTATGAAGCTAGTTGAGGGTGTATCTAGGTATGGGGCTGGAAGGTGGTCAGAGATTAAACGGCTTGCATTTGCATCCTATTCATATCGAACTTCTGTTGATCTCAAGGTATGCCTATATTACTATGACCTTTTAAAATTTATGTTTAGGATGGAGTGGCATTGGGGTAGAAAGATTTTTGGCTGATAAGAAATTTCATGTTTAGGATAAATGGAGGAATCTACTGAAAGCTAGCTTTGCACAGATACCTTCTGATAAAGGGGTGAGCAATCTCACAGTTACTTTCTTCATCTATGCAAGTCATTAGTAGTGATTTTCTGTATCTCATTTAATGAGATTCATGGTGTTGATATTGATCTTATTTTGTGGTTGATGCAGATAAACTCCCGAAAAACTGCTGGTACAATGCCCATTCCTGAACCAATTTTATTGAGAGTTAGAGAGCTAGCTGAAATGCAGTCTCAGGTTCCACCAAATATAATCTCAAGCAAGGTGGCTGGAAGTACTGGAGATAGTGTACATGAAAAGAAATCAGGGTTCTTGTAACATTGTAACTAGTAGGTTGTAGCTGTATAAATTGCAAAAAACAAACACAGATTATTATGTCAGCGAGTTGCAACTGTTCTTCTGCTGTTGCCTTTTATGGTGGGTTCAAGAATCCAGTTGATATCCAGAGACACCACCACCCTAGTAGTCAAAACATACATTATAACACGGTGTCTAAAGACCCTAATTTGAGGAACTATGACGAGATTTTGGTCATAATAGAGTTGAATTAGATGATAGAAAAAAAAAAGAAAAGAAAGTTCATTCCAATGTTTGTATACGTCTCTCTGCTTAGGTACTTTACTGTTTTGCAAATGTTCATATCAAGCTAATGCGCCAGCTCTCATGCCAAATGCATATGGTGAAGTTCCATGGTGCTAATGCAGAAATTGAAGTTGGAGAATTAATTCATGGAATTGGGAAGGGTAAGTTAGGCTTTTCAATAGCTGAAAACTGTAAAAGTTAATTAGGCCGTTATGTTTTGCTTGCAAAGAACTGCACACTACAAATCTTTTGCTCTATTTGCAAAGAGCTGAGCACTGGACTATAAAAATATTACATCAGATTTTTATACAACTGCCATAATTTAATTAAGGGATGTATCCAGATAAACTTTGTCACTGATTTGTGTATGCATTTCTTAAGAAAAACAAAACAAGATAAGAAAAATTGTTAATGATTCCTACTCCTAGATAAAGTGTATTTTAAAGTGCAGGATTTAAATTTAGCTAATTTATAAAATTTAATAAAATACCATGAAAAAGATAAAATTAAAAATAAAAATTATTAAAAAAAAAGAGGAGCTGGCAATCTATAGATAGATGGATATACATTGCTAATAATAAGTACAAATCATCTAGTATCCTCAAAAGACATTGCCCAGAAAATAGAAAATCTGCGTTATGTTTTTGGTGTTAAATTTGAGTGCATCTTTCAAAGAGATTGTTGTTTCAAAATTTGCCTTCTCTTTCTTTATGGAAGTTTGGCCGTGCAATCTTGGCATTGCTTAACCTTTTTTACTTCTTTAATTTTTAATTTTTTATAACTATTATTAAAATTAATTATTTTAAAAAATAATTTATTATGTTTAATCAAGAATATATAGAAATAAACATGAAAATTAATAATAAAAATTAAATTTGAATTTTTAAGAAATAAGTTATCCATTACAATACTAAACAAACCATTAATTTATGATGAGAAGCTCCTGAACAAATTAATAAGAGAGTTCCAATATAAAATAATTACGGAAACATATTTCTAGCTTTCACATTTTTAGTTCCACTCATCTTCCATTGGATACCTTCAATTTGAATGGTCAGGTTAACTGAACACAACTTAGAATTAAGCATAATTAAGGTCAATTTGAATGGTCAGGTCGACTAAACACAGAAAATAGAGTCAACTAAGGCTTTCCATTATAATTAAGGTTCCTTACCATTCTTTCTCCATCTGCGCTGTGCTGATCAATTCCCGTTTCAGCTTTCACCAACTAATTCTCTACTGCCTAATTTTCACCATTACCTTTGAATATGGCTGAAGCACTTGTCTATGCAGTATTGCAACTGCTGCTTTCTAACATTGAACACGAGATACAGAAAGAGTACAGGCTGGTCGTGGGTGTGGAAAAAGAATTTAAAATGCTTCAAAGGAATCTCGAGGCAATCAAAGCTGTTCTCACTTATGCAGAGACAAAGCAAATGAAGCAGGAAACCGTTAAGCTTTGGTTAGCCAAGCTCAAAGCCATATCCTATGATACTGATGACGTGCTGGATGACTGGAGCTCAGCGACCCTGAGGTTACAAATTGATGGAGATGATAGTGCTTCCGAGTCTAAGAAGAAGGTATTCCCCTGCACGCTATCAGCCTGTTTTTCTTTCGGCCATGTCTATTTTCGCTATGACATTGCTTCAAAGATAAAAAAAGTTAAATAGAAGGCTGATATTATTGATATTATTGCCTGATAATTCCGAATTGATATTTCTTGTGAAATCTATATTGATGAGGAGAACGAGTAAAGTGGTGAGTTTTTTCTATAAATACTTTAAAACTTAAGTTAGTAACAGTATGAGTAAAAAACATAATAAAAAGAATAGACAATAATAGAATAGAGTAGAGAATAAAGAGTGGTTGTTTGTATAATTGGGTGATGGAGTGATAGAATGATGTCTTGATATAAAGTGTGATGTTATACGGAGATGATAAATGAATGACATGAGATGTATTTATAGGAGGAGGTATTGCTCAAACCTCTTAAGAATATAATTTCTTAGTTTTGTAGGATTGTCTTGTTTAGGAGAGAAGGAGACTTCCTTTGTAGAGTAATCTCCCTAATTGAAATAGACTTCCTTATTAAGCTTTCTTTTTATTCAAGCAATCCTCCTCTTTGGGGGAATATAACCCTTATTAGAATAGGATACTGATATGGGATATCAAGAGTGCCCCCTGAAAGTATCTTCGGATATTTATATCCGATGTATCTGGGTTTGTAAGATGATGGAAATGTCATTCTTCCGTCTAAAAAGAGACTGTTTGAATCAATGCGTTTAATAAAGAAAGGTGAGTTGAGGTGGCCAGCCTCAGTCATAGGAAAATATGAAGTTCGGTACCGAGTCTTAAAATCATTGTATAAAAACATCATTGAAATTTCGGCTGGACTTGAGTGCATAAAACCTGTTATAAAAATACTCAATGTGAAGGATTAAATCGCCAGTATGTGGACAACGTGGTGGAACCAACCGTCGTTGGAGTTGAGATGCTCGGTGCATTAAAAGCATGGACCAAGTGCCAGATAATCTTGATACATTAAAAGCACCGCCCGAGTGTTGAACCTCAGTACTATCGAAGCGACCTAAGGGTGTCAGCTTTAGTCACTAGACTTAAATGTTGGAGGCTAAAATGCTCGATGCTATGATGCGAGGCTTACATGCTTGGAACCTCAGTACCATAAAAGCGATATGAGGTACCAACTTTAGTCACTGGACTTAGATTATTGGTGCATTAGAAGCGCGACTTAAGTGCCGTATATTCTCGGTGCATTAGAAGCGTGACCCGAGTGCCATATAATGTTATTTGGTTTATGAACTTTAATAACTCTGTTAATGACAACTACCTAGTTAGAATAATGATTGATGTTAAGTCCAGACATTATTGCTACAAATGTTTAATTTTTTGAGCATTTGTTGTTGGTAGTATTTTTGCAAAAGTAAGGATGTTGTGATCCTATTAATGAGTCTGAGCCTTTTCAATATGAGCTCTATAATATGAGATAGTAATTTAGTAAAGGTGTTTTAAATGATAGAAGGTGGGTTTTGAAGGACCAAAATTTTAGGCTTGCTCAATCCAAGTCTTGAGATGAGCATTGTAATTCAGGTGAAAGGCTAAGGTTGCCCTTCTTCTTGAATAGAGGGTAGCGTGTGATGCTGGCTATGATGTTTTGGAATTGTGCTTTGAGTTATATGACTATGTAGGGGGTATACTTGTCTTTATTTTAGTCTTTTTTTTGCTAAACATTCTCTAAAATTTCATGAACAATGATCTACTATAAAGTAGGATTTGTCTGAGCATTGTTGGATATAGCTATGAGTGGGAGCCACCAATTATTGTCTGAGCGTGAATGAATGCTTGTTCATTTTAGTGTTGTTTGGCAATGTGTCTAATGTCTTTTGAAAATTTTTGCATATCTATGCTGAGTGATATGATCAGAGTGTCTAATTGTTTAGACTGATGGGTGCTTTAAAGTAGCATATTCATTTGTAATGAGAGATAAAGGAACAATAATTTTGGGATCATTTGATTTATCTTAATTAATGGTTAGCCCTAATGTAATAAATATATCAATGTGATTAATGCATGTTTTGTATGAATAATAATCACGTATTTATGGACGAGCATCTATTTGTAGATGCGTAAGCGTGCTTATATGACAAGCTATAAATATTCATATAAGAATAAATAATTAAGTGAAAATAAATAATAAAAATAAATAATTACGAAAAAAGAGAAAACTTATCTTTGATGACCTCTTGTCCCTCCTTTGAGTTTAATGAATATTTATGTTCGTCTTTGTTTGCTTTAGTGGTTGTTTAGCACGCTGTGTCCGAGTGCCATGATTATAGTTTTAACGTCCATATGGTCCCGAAATGCAAATCCGAGAAGCAGAAGATCCATTTTAGTTTGCTAAATGCACCAATGTTGCCCGTTCATGATTTTTGATAATTGTCTGCGTTGAGTCTTGCCAAAGTGTTGTTTGATGCCAAAGCTGAACATTATCAATATTGCTTTATTCCGAGCATTATTGTTATCCCTAATGTGCTTATCCTTATTGGAGTTTATGAATATTCGCCTCCTTAGCATCTTGTATTATCTTGAATTCATCATTTGAGAATTTTGAATGGTTAGTTCTTGGGCTCTTTCCATGCTTCATTCGGTCTTGTCATTTACTTTTGAGGTCAAAGATATGCTTTAGTGTTGCCTTCCCCCTTAAGTTTTAACTCTGAAGTTAACTACTTTTAAAGGGCAATGCTATATTCTTGTTACAATTACTAAACTACGTTGGTGCAAGCTTTGGCATTTTGATTGGATTTGACTTCCTTGGTCACTCAAAATCAACAACTTCATTGAGGGATAAAGTTTCACTTGTATCCACTCTTTGGCCCTATCTTTTTTTATTTGATTATAGTTGTGTCCATAACTCAGCGTCTCCAAGTAATAGAACCGTTGCTTAATGATCTTTGTATGACTTTTCCGGTTATCAAACTCTGTGTAAGAGAATAACAAGACTAGAATTTGATAAGAAATAGAAACAAATGCTTGGAGATAGCTTGCATCTGAGAACTGGGTGCTTCGAGGAATCCCGCAAGCTATAGGATGATCAGTTCGGGTGATCGATTTAACTTAGAATCTGCTACCTGTTGCTCAGAGTCTGAATGCATGCAAAGTTGATGTCCAGTAGTGGATGCTCATTTCTAATAGATTTTTCTTAGAGAAGCTTAGAGTTTGAACATCATATTGCTTAGAGGAGCTCAAAGATTTTACCGCCCAGATGCTCTGCGATCACACTTTCATGGCACTTGCAGTTGCCAATGGCCTAATAATAGCCATTATCGTCCCATCTGCTGATACGAGATGCCCATTGAGACATGATTTCTCATTCTTTTAATGTCCATATTTGATATATAATTGCAATCTATTAATCAAAATGGTAGAAGTCTTGCCGTTGTTGCTTGACACGTTGTAAGCACCCAATTTTGGGATGCAATTGTGCACAATTGCGGCGTAAGCCCCTATGATGAAATTCATTCAAAAATTAAACTTGGTTGTCGATTTTCTGGACTTTAAGGACTAAATTGCAATGTTTTTTAGGGTTTGATTGCAAATAAGTCAATTTTCAGGGGTCTTTTGATAATTAAAAGTTAAAAAAAAGGGAGTTGGCATTTAATGCCAATTGGCATTAGTGTAATGCCAACCAACATTGTGTAATGCTGATTGGCATTGCATAATTTCGACTCGTAAAAGTTGATTTTTTCGCGTATTTTTATCGATTTTTCAGCGTTTTGATTGGTTGAAAATTCAATTTTATCTTTATTATTATCTGACGAAAATTTCAACACATTCAAAATGCTTTAAAAATCAAAGTTCTTACCAGGTTGTTTTTTAAGAGATAAGTTTGTTCCTCCTTTGGAGGAAACCAGTACGTGTAGACTCTACTTTAAAAAGTAGAGTCTGGATGCATGTGAGAGGACTTTTTTTCCAGAGGATTTTTTTTGAGAGGCATATAGAGACACAACGAGAAAAAAAAACAGAGAGACGGCGAGCACAAAAACCCTAATTTTAGATACTGAAGTTTCCGAAAGTAATAGTCCAGAATCAATAATATTTTAATTTCAACGGTGATAATACAATCTGAGGGGCTCAAAAAGGGCATTTGCATAGCATCCAAATCTTCAGTGTTATTTTCTATTTCATTATTTACTCTTTTCTATTATTTTCAGTTTATGATTTTCTTTTATTTTTAGTTATTGTTTTGATTATTTGATTTCACTACTAATTTGATTACTTGTCTTTTTTTTGTTTTGATATGTGTGTGTGGATTGAGGAGGACACTGCCTATATTTGAATTGAGCAGAAGGTCCATGAAATGTCATGGAAGAACCTGTGTTATTTTCCAGTAGGATTTAGGATTTTTTTATTATTTTTCTATTTTTTGGTGTTCTGTGTAGTTATTTTAATTTCTAGGTGTATAATCATTTAATTTTAATTTTGTACGTAGTTTGTAATAGCCTCAGTAGTGGGAATAGTGAAAAATTTAATTTTCTGTATTTTAAAATTAATTAGTAATTAGGCTCACTTGGGTAAAAAAATCAATTAAAATCAATGGTGGCAGTAGCTTAAATTAGGGTTTACATGTAATTAATTTAGGGTTTTTTTAGAAAATCACTGTAATATTTATTTGATCCATTTTTTGTGTTTTATTTTTTTTGGGCTTATTTTTTTATGTTTTTATGTTTTTTGGGCCCCAAGCCCATGTTTAGATCTAACTCACTTAATAAATAGTCTTAAAAAATGATTTAGGTTTTAAATAGTTAAAATCAATTTAGGCCCATTAGGTTAATTAGATTTTAAGCTCACTTAGTTAATTTAAAACTTGTCTAAACTTAACTTAGCCCACTTAATTGCATTTCTTTTAAAATAAATAGACTTAGCCTCACATTTCACTTAAAATAAAATCAGGTTACACTTAGGCCCACTAATTTAATTTTTCTTTAAAATTGAATAGACTTAAGCCCATATCTTAGAAAGACTAAAAAATAGATTTAGGCTCACTAATTAATAAAATGTAGGCTCACCTTTATTCCATTTCACTTGTAAATAAAATGTAGATTTATCTAACTTATAAAATAAAATTAATATAGTTTAGACATAAGGACATTGCCCTTTTGATGCATTTTTTACTTGTAATTTTATTGACTTGTTGCCTTTTTGGGTAGATGGATATTAATTAGGGTTTAATGAAATTGCATGTTATAAAATTATTCTAAAAGAACATGAGACTAAGAGAAGTTAGTATTTCGTATCCAGAATCTCCTGGTTGTGGTGTTAGCTTTCTTTTAGAGAATCGAGCACCACCTTTTCGATTTGTCCCAGTTATTACCCTGGGTGGCGACTCCTCATCTCCACATCATATCTTTGTGACAGTGGTTAGTGTGTTCTCTAAGACCTTGAGCCTAAACAGTGTCGTGGTTGCTAAAATCTTGAACACATGCTAAACCCCGCGGTCTACACACGTCTTTATTAATCCTTAGCAATCTCAGATTTCTGATTACCACCATCATCTCTTCTTTGGTTTGCACCAACTTTGGAAGTTTTTTTTCTTTCCTCAACAGTGCTAACTTTTGTAGCAAAAGGATTTTTTTTTTTGAGTTGGGTTCCTCAATCCTGACCTTCTTAGAATCACATTTGAAAGACTAGAATGGCATCTTTAATACTTAGCTCCCTTCTCTTTTCTGTTATGCACAGTTTTAGTTAATAAGGAACTCAAGCTCTTATTGAAAAGCTTTGCTTATTTTAAATAAAAACAGAGTCGAGGTCAGACTTAGATGTCAGATGTTTGACTATTTCTGGGTTCCAAGTGTTCAATGCTTGATGGGAGTCATTGCTTGGATATTTAAGATTGATAACAAAGACTTGAATACATGGATGTCTGAGTGTTGATAGGCTTCAGTGCTTTGATTCTTGGAGCTTAGTTTATGAAGGATGAACATTAACCTGGAGTCTTCACTTTGCAAAATCTTTTGTAGTGTTGCATTGTTGCCCCTTTCTTTTTTTTTTTTTTTAGACTTGAGCTTTTTGTAACTTTTTGTTTCTTTTCTTGGTACTAATTGCAATTGCAACTTCTATGCATTGATTACACTAGGTCATGAAAATTTAATGGCCACTTTGTTGAGTCATCGAGAATTGATTGCTAGGAAGGTCATGTTGTTCAAAGCGGGATCAACTATGTGATCATCGACTGACGAGTGTAATTCCATGATGCTTGCAAATAACCAAAAATTATCCTTTGATGATTTTTACAAAGTAGGCTTATAACAACATGGACTTCCTTTTTATGGATATGGTTTAGGGAAAAGGCAGGCTCTATTGAATATTTGAGTTGTTGAGTTAGATTCCAACGAGCAATGATAAATTGGAATTTAAATTTGATTGTGCCTAGCTTTTGATTTTCTTATTTTGAAATAAATAAAAAAAACTAGGTTTTTCTACAGACCGCGTCACTTGATAATTCTGAATTGATATTTTTCTTATGGAACCTGCATTGACTAGGAGAATGAGTAAAGGGGCGGGGTTTTCCCCATAAATACTCAGAAGCTTAAGTCAGTAATGCTATGAGAAAAAAATATGATAAAGTGAGTAAGCATAATAGAATAGAGTAGAGAATAAAGAGTAGTTGTTTGTATAATGAGGTGATGGAATAATAGAATAATGTCTTGATGTAGAGTGTGATGTTATGTGGAGATGATGAATGAATGACATGATATGTATTTATAGGAAAAGGTATTGCTCAAACCTCTTAGAAATATGATTCCTTAGTCTTGTAGGATTGCCTTGTTTAGGAGGGAGGGAGACTTCATTTGTAGAGTAATCTCCTTAATTGAAATAGACTTCCTTATTAAACTTTCTTCTTATTCAAGTAATCTTCCTTTTTGGGGAAATATAACTTTTATTAGAATAAGATACTGATATGGGATATCATTGTCAAAAAAGATTGGTACAACCTTTTTTCTGTTCCGGGCAGTGAAGAAGTTGGCGAATTATAACAACCTCTTTTGTTGACTTAAATATTATCAAAGGCAGAGAGCATGATAAAGATGCCTTAATAGATTTGTTGTTGGCTAATAGTAGTGCTACTCCATGACATCTCTTTAATAGGAATGAGAGGGATCAGGAAAACAACTCTTGCGAGGCTTGTTTATAATGATGACAGGATCAAGTCCCATTTCTAAAACAAAACATGGTTCTGTGTGTTGGATCCCTTTGATGAAATTAAGACTGCTAAAATGATCCTTGAATCTAGTGTATTAAAAAATGGCCAATACTATGCGTATCGGCCGTTTTGTACTAGAAAATTGATGTGCCGATACGGGATTTTACCGGATCAATTTGGCAAAATCTTCCTTGGTAGATTTTGTTGGTGACCCGACCGTGACACTTCGAATCGGTAGTAACGAGCATTATTTGTCGAATCGATGAAGATGAACCGACAACATGGACTAAGAATTGAAGAGGACGCAATAGGTCGAAGAAGAAGCAACAACTCCTAGAGAAGAAGAAAAAGATGATGATGAACTTGTTGCAGGCCTGACCCAAGAATAAATTATTATTATTATTATTATTATTATTATTATTATTATTATCAAAGAAGAAATTTTCATGCTAATAATGGGAGTGAATATAGTTAATCCAATATATATTTTTATTTATTAAAATAATTAAGTGTGTTGGCAATTATAATATATATTTGTTAAAAAATATATATCTTATAATATTAATAAACAATATATTATATATATTTATAAATAATATACAATTATGAAAATAAAATGATGAATTTAATTAATAAATTTAATAATTATATAAGTTAATAAAATTATAATTAATGAAGATGATATTTAATAATAATAGTAATTATGATTACAACAGTAATATAATAAAAACTTAACGGTAAGTATTTTTTAATAAAATATTATAGAAGTCAATTAAAATATTGATGTAATTTTTTTAATTAAAATACAACTATGCCAATTAAAATATTTTAATGTAATATTATTTTAATTATGATATTATTTTTAATATTAATATAATAATCATTATTAGTATTATTAAAATCAAAACAAAAAAATAATAAAATTTATCAATGAAATTTTTATTTGAATGGGATTGAGCTTAAATGAAATAGTAAAAATAATAACAAAATATCTAAAAATATGTAAATGCAACTAAAATTTACTTAAAAATTTTACTAATATACTAAATTTTAACCAATAAAATATACAGAAATACTCCCATCATCCTAATGATGAAGTGGCTGAAAAATAAAAAAATTATGACTACAAAAATCTAATTATATGAACAATAATTTTGCAATATAAAAAATAATATGCAGTAATATGAACAATCATGTGAAATTTTGAGTAACACACTAAACCGAAGCAAATAAAATAAATAGACATGTTTGTGTTGCTCTTATAATAAAATGGCTAAAAGAAAAAAAAATTGAGCACAAAATTTTTTAATAGCAAAATTTTTTCTCTTTGTTTGGTAATAGCAATATTGGTAATATTGGTATATCTATATGGCAAACTTTTTTGTATTTTTTATTTGTTTATAATAATAATAATAATAATATCATAATTATAATTATATTATGATTTGTTTGTTTTTTTAATTTTAACACTATTATGATTATTTAAATTTTATATTATTATTATTATTATTATTATTATTATAGATCATTATTATTGTTATTATTATTATATTTGTAAATTGTCACAAAACATATCATTAAAAAGTAAATTATCACTGATAAAAATATACAAAATAGACAATTATTTGCTCCCAATAGTCATCAACTATACAATAAAAAATCAATAGGAAAAAAACAAATAATTGAATACAATTGTAGAGATAAAGCAAATAATTGACACACTGTGTGTAGAGATAGGAAAAACCAAATATTTGTACAAACTTGCAGAGAATCTCTGCTCCGTGATAATGTTTCATTCCAACCTTTATAGCACTGCACAGGCCAAAACAATGCAAAATACATCTATAAATAGTTTGATTCTTTGAGTTTTAAGCCAATACTTTAACAAATAAATTTACATCCAACGGATGAAAAATTATTTTCTTGATATCATAGAGACATCATCGGTGCTATGAGGTATGTATGTGTATATATATATTTGTAATTACATAACTTTTATAATTATGTTTGTTTAGTTACATAATTAAATTTGTTTATGTATATAATTATATTTGTGTGTGTGTGTGAATAAACACACTGTGTATTTATATTTGTAATTACATAAGTTTTATAATTATGCTTGTTTAGTTATATAATTAAATTTGTGTATATATATTAAATTTCTGTATATCATTACATTTGTGTGTGTGTGTGTGTGTGTGTGTGTATATATATATATATATATATACATACATATACATATACATACATGTTGTATTTATATTTGTAATTACATAAGTTTGTTAATTATAACATGTTTAGTTTTATAATTATGTTTGTTTAGTTATATAATTAAATTTGTGTATATTCTTTATTTTCATTTTCATCCATTTCTAACTATATATATATATATATATATATATATATTAGATTGACTTGACACTAATTTTTTTTTGTTTTTATTCTGTATGTAGATTTATTAATGAGAAAGAAAGGTAAAGATGGCAAGACCAGTGATGATATTGAATGGAAATTTATTGCGCCTATTAATAATAATAGATCTAAAATGACTTGTAATTTTTGTAGACGTGTGGTTACCAGTGGAATAACAAGATTTAAACAACATTTAGCAAGAATTGAAGGTGACGTTGCAGCATGTTCAAAAGTGCCACGTGCTGTGAGAGATGATATGAAAAAGCTTATTTTAGAATGGCAAACCAAGTAAAAACAAAAAAATGTTGTTAAATATCAACTTAAGGACGAAATTGTGCAAATGCATGCAAGTGGACAATATAACAACAGTGATGATGAAGAGGAGGAAGATGTAATAATGCAATATGCTAGGTAACAAAGCCTTCGACCAATTGAAGTTGATTCATATAAAAGGACTACAAGTGTTCATTATGATGCAGGTGGATCCAGCGGTAGTCAACAAAGAAAGCGAATGATGGGTCGCTCTTTCAGTGTTAGAAATACTCAGGATACACAAAATTGAAGAGGGAATAATCCACAATCTTCTAGATTTGCTACTCCCCAGTTATCAACACCAGTTGAAAGATTGCAAGTTATTAAAGTGGATTTAGAGATTGAAAGTGAAACAAAGAAGTAGACCAAATTAAAATCTCCTTGGCTCAAGAAAAGTAAAGAAAAGTTTATGAATGCCTTTGGTCAATATGTGTTCACAATAGACTACCATTTGCAGTAGCTGAATCACCTTGGACATGACCTTTACTTAGAGTTGCTTCAGAAGTTGGACCAAACATTCCACCTCCAATAACTTATGAGCTTGAAGAGGTATGGTTGCTAAGGGAGTATCAATTAATGAAAGAATATATTACATCTTTTGCAGGGATTTAGAAGGAAAGAGGTGTGTCTATATTATGTGATGCATGGACAGACCCAACAAAAATATCCATTATTAATTTTCTTATTTACTCAAATCATGGCATGATTTTTCATAAGTCAGTGAATGAATTTGATGTTGAGAAGAAAGATGGACATTATTACTTTCTGTTGATGTCAAAGGTTGTCGAAGAAGTTGGAATTGAAAAGGTTGTATAAATTATTACAGATAATGATGTTGCAATTAAGTCAGCGAGAAAAATGCTCATGAACAAGTATCAGAATCTATATTGGATAGCCTGTAGTGCTCATTGCATTAATCTCATTTTAGAAGATATTAGGAAGAGAAGTCAAGAATGTCACTGTATTGCAAAAAGGAAGAAAATCACCCAATTTTTTTATAATTATAATTGGGTGACAAATTATATGAAGAAATTTACAGATGGTAAAAAGCTGCTTCGCCCTGGCATTACTAGATTTGATACCAATTTTATTGCGTTGGAGAGTATTGTCCGTCAACGCAATAATTTGAGGAATATGTTTGACTTACTTACATAGGTGAATTCTAGATATGGAAGAATGAAGGATCCACTAGCTGTTGAAGTTAGGGAAACAATATTAGCAACAACAAGTGAAGGAAGACATTTTTGGAAAAATGTAAATAAATTACTTAAAGTTCAAAAGCCTCTTCTGAAGACATTAAGGCTAGTTGATGGGGATGATAAACCAACAATGGGATTTTTGTATGATGCAATGGACAGATGCAAGATCGCCATTAAAGAAAATTGTCAATATCACAAGTATTATTGGTCAATTATTGATAGAAGATGGAATTTTCAATTGCATCATGATTTGCATGCTATGGGTATGTTATTTATAATTGTTAATGAATACGTTATTAATTTATTTGCAAGGTATTAATATGTAAAATGATGTACTTGTTATAAGTTATTATTTCAACCCATAATATCAATATGGAGATAAGTGTGACATTCTATTTGATGCTGAAGTTATGCGAGGAGTTTGAAATATTATTAAAAGGATTGAACCAAATGAAGAAGCGTAAATTCAAGCCCTTTTACAAGTAACATTTATTATTGCATTTGAAATAACTTTTTCGTTATGTATTGATAATTATAGTTATATTATATGTCCATTAATTTTTAATGTCGTGAAGATGTTTACTTTTCAAGAAAATTGACAATCTTTTAGACAAACACTTGCTCAAAAAGCAATCAAGAATTTTCCCCCATATATTTTTTGTCTTTGTTTATAATTTATATTAATTAATTAATAAAAAAGATTTAACTAGTCGAATATTGTTGGATGATGTAGCTAAGTGGTGGATTCATTTTGGAGAGTCAACACCAGAACTTCTAAAAATTATTGTGAAAGTCTTAAGTCAAATAACATCAGCAACAAATTGTGAAAGGAATTGAAGTACTTTTAGCTTCATTCATACAGAGACTAGAAATAGATTGAAGTACAAAAAACTACACTATCTGGTCTATGTACACTATAATATGAAGCTGAAATTGTGAAATATAATGTGGAAGTCATAAAAAGAATTAGAGGAAGCTTTTAATCTGATCAACTTGGATTATATTTTTTATGAGCATGACCTTTTAAATCCATGGTTAGAAGAATCAGAAGCTCCTTTACTTGATGGACAGGATCTGGATTGGTTGAATGATGAAGATGGTGAACAAGATTCTATAATTGATTTTACTGAGCAAGAATTAGGAGTGACTCCTCCATTAGATATAGTGTTGATTCTCCTTCAGGCGATGGTGGTGAAAGTGATAATGATGGTACTGGTGATGGTGGTGGTGGTGGTGGTGATAATGATGATGATGATAATGGCGGCAACAGTAGTCATGGTTATGGTAGTGATAATGATGGTGGTGGGGGTGGATATTATAGGCCAATTAGAGCAAGCCATGGATATTATGAAGATTCCAATTATTCAAATGATATCTCTTCATTTCCTGATGCATCTAGTTCTGCAAATATTTCATCCAATTTTGCACCACGACAACATGAATTTGGATACGAAATCAGTGGAGGTGAAAGTAGTTATACTTCGACTACTGCAAATCAAGACTATGGGTTCAGTCATTACATTAATCCATTTGATCCTCTACGATATTATGGAATACCCTCTAATAATTGGAATCAGCAAGACTAACACCAAAGTTATCTAAGTAGATTTAAGAATCAGGTGAATATTTCTCCAAATTCTCTAAGTAATTTGCCTGAATTTCAAAGCCATTCTACTACATTCAATTAAGGGAGTTCATTTTTTAATTTATTCTCATCTCAAATGAACAACCAAAATGTTGATGATTATAATATTGGGTCTAGTAGTCAAGATCTTCCACGCCACTCTTTTTGGTGGTGATTTCTATTATTATTATATCTGTCAAAAAGTTTGTAATAATATCATATTAATGTAATATAATTATATACATTAAAACTTTAAAGTACTCTCTTATTTCATTTTTTTTATTACAATAAATAATAATTTTTATATTATATTTCTTTTTTTTTTCAAATGTATATTTTTTAGTGCAATTATATATTGTTTAAGTAATTCTTAACTTAGTTATATTAGATGTAAAAGTTTATTTTGCATTTTTTAATAATATGGTATATTTTATTGATTATTTTACATTATTCACGGCAGCGCCGAACATACAGTTTGAATCGATTCGATTCAGTCCGATACCGTTACACCGTTACCGATACCAAAACGGATCACAATACTGTTATTTAAATCCATGCTTGAATCTCTTACTGGTGCATCCTCAGATGTAGTTGAATTGCAGACTTTATTAGAGAAAGTTCAGCATTGTATTCTGAGGAAAAGGTTTTTGCTTGTTTTAGATGCTGTTTGGAATGAAGACTTTAGAAAGTAGGAACACATAAAACATTGTCTTGAGTGTGGTGCAACAGGAAGTAAGGTTTTGGTAACCACACGTAAGGTGAGTGTTGCAAAAATTATGGGTTCTAGCATGACATAATGCGACTTGGATTGTTGTCTGATCTAGAATGTTGTCCATATTTTCACAAGTTGCATTTTCTGATAGGACTAGCGGGGAGCAAATTCAGAGTCTAGAAGAAATTGGAAGAAAAATTGTTGCTAGATGTAAGGGTTTGCCTCTTGCTGTAAAGACAATAGGGGTCTTTTACGCTTTAAAGATTCTGTACAGCAGTGGCAAAGCGTCTTAGATAGTGAATTATGGGAACTAGAGGAAGTTGAAAGAGATGTTCTGGTGCCATTATGGTTGAGTTATTATGACTTAACCTCACCATTGAAACAGTGCTTTTTGTATTGTGTCATCTTCCCTAAGGACCATAGAATGACCAAAAAGAAGTTGATTGGAATGTGGATGAGTCAAGGTTATCTTAGGGAGAAAAGAAGTAAGGATATGATGGAGATAGGTGAGAAATATTTCCAACACTTAGTTATGCGCTCTTTATTTTAGGATTTTGAAGAAGATTTTTATTACCGGAGCAATAGTTATTGTAAGATGCATGATTTGGTTAATGATTTTGGTCAATCTCTGATGAAGAATGAAAGTTTTAGCTGCATAGAGGTCAATAGTACTACTAATAGGATAGAAGAAGAAGAAGATTTAGCTCATAACCAGATACGCCATGCAAGGATTTCAATGGTTGGCTCATACGTAGTCTCATTATTGGTCGTTCAGTGATTGAAGCAGCCTTACCTTATATATTCAATGAATTGACTTGTTTGAGATCATTAAGCTTAAGTGGTTGTGGCATTATAGAAATCCCATCCAAGTAAATTGATCCATTTGAGAGAGCTAAACTTGTCTAGAAATAGAGATTTAAAGAAGTTGCCTGGAACGGTATGTAAATTGTATAATTTACAAACCTTAGATGTGGATGAATGTGAGAATCCGGAATCCTTACCTCAAGGGATGGGAAAACTTATTAATTTAAGGTATCTGTATAATTTGATGTGTTTCTCTTTGTTTTTGCCAAAAGAGATGGGGAAATTAACCGATTTCGAGAGATTAAGTTGGCTGAATATCGGCCATGCTGCTGAAAAAGAAGAAGCATATTATTTGTCTCTTAGAGATGTGGAAAACAACCTCAATAACTTTGGTGGTTATTTGGGCATATATTGGAGAAGGCAGCACAAGGCAGATGTGGACGTGAAACGCGCTAAGCAGGCAAAATTGAAGGCTAAAACACACCTCACTCATTTGTATCTATTTTTTGGCAGGGATGAAGATGGAGGAGAGTGGAGGGAACAAGGTGGAGGTGAAGAGTTATTGGAAGCATTAGAGCCTCCTGCAAGTTTGAAATATTTAGAAATACATAATTACCAAGGCATCAAAATTTCTTCTAGTACGAGTTGGATAACGTCCAATTTGAATTGTCTCACAAAGCTTCGTCTTAGGGAATGGAGAAACTGTAAGCAATTGCCTGCATTGGGAAAATTACCTTCTCTTGAATCCCTGGATATCAGTGGATTTAGGAGTGTTAAAGGTGTAGGTGGTGAATTTTTTGGGATGGATCATCATCGTCAGATTGGTGGTGTTGCTGCTATTAGTACTGCACCAATATTATTCCCCAAATTGACAGAATTGAAGTTCCCTTACATGGAAGAATGGGAAGAGTGGAATTATGAAGATAAAATAATAAAAAATATAATAATAATGCCATATCTTCGTTCTTTGAGTATTAGTAACTGTTGGAAGTTGAAGGAATTGCCACATTACCTCACCCAAAACTCTTCACTCAAACTTCACATTATTGGTTGTCCGGTTCTGCAAGGTAATAGTTCTTCACCTTGTTGATTATCCTCTAATTTCTTTTCACTCCAATTTGTCTAAACCATTGACGTTTTTGTTTTTTTAAACCACCACGTGGTTTCAGAACACCACTGAATACTGTCATTTCCAGAACATCATGACCACAAGCACAACGAACATGGGCCTTGGATCAATTTTCAGTGCTCCAGATCTCAGGAGAGCCTTGGAGCTGCAAGCATCAGTTTTCACTTCATTCCTTTCATTTGAAAGTTATGATCTTTTTTTTTATTTGTGTTTATTGTTAAATGGGTTTCTTTCTTTTGAGCTAAAGTTTGTCTCTTTTATCTTTTAATCATTTTAAGGCATGTGGTGAAGAACCGTAATTAGGGTGAAATACCCCATTTGCCATCAGCTACATACTCAATCTCTGTTGTTGAATCAAATGATGATGTCGCTACCCAATTGCTTGTCAAGCTTCAGGTACCTTATTTTGTTAACTTTTCTTCTCTTTTAGCAAGTGTAATTCGAATTTTGATGAAAATTAATTATCATTATAAGTACTATGCAAAGTTGGATGCAAATTTCTCTTTTTATATATATATTTTATCAGTACATCCCTCTCAATTGGACAGCATCAAATCCAGGCTGCTACAGCTGATCAACTTTAAGATAAATGTGCATTGCTACCACATTAAGATGCACAGGTTGCACCAAATCATCAATTTGATGTTTGGAGACTGCCTTTAGGTATCAATATATCAATCTGATGATCCTAAGTACACATGACAAATGTTTAATAGTTTTCATTATTTCTAAGCAAAAGATTTCTTGTTAATTGAGCTCTAGTTGGAGTTCAAACTCGTGACTTACAGGCACCGGGGAGTGGAAAGGACTTTAATACCAATGAGCTTGTGATTTGATGAGAAAGTCAATTTACCCATTTTTTCTCTTGCTCAACTGTAGCAGCACTTAGAGCCATTCTACAACATCTTTGATCTCTTCTTAACAGGTATCTCTAACCACCAACACATTGTTATTGAAGCTATTGCTTTGGTATCTGTTTCCACTATATGATCATGGAGGCTAAGTGGCTTCTATTACATTTCTTACCACCAGTTTCCTGTTTTCATGCTCAGGAGAATGTAATGCAATTGCTCATCAATTAGTTAAACAAGGAATGCAAAGGAATTCAGATGTCATGGCTCACTGCTGACCTCAGACATTCATTTTCACATCTGCTTGGGTCTCTAAGGATGCCGGAAACTTGTGTTTACAAATATTGATCAGTTCTGTCTGTGCTTTAGCAACCAAATATGTACTATAATTGCTTTTCTTTATTTTTTACACTTGTTTTTTATCAGTCAGTTTCTGTTTGATGTCTTCAAAGTGCATAGCTTTCAATTCCATCCCTAATTCTTGTTGATGATTGTTTGTAAAAATAGGTGGAAGATTGGAATAATCTCGTGAGGAGCATTACATGTTCAAGCTGAAGGATGCCTAATGTTTTCATGCCAAATTACGCTTAATGCCTAATGTTTTGGAATAATGCTAAGTACTAATGATGTTTTCTTTTTGCAGCCAGAAAGATCCATTTGTAGAACATACTCGTTCTGGACTTGCAATTCTGTTTATGAGTTTAATCTTGAGTCCCAAGCTCAATCAGCACCAAATACTTGTGTCAGGACATAAACAAGGACACGAACTTTCAACTCAATCCTCGGCAGTTGTACAAGAAGCAATGCCCAACTGATCAGGATCAAGTGGTGCTGATGTTTTTTTTGGAAGTCACGTGACAAAGAACAGTAGATGGTGGTGCACCCAATTAAGTTGCAGTTGGCTAATTATGAGAGAGTAGGATGCAGTACTTGGAGCCTGTGATTCGGGGAGTGGAGAGGACATCAACACCAATGAGCTTGTGATTCGGTGAGAAGGTCAATTTACATAACTTTTCTCTTGCTTAATAGTAGCAGCACTTGGAGCCATTCTAAAGCCTCTTAACAGGTATCTGTAACTAACAATGCATTGTTATTGAAGCTATTGCTTGGGTATCAGAATCTAAAATAATTAGCTATGGCATCATGGAGACTAAGTGTACAAGAAACAATGCCAACTGATCAGGATAAATGGGCGCTGATGTTTTGGAAGTGCCTGCCAAAAAACAACGGAGGGTAGTTGATTTTGATATGACCAAATGAAGCTTCTTCAGTGTGGTCTTTGCAAGTTTGAAGAAGCTGTTTTTGTTTCCACGTCGGTGTTATATCTCGAGTTATGGGTGCATTGAATTAACACATATTATCGCATTGATGAAGTTCAATATTGTTGCACTTGGACTATCCTTAAAGTTGAATGAGGTTGTTGAACTTGCATGATATTGCATTTAGCTGAAAAAAAGGCAGCTAACAAACATTACTTCATGCCACAATTTGACAGATGGGTACCTTGCTAATTAACTTTATTTGACAGATTTTGAGCCAATCAAGCTTCTGGATTTTATTTTAGCGAGGGAAAATTGTTATTTAACTCGTGTTTTAGTCTATTATATTACTTTGAAAAAATACTTATTCATCATTAATATTTATAACAGTTAATACTCATTAGTCATTTTTTAGGGATGAAATAGTAAACGATTTTACAGATGTAATGAATGAAAAAATATTTTTTTATATAGGAGCAAATAGCAATTATCCATGCAAATTAATTATCATTATGAATATCACTTTCTACATATATACACACACTGTAACAATGAGTGAGAAGTGTTGCAAAGATGTAGCTCATGTTAATTGCCAAAACATTTTACACCAAACATGTAGCACAATACAACATTTTGTGCCCAGGGGAGGTGGATCGATGGGAACACTTTGGTTCTTAATAGTGTCCAACTTGGTTCTAAATGCTCCAATTTTACAACAAAATTAAAGAAACAATAAATTGTTAATTCACACATCGAAAATTGATAGTCTAATAGTATAATTTAGTTAAAAATATCAATATGTTACCCATTAAGAAATGAAAAAAAAATTGCTGTTCTAATAAAGATTATGATATCATAAATAAAATAATAGTGATAATGGCATGTTTTGATGTAATTGGCTGTTGGTTGAAAAAAAAAAATTGTTGAGTTAATAAAGATTATGATATCATAAAAAAAAAAAAAGGGTGTTTTGATGTATTTGGCTGTTGGCTTCATACATTTGTGTGCGATCCTTCTGGAGAGGCCATATTAGTCTTGTCCATATTGTTCCAATTTTATAGAATGTCCTATAAGGTTTGATTTAATTGATTTATTTAATTACAAGTATTACTATTGTATTGGTTAACAATAATTTTAAATTTTTTTTTTAATGAAGATAGAGTAATCAAATAATAAAAATTAGGGATTATCCTTGGCTTGGGAGCTTGGCTTCCGGAACATTATTTTGGAAACAGACAGCAAATGTGTCATTCACCTACTTTCAAAGGGTCTTGAGCAAGCTAATGCGCATGCCTTCTGAATTTATTAAGACAGGATTGCGTGGTGCACATTGTTCATATTCATAGGGAAGGAAAGTTCTCTGCTGATTACCTTGCTTCTTTGGCTCAGACAATGCCCGTTGGTACACATCGCCTGATTCAACCTACGCCAGGCCTTCTCAAATGGCTTGACCATGATATGATATTCAAGGAGTTGCTTATGAGCGTTTAGTTGGTCATTAGGCTTGTTTCCTGATGTATTTCCCTTTCATCAAATATTAATAATAACTCTCTTCACTGTATTAATACAATAATTACGATTTTTGACCTTTCTCTCATGGTGAAATTCTTCCCCCTAATTTTTTGAACTCTATAAATTTTTATTCGTAAATAATCACCAACAATTTTAGGCACTGTGAACCTTATCCCTTCGACAAAATACATTCAGCTAAACAAGGAAATTAAAAATTAAAATTAGTAAGATACACAATATTATGAGAAAATAATTAAGTCCGCATTCTTTTATTTATTTATTTACAATCACATATAAGATTTAAGCATTATCAGCTAAAAAATTTAAAAATATAAATACAGAACAAAATAAGCCCATATTTTATGGTTATATTTAAGTTTAGTAAATTATTTCTATTTAGTAAATAAGGATTATTTGGTTAACAAATTATATATATATAATTGCCCATTAAAGAATTTTCAAAAAGTTGTTAGGCATGATATTAGGAGAAATATGTAGTTTCCTTTTTTTCTTCTCCTTTTTCAGAGAGAAATTAAATATAGGAAGTTTTTAAACCAATTGGTTTTGGATGAGGTTAAGTGACTTTTGCGTCAATGATAACTGTGGACACTTTTAGTTTAATCAATCCGCAATAAAAGTCCGGTGATGAGACAGTCCAAATTTTGAATGCAAGAAGAGCCCGAAATCTCCTTTGGAATGGATAAATCTGACTCGAAACTTTCATAGCTAGCCACAAGCCCAAAATACTAAGTCAATAAACCCTTTGCCAAACCCAAACCTGGCCCTTTAGGCTCAAAGGCCCAACATGCATGGTGAATAGGTGATCGCCTCTTTGAAGAGGTATCGCGAAGAGGCGATTGCCTCTTCACTTCAGCCATCGGTGAGGCAACATTTCACCAAACAAGCATCGTCTCTTCAGAACTGCCCCGTGCAGTAATAAATGTTATTTATTGCTGCACTTAAAACAAAATTTGATTTTTTTACCTCTAGTCTGGAGTTTTAAAGGAAACAACAAAACTTTTGGGGTATGAAATGATAAAAAAAAAAGAGGAAAGCAATGATGAAAATGCAAGGTGGAAAGTAACCTTGACTTTTTGGAGAAAATTAGAAGAGAGAGGGTAAGGGCTTAAAAAGGGAGTTTTTTGGCTATTCAAAAGGGGGTGGCCATTCTGAAAAAAGGAAGGAGAAAGAAAAAGAGACAAAAAAAAAAGGAAAACGTTCTTGAGAAAAGAAAGGGAAAAGGAAGGAAAAGAGTGTACTTGAAGCTAAGAATCCATTTCTTGAGAATAAGGAAGGTGACTTTTGCATTTAACGCTTCAAAAGTGAACCAAACAAGCTCTAAGGGCTTCAGTTAGGAGCATCAAACGAGTCCAAATAAGTGAGAACCCCTGTTTCCAAGTTTTAAGTTCTTTGTTCTACTTGAAACTCTATTTCTTCATTTTACATCTTTACGTGTTTATAGCTTTCCTAGGATTGCATATAAAGCTTAAATATATGAATTATTAAGTTTTTAGTCGTTAGTTTACATTGATTTGCATGAATATTTGAGTTGTTTAGAATTTAAGAAACTTGTGTTTTTGTGCTGATTGTACCTGTTGAAGAGGCGTCACCTCTTTAAAAGGGCATTGCCTCTTGACCTAGAGGCAATTGCCTCTCGAGCAGAGTCTCGCACAACTCTGCTTTGTTTTAGTATCCATTTGGTATATAATACGTATATGCCGCCCTTTTTTTTCTTGATGTTGCATGTGAATGCTATGCTTGTAGGATTAGTTGAATAATTAATCCATTTTTACATGAATCTGCATGCCTATGTTTATGTTAATATAATTCAAATTGTCCTATGAATGAATTTTTTTATTAAAATGTGGAATTAATCCTTATTTGTTGTAGGTTTCAGTGATTATTAAATCACTATGTAATTAGTGGATTAATTAATTCTTGAAAGGTTTCATTTGAGTTAATTATTGTAATAATTGTATGGATTATTGTAATTTTTAATCCCTTCCCCATTTATGTGGAATGAATGCTTGTAAATTTTTTCTCATTATTTGATTTGAATGCTAAGGTAATAAATATGCAAAATGATTAATGTACAAACTCAAATCAAATTATAAAATTGGAAGCGTTTGCAAACCATAATAATAAGGGAAGAATTTAATAATCACGAGTAATCAAATATAAAACACAAATGGAGGCCAACCACAAGGCTGGGTGGGCATTCAAAGCCCATACCCAGTTTTTAAACTCGAATCTCTGATGATAGCTTATGAAAACTTTCGTGGAATCCAGTTGCTGTAAAATGTCTCAATTTTCATCTGGGTGGTAACTCCATCTCCTTTTGAGTTTTAAAAATCCATTTAGTAATCCTAGTGGGCCTTAAGCCTACACAGTACTATACTCATTGTACACTTAGGTGTGTAGCCTAAACCTTATTGCCCACAATAACCTAGACTAAATGGTCTATTTTTTTTTTTTATTAATTGAAATATCATTAGAGAAACTAAATCTTACAAGTATATAAGCTATGAAGAGCCATGGAAATACAAGAAACCATTGGAGTCATCAACTTTACTCTTGCTTATCCCTATTAAATGTAAGAGTAATAAATATGACAAACCACAAACCTCCTCAAAGGCACCAAAAGGCAATACAATATTTATACACTTTGAAGGGCTAGATTTCATGGTCATTTGATAAAGCCCATTACAAAGAGAAAACTCATGACTTTTAATTCTCAATTTTATAGGATTAGAAATTCTAATAGCTATTTAGTTTTAGTTTTGAAAAATATTTTCTATTTTCTTTTTCCTTATTTTCTAGTTTTTCCTTTTCCAAAATAGAATAGAAGAATATAAAACAATTTGTTTGTTATTTTTCATTTTATAATTTTTTAATATTCTTATAATTTTTTTATGAAATTTATTATAATACTTTTTTAAATATAATAATAATTATTTTGATTCATAATCTAAAATATATTTATTTTATAAAAAATTTAAATCATGCATATTTAATTAATTTTAATTCAAAGTTATGAGACTGTAATGGTAGTAGTGGAGGTGGAGGTGAAGGTGGTGGAAGTGGTGATGGCAGTGGAGGTTATTGGTGGAAGTGGTGATGATGGAGGTGGAGGTGGAAGTGGTGGTGGTGGTGGTGTAGGTGGTGGTGGTGGAGGTGGAGATGGTAGTGGTGGAGGTTAGTGGAGGTGGTGGTGGAGGTTGGTGGAGGAGGTTAGTGGAGGTGGTGGTGGTAATGGTAATGGTGGTTAAGAATGGTGATTTAAATGTTAAAATATTAATTAAAAAATTCAGAAAACATATTTTATTAGTTTTCTAAAACCTTTTATAATTTGAAAATTTTGGAAAATAGTTTTCTAAAGTTAGAAAATATCATGACTAAACAACAATTTCTATTTTTCAGTTTTCTTAGAAAAGTTTTTTGAAAAACAATCATTGTTTTCCAAAACTAAAAAGACTCTAAATTGTTGAAGAAAATAGAGACCTAACCACCAAGAAACATTGATAGCTGCATGTTGGAGATCAACTTGAGAGTTTGAGACTTGCTTGAGAATTTGTTTTCATGTATGGATCATAATGATTGAGTCCAAATAAAAAGATATCAACTTCAAACCATAAGTCTCCCAAGTTAGAAAGTAAAAACACTAGATATTAAACTTCATTGGAGAAGACAACAATAACACTTGAAGCAGCCCATAGATAGAACTCAATTTACCTTTCTTCTCGAGTACCAAAGAGCTTAAGACCCAGGTCAACCACAAAGCAACAATTTTATAACACAAGTTGCACAAAAAACTCAACCATCCGCGAAAGAAACCAACATGACTATAGATTTATATCTAGTATAATTAGATTTAGATATAAAGAAATAGAAAATGAAAATGAAGTTGGGGAGTGGGAGATAACTGATTAAAAACCAACTACACCCCCTGACACCACAAGAAATAGATAAATTTATTGTTCACTGAGAGAGAACGAGAAAATCTGTCAAATATTGATTAACCCCCTATCAAATGGTCTAAATTGAGATCATAAGACTTTTCACTATCAAATTCTAATATGACAAATTAGAATTTATTCTTGATTTACCATAAGTGGTTCCATAATAATAAGTACTATTTGCTCCATATATTTTAACTTATTATACTATTTCATTTTTTACATTTAAAAAAATATTTATTCAGTCATAATATTTTCAATAATTAACACTTATTAATCTTTTTTTAAGGATAAAATAATACATAATTTTATAAATATTAGAGATAAATAAATATTTTTTTAAATATTAAAAATAAAATAATATAATAGATCAAAATATATTACAAATAGCAATTATCCTTAAATATTATATAATGTGATATAACATCTTGAAGCTGAATGCAAGTTAAAAAATAAATAAATAAATGGGCTGAATCTACTACATGTCGTGAAATGGGCCTATCAATCCCTAAGCGTTCCTTCCTTTTTCCTTCCCTGAGTAGTGTGCTAGTAATGCAGTTTCATCAAACACCTATAAATTTAATTATTTATTAGCGAACTTGCTGTTTATTTCTCATCTCCTCACTCTCTGGTCACTGCCTGTTCCTGGGATCAGCCATTCATCCATCAAACGCTCTCAATCCTCTTCTTTCTGGTCTGTATCACTACGATTATCTTTTTCTTTTTCTTTTTCTTACCCCCAAAAAATATCAAGAATTTTGTCAAAATTCCATTACTTAAAGGATTAATTATACACAGTTTTTCTTTTTCTCGTGATTTTTCGATGTTAAAGTAATGAGCTTTTAGTATCATACCAGACACGGAGTTCGTAAAAGCTTAAATTTTGAGTCTTTTTTCTTGTTTGTTGCAGCTAAAATCAAGCTAAAATGGGGATAATTGAGAGAATTAAAGAAATTGAGGCCGAGATGGCCCGAACCCAGAAAAATAAAGCTACAGGTTCTTTCTTTTATTACATAAAATAATTATCTTAATTTCTCTTCTGTGCTTAATTTCATGTTGAATGAAAGCTTTTATTTTTATTTATCTTAATTTGTTTTCTGCTTCATTAACTTTTTGTAGAGTATCATCTTGGTCAGCTAAAGGCAAAGATTGCAAAATTAAGGACACAGTTATTGGAGCCTCCTAAAGTATGCAGTTTTTTTTAACAAAAAATACAATACCTTACTGTTTTTTTTTCCTCTTTGCAAATGTATGTTGGTGATGGTACCACTATCACATGGTAACTGCTTTTCGTGTGCTCAATCTAACATGAACTAAAATTCTGATCCTAGATTTTTATGTATTATTGTCCGACTCTGATAACTTTAGTTATTATGAGTCCTTTATTTATAACAAAATTCCGGTCAGATGTTGTTAGACTATAGTGGTGTCAATTTACTTCTATGATTCATGGTCCTTATTCCTTAACTAGATTTATTTAAAATTCTGTGTATCATTGGAAGCATTAGTTAAGCCCTTTATTATGTCGCGGGCGCTAGTAACTGTTCAAAATGTTTCTTTAAGTTCTTTTCCTGGCACATGCATTATGATTGTGGTTGCCTTGGGAACTCTGCAACTGCTTAAATTTGGTGTGTCATGGTTTTCGATGATTAACTAAATTTCTTTAGTAGTTGAGTTGATCTAGCTGGTTGATAGTACATTGTAGACTGTCTTCTTTCATGTTCATTTTCTGTTGCTTTTAGATTTGTTAAAGACATTTTTCAATTTCTTTTCTGAATCAGGGTTCTAGTGGAGCTGGAGATGGTTTTGAAGTTACAAAATATGGTCATGGGCGTGTTGCATTGATAGGGTTTCCAAGGTCTGCCAACTTTATGATTGAGCAAATGCTTTTATCTGTGTGTGCATGTGACTAATGGATGCATATAGTCATGCAAGACATAAAGACTGTTAAAGACTTATGTATGCTTTTTGGATTATGACTTATTTATACCTTCACAATAAGGGTTACGTACTGGCTTTTACTTGAAAATATATGTTCATTCTGGGAATTCAAATGGAATAGCATGCATTGTATTGCCTTAGTCATAGAAATTTTTTGCTTTCTGCAATGACCTTAAATTTGTAAGCGAATAATGTTGGTGCTATTACTATTAGCCCCTTATATGCATATTTCCTGCCTATAGTAGCATGTGAATTTTTTTCCCTATTCTGCAGTGTGGGAAAGTCAACTCTCTTGACAATGCTAACTGGCACCCACTCAGAATCTGCCTCATATGAGTTCACAACACTTACATGTATTCCTGGAATTATACACTACAATGATACTAAAATTCAGCTGCTTGACCTTCCTGGAATTATTGAAGGTGCTTCAGAAGGCAAGGGACGTGGGAGACAGGTACCAAATGACTTGCTTATTTCTCTTCTGAAATTATTCCTTTTTCTTTCATGGAATCATGGGATCATGGAAGAAGGCTATAACGGTTGCTGAGTTGAATATGCTTCTTTCATTATCTATCCTTTTGTCCTACTACCTGTATGTTATCAGAACATGACAATGACAAAAAAACTTTGATGTTTCTTCTCTCAGGTTATTGCTGTTTCCAAGTCCTCAGACATCGTATTGATGGTTCTTGATGCCTCAAAAGTAAGTTTTTATACTTCCTATATGTCTGTTTTGTCTGGCATTACCAGCTGATGAATGAATGCAATGGCTCTTGTGATAAGCCTGTGGAACATATTGCTTGCTCTGAAACTGGCAATTGCAGAAAATTTTCCACTGTTTCAAATTCAGTGTCCCCCATTGGTATGAATATTAGAATTAGAGAAGCTGTGAAAGGGGAAGGGTCCTCATTTTCTTTGAGTTTATAATAAAACCATGTCATTTTGGTGAAGCACAAGTCCTTTGTCATTAGCAGATATGTTTGATATCTTTCTATCCTCTCAAGCACTTCTTGCATCAGTTACTTTAGTTTGTTTCATTTTCTCTTTACAGTGGTTTAACACTGTTGAACCTCTATTAGGTGCTGTTCTACACATGTGCACACACTTCGTAATCAACTGCTTGAAGTATTTGTAGCATATTTTATATCCTGCTTCTGCATTTTTTCTGTCATTTATCTACCGATGTTCATACATCAGCTTAATATGTTTGAAAATGCTTGTAGAGCGAGGGCCACCGTCAAATATTGACAAGGGAACTGGAAGCTGTGGGTTTGCGCTTAAATAAGAGACCACCTCAAGTAAGTTTATTAATTGGAGGTGTGAATTTATGTGTCAGAATGATTACCTAAAGAGCAATATAGAATTAATAGATAACTGAATTAAAGTAGATAAACATGAATCCAATGCGTGTCCTTACCTGTCATAGTATGTGTTTTGTTTTATGCATGACGTCAAACTATTAGTGAGATGTTATCCCACTTCTTGGTAGTGTTGATTTCTTGTCATGGAGATGAATTCTAATGTGGCTGATAAAAATTTGCCAAATCTAAAAATGTGTAGTTATTAGATATTAGTGCAGCTAACTTTGGCTGTGGTTTTTATTGTTTATTGTCAGATTTATTTCAAGAAGAAAAGACTGGTGGCATCTCTTTCAACAGCACATTACCATTAACTCATGTAGATGAAAAGCTCTGTTATCAGATTTTACATGAATACAAATTCACAATGCGGAGGTACTTTCTATATTGTGCTAATGACATTCATGTTTTGGAATGGTGAATAGTACAGCAGAATCATAGGATATATGATTCTGATGTGGTGTTGATCCGGCTGCAACATGGGTGATTATATGCAACTTCTACTAATCACAGTAGTGGCATGGAAGAAACCTAGATGTGGTCATCATGACTTGCTATTCTACTCATTGGAATTTTCCCTTTTATCTTTTTTGGCTTGTTTCGGCCTGAACATGTTGTCCTTTTAATGACAAAGCACTCTTCCTCTATGATAACAAAGAAGTTCATTCAGTATTCTTAATATTGGGTGGATTTGTGAAAATATTTGATGTTGAAATGCCCGCTTTGATAGTTTTCCGTTTGATACTTATATGCTGATGCATTGGATATAGGTGCTTTTTCGTGAGGATGCAACAGTTGATGATCTGATTGATGTCATTGAGGGTAATCGCAAGTACATGAAATGTATATATGTTTACAACAAGATTGATGTTATTGGTATTGATGATTTGGACAATTTAGCTCGCCAACCAAATTCTGTTGTCATCAGCTGCAATTTGAAGGCAAGTACTACATATTTATCAGTTGTGGTGCTAATATGTAATATGCAACCACAGAAAATAAGCCAGCCATTATCTCAATTCTAGTTTTTCAGGCCACAAATGGTGATACTGGGTTTCATGAGTTGGGTCAATATGAACTTTTTTTGTGCACGGGGTTTAAAGTTCATGTTCTCTTTTGCTTTATGTTGCAAAAAGCCAAAAGCACCAAAATCCAGTTGTAATGCTAATATGGTTTAGACAAATATTATTATGTGCCAAATATTCTAGTGTGGCTTTTGATTTACTGACTTTTTGTTTTATGTTTCTTAAACAGCTCAACCTAGACAGACTACTTGCAAAGATGTGGGAAGAAATGGGTCTAGTGAGAGTCTACACGAAACCACAAGGCCAGCAACCTGATTTCTCTGACCCTGTAGTTCTTTCAGTTGTATGTTGCATACTTCTGTTCTAGTTTAATCTGTGCATGATGCCCTTTAATTGTGGAGCTTGCCAGTTCCTTGTAGTTTCAACTAATAATTATTTGCATTATAGGATCGAGGTGGCTGCACAGTTGAAGACTTCTGTAATCATATACACAGGAGTTTAGTGAAGGATGTGAAATATGTGCTAGTGTGGGGAACAAGTGCAAGACATTACCCTCAACACTGTGGCCTTGGTCATGTTCTACAAGACGAGGATGTGGTTCAAATTGTTAAGAAAAAGGTGATGACTAATTAATATTTGATCATTGCAAAATTTAGTGCATGGGCCATAGGTCATATGAGTATTACTGCACAATATTGGCCACCGCATATCTTGAAAATGAGGATTTTGGAATTATGAAGCTTCTTGAATGTATCGAGAGCTCAACTCATCAGTTTTTTTTTTTTTTTTTGGTACTTTTGTTTCCTGTCAGCACAAATACAGCATCAACGCACGTGGGAATTTTGATAATTCTGCATCATGCGTGTGGGAAATTTGATAATTCTGATAATATGCTCTTGTACTCTTACAGGAAAAGGAAGATGGAGGCCGGGGTCGGTTCAAATCACATTCAACAGCTCCTGCTCGAATATCTGACAGAGAGAAGAAGGCACCCTTGAAGACATAACTGCATCAACTGGCATCGATGTGGGTGAACACTACTTGTAGACAGTGGCTGCCGATCTAGTTCTGGGAATAGAAACATACAGTTTAATGTTGTAATTTTGAAACCCCTTTTGGTTGTCCTTTTTTCTCCATAATTATTTACATATTCTGAAGGCTGTATTGTAAGACAGCCTCAGTTTTTTTTTATGAGCTTTAGAGTTATAATGAGCATGGCATTTGCTAATGTACGAGTTGTGACGTGAATGGAAAGCAATGAACACCTTCGGTTTTGATTATTTTGCTATGTACAACACCAAACTGTGACTTCATCTTGCACTTAACATAGTGACAACAATGCTAATATAAATAACAACGTTGCTAATAGTTTTGCAGTTTGTTGAAGTTCAGTAATGGAAAAAAGGAAGGAGTTTTAGCAAGTTTTAAGAACCTTCCACAATCTCTGCTGTAACTGAGGCAAGAGAATTGCACCTGATTTACAAGAGTTAATCGTCCCAAGGGGCCGCCATTACTAAAACAATCTCTCATTGTTTTTTTGCAGAAAAATTCTTAAACTGGTAAACATCTCCTTGCCTATGTTTCTCAATTGGAAGGCTCTCCCTGTACGGTTTCAGACATAGAAGTGTTAGACATGGAGTTCTTCTACAAAGGGTATTGGCTCATTATTACCTAAAACAATTGCAGTCACCTTCCAAGTTGAATATTAGAATAATCAATCTCCGCAATCAGTATAGTCTCTTCATGACCACATGTTGCTATTATCTCACCAAACTGTTAAACAAAAATGGAATCATCATACACAATTCATACAATTAGCATAATTACTTTTCAGCAGAATTGTGCACGCTCTCTTCAAATGATGTTCCTTAATGAAATGAACCAAGTAGTTGCAAACTTTTCTTTTACCGGTCCAACAAGAGTAGAATGACCCCATATCTCATAGCGGCCAGCAGACTCGAGAAGATGAGCATGTAGCTACAAATAACTTCCTCCCCAGAAGTTCAAAATCCCATGTTAAATTTGGCTTTTAAGGCAACAAATGAATTACGTAGCAGCATATGCAAGAACTACCTGGTTATCAGCTGCCCTGCAATTTTGAATACACAGAATTTCGTTACTGAAGGCTGGTATATGTCATTGAGACTTATTCAATATGCCTGCCGCGCAGCGCAAGATGTTAAGAGTTCAAATCCTGATAGGCCCTTTACATGCAAACATAAAGAAACAGATAAGAACTGTAAATTCTCACCTTGCTCTTTGAACCAGCTCCCTTAACATTTCACCCGTGCTCATGTTGAATGCCCCTGGATAGCAGATTAGGTGGGCACCTGAAGTTTACACATTACTAGTGATTTTTCTGTTAATCATTTAAAGACGTGCGCATTCTGTAGTTCAACAAATAGCCCAATTGTGTTAAAACCTTTAGCTCTATATAGCATAGCTAGTTCAGGGAAACGGATATCATGACAGATTCCAACACCAATGCAGCCAATATCTGCAATCAAGCCACTCACTAGTTGCTTATTTAGAACAGCAATGGACACACAGAGAAAACAAAATGTATCACAGGAAACTGGATTCTTGAAAACTCTGAAAATGATCAGATATTGAAGCTCCAGGAACTTTCAAGGGAGATTTCATAATCTCCAGTAAATTTAGCTACAAGCTGCTAGTTATATTAAAACCTGTTTTTGAGCTTAACGGTAATTTCAACACTATGTGAGGCTTCTAGGACAAAACATAGTGAAGCCAAACCAAAAAACTATAGACATATAATATGTACCAGTGTCCACAGTGGTAGGATTATCTCCTGCTGCAAAGGTGTCAGACTCCCCTGAACAAAATATCTCCTGGAATGTCAACATCGAACAGATGAACCTGCAAAACAGTACAAAAACAAAAAACCAAGTATCTTTCGTTAAGTTCTATGAGTTTTAACTTATCTTTGTTATGTTCTAGTCGAAAATAGACCAGCCGGTGCTTACTTTCCTGTGCTTAGCTTGGAGCTGTCCGTCAGGTCCAAAAACACAAGAAGTATTGTACAGCTGACTGTTACTCTACTCGGCATAGACCCACCAACAATTGTGATTCCATAGCAAGAACCAGCCTCTGATAACATGGAAAATGACGGCGAGGCTTCATCATCATCATCAAACTCCTCTTCAAATTTAGCAAAGAAGTCATTTGAATAGGGACAGTTCCACATCTCCTGTGCAGCAACATAACAAGTCTTGCACCTTGCTCAGCAGCATATTTAATGGAATTACGAGCACTCTTGATATTTTGATTCTTGTCAGCACTCATTAGAGTTTGTGTTCAGTGAGGTTGCCATCAGATTCTCCTAATGTGGTGTGCAAAGCTCTAATGTAGAATTTGTGCAAATGCCCTCGTGGTACTAGCTCCTTGTCCAAGGGATAAGAGGGATCCACTCGGTCTAGATAGATCTCAATATTGGTGTCTCTCACGAGGTTTTCACATTGGAGAATGATATACCACTTGTTATGGGACTATCACTCTCTCTTCAAAAAGTTAAACTAATAGGGTGTGCAACACTCACATTTATAAGGTCAAGATTCCCACTACAACTTTTTAATGTGAGATTTGTGGCAATTAACCAGTCAAGTCAAGTTGGTGATATAATATGGGGAATGATGCGGTCAACATGTTGGTTAATGGCAGCTAATAAGGTATTTTTTTGTTTAATAAGAGATTATATAATCTAAATTTCAATAAATTGTATAATACGGGATAATCCTTTCCTTTTTAAATTGACAATGATAAGATTTAAACTCTACACTTCAATAATCAGTCAATGACTTCCTATCTATTTTTACTTGTCATTTTTTTAATTGAAATGATATATAAAAAATCTTTCAGTTCAATTTTGTTTTTATTTTTAATTTAGATTTTCAAAATAATTTTGGTCTGATTTAGTTCAATTGAATTTTAAATACAAAGATTAAGTTAACTGTACTCGATAAAAGAAAAAAAAATCGATAACAACGATGGGTACTATGTATACAATAGGCATTAATAGATAAAGATGGAATCTTTAGTTCAGATTCTGTTGTCGAAACAATGACTAGGAATCTGAGCCGGCAAGCTTTACAAATAATGGTATCTTCCTCTTTCTTTCTTGGTCCTTTTAACTTATTAGCAGTAACAGACTTTCTACAGCCTGCGAGCATATATAGGAATTCCCACCTCTCGAAGCTATCGTGTAGGTATGCTGTTTGGAATTTTTAATGAGTTGGGTGTGATATATTTTCAGCTACAAGGGCAAGATCAGCGAGAACAGGAACAAGAATGGTAAATCATATCCACCAGTCACTACTGTTGCCATTGCAAACCTCCTCTGCCAATACCTTTTCGGAGCCAGTGCCAATAAGAAATCAGGTCCACGCTCTTATATGGCCTTGTTCTTTTTGGAATGATTGCGCTGCGTTTGCAGTGTACATCCTGGTAATGGCTGGATGTGCCGGATGGCGCACATCGCATCACCAGTTATCTCCTCAGGAATTATCTACTACTTCAGATCATAAGGAGAATGTTTCATTAACTACAAATTCATATTCAGCTTCAACATTCAAGTACAAGAAGGGGGTAAAAAATTCAGAAGTACCATCTGAAGCAGAGTGTAGTGTCTGCTTGTCAAATTTCGAGGAGGGTGAATATGTTAGGCAGCTTTCAGATTGCAGGCATTCATCTCATGCTCCTTGTATAGATATGTGGCTTTACTCTCATTCTAGTTGTCCACTTTGCCGGACGCCAATCCACCCACCAGATTCTGAAAACAGTGTATCAACCATAGATGTCCACCAGCCGGTTCCTGAAAACACTGAATTGACCATAGACAACTCCATGCATCTTGAGATTGCAATGCTTGATTTCTTATCCAAAAATTAGAGGCATTTAACTGTAATCTGCTTCTTGAGGATAACAAGCAACTGTAGTTTGTGATGAAGGTACCAAATATTCTGTGTTTCTGACTAATCATGAGCTCTTCCAGTCCATGTTCAACAGGTTTTGTCAAATATTTTCTATTTAAATACCATCTCTTATAGTGTCTCCATGTCTTTTAGAACACATGAATGTTTAACACAGCAGCAAAAGACATTAGGAATGTAAAATTATTCAGAAGCATCAACATCCTATATCTTATCTACATAATGAAAACTAATTTTGTCCTAATTTGTCACACAATAGGAGCTGCTAGCCGTATAGCTAACACAAAGTTTTTCTTCTTCATCATCTCCTAATTACATCTTCCTCAAGTTATCTATCTTGCCTGTAAATCATCGTCTATTCCACCCTCTTCATGAGTCCCAGTTGATTCAGCTTGGGCAACCTTGTTCTGTGCAGCTGGCACAGAAACAGCAGCAGAGGGTGCATTCACCAGCTGCATCAAAGGAACGCATCAAATCAATTTTCCTCTCTGGACAACATGGTCTAATTGCACATAGGATAATGCATGTCTTGCTTTAATAGTGAATTTAACTGATCATGAGCACAAAGAAAAAATGGATGTACCTCATTATTGATATTAATTCCAATCTCATCAAGCACCTGATTCACAAGTTCTTCTGTTTCTTCTTCTTCTTCATCTCCTTCCAAAGCATCATCAATAGCATCGCCATCACCTCAGTAACCATTTCCATCTTTTCATTCTGTCTCTCAAACTCTAGCATAATTCTCTGCAGGGATGGCAAGTTCATTTGCCTATTCATCTGGCCCATTGCCTTTGTGACACCTTTCATTGCCTCCCCCATTGCTTGAGTTGATTTTAACGTCTAAAAAATAAATTTGTTTCCAAATCAGACATTTGTATGTGACAGAAATTATAAAGCAAGCCAATATCAGTGAATGGTTCAAATATAAAAATAGGACTCCATTTCAAAGCATCCAATCTGAACAAGAAACATAATACATCTGTTTTCTACACAATAGTCAACAAATTGGATTTTATATGTTTCCTGATTCATGAAGAAAATCAATCTCTGCCTCTGAAATCCAAATTTATTAGTGAAGCACAAAATGGATCTTTCTTTTTTTTTTTAATTACAAACAGAGGAAAACTCCTCAAAAGACTAAAGACAAACTAAATGGGGTAAACAGCACCTCAAACATCATGGGACAACCAATGCAAAACACTGGATGGATCTTTCTTTAGTGAGCTGTAGTGCTGCACTGAGTATCGACATATGAACTTTGGGAAGGCTCGTACCAACATTGTCAAAAACAAACAAGTCACTGTATATTTCTCTCCATGTCTCAGGACAACCAATTCTCAGCTCATTGTATTACAGGAATGCTAACTTAAATAGAAATTTATGATCCTAAATTACAATGATTAAAAAACAAAAGTTCACAAACCAACAAGGAGCAAATATAAGAAACATCACATCAATGTAATCTATCTATATATTACATAATGGAAAGGACCATTGCAAAAATATACCTGAATTCTTAAAGCCACACCCTGAAGTTGTGATTTAAGTTTATAGAACTTCTCAATCTGATGCCTTGTTCTAATAAGGTCTTTTGCCATTACTTTCACAGCTCCCTGAAACAAATAACGCCAAATGCCAAAAAATGATTCACACAGGCAAGGTCAGCTGGTAAAAGGAACTTTACAAATAGAAAGTTGATTTAAGTACAGGCATTATCATTTATACATTAAGCTCATTACAAAGGAGATAAACCCAGAAGCAGAAAAAACAAAGCAAAGAATCCCATTAGAGCTTAAGTCATATAATTAAATAATGACACAATTTTTATTTACCATCTGGCCTTGTTTAGCATTCTTCTTAATTTCCACAATTAGCTTCTTTTCTTGAGCTTGCAGGCCTTGTCTTTCCCTTTCTATTTCTCTAATTGATTTATCTATCATCCTTTTATTCTCCCTTAAAAGCTCTGCAACCCACAAACAAAAGTCAACACCTTTTTCCAATTCAAACTTCAAGAACTGAAAACTTTCAATTAAAATTCAACAATCAACACACAAAATGAATTCAAGAAATGGTTAAAAGAACCCAGAAAAAAAAAAAAAAAAGCATTATACTATGAAATTAACCTGCAGGTGTTTTCTTCTTGCCAAATAGAAAACTCATTTTCTTTTCCTCTGTAAAATTTCTTTGTTTTTTCCTTTTGGTTTCTTCAATGGGAGGTGTTTTGAAGAAGTTGAGCTTTTGTTTGGTTTCATTTCAAAGAATGGTAGTAAAATGGGCTGGGCTGGTCAGGAACTTCTGAAAACCCAGCCCATTGACCTGTTCTATGGTATTGTGACAAATAATTTCATCATATAAAATGCACAATTAATAAAATTAATAATCCTCGTATATGTTTCATATGGTAAATAAAATGTGAAATTTTAAATTGAGAATTTTATTATTTTGGATGATATGTATTCTAGAATTAATTGTTCAATCTAGGAGTGTGCTAATTGATTCGATGCCTTATAAATAGAATTCTGAACATTCAATTCGATGTATTGCAAATAAAAATTTTATTATTTATATACAAATATAATTTAAAATAACAAAAAAAATTTACATTTGATGAAATTAAATTTCTTGATCTCTTTTTTTTTTTTAGAGAAATTTCTTGGTAATCATAATTTGTCATTACCTTGTTAGCAAATTAGTGGCATTAATGGAGTAGGTTAAGCAATTTTTAAGATAGGGAATCAACCAATGGAGTAGGTTGAGAATTCTTTTAAATAGAAGCTACCAACACTAAAATAATAATAATATAGAAGTCAAATGCCTTACCATAATACAATATTCAACTTCAAATGTTCATTTCTCTTTTTAAAAAAAAAAATTCAAAAGAATTCTTGTCTACTACCTAACCCAATTCAAGAATTGGCAAAAGGGAAATGTTGATCTAAGCCAATAGGGTATTCTATGTTTTGTGCGATTATTGGCCCAATCCACATATTTGGGTGTTCTCAATTTTCTTTGATAGTGAATCCCTTTTGAGCAATTCAGCTTCTGAATATAGCATGTGCCTATTGCAAGGCCCATAGGAAAACAAAATACCAAAGGTATTTAATCTTCAATGTCATGTTCCAAAGGTTACATGCCACTAAAATATGCAAAAATTCATCATTTCTGAATCATCTTGGTATGCAAAAGCAGCAAAAGCTACAGTGCAAAACTTCAATATCAGGAACTTTCATTTTCAAGACTAAGCACCAAAAACCTCATTTTCAAGAACATGAACATCTATATATAGCAAAGTACCCACCTAAAATTTTTTTATTGGAGGAGTAAATGTTAACGTCAAATTAACTGTTTTAAGGTCAATTATCACCCACTCCAAAACCTGCCATGAAATTTGTCAAGATATTGCATGCATACATATATGTGAAAAGACACACACCAAAACCTATATATATTAATTTATGTTCGATGACAATGATTTGAAATCAATTAATTAATATGATAGCCGAAATATTACTATTTTTAAGCACATTTTGGCATAAGTTTAATTTTGTCATTTTCATGTATATGCCAAATTCTAATAAACTTGTAAAACCATAGATATTGGGTGTGCGTTTTAATCAAAACTAGTTCTAGTCTCAATCAAGTCACCATTGAAAGGACAATGTGAAACATTTTCTTCGAAATCAAATATTTTGCTTTAATTTTTTTACAAAGATTACAAAACTGTTTTTAGACTTCAAATTTTGGTGTTCGTTGTGTCTCTATTATAAATATACAGAAAAAATATTTTTATTTTTTTTATCATCTTTAATTTTAAGAATGCTAGTTTTAAAAATGCATGATTGTCCTTTTTTAACTTTTGTCCAATATGAAAGTAGACAATGAATACGTTCCACTTATTAAATAGGATTTTATAGTCACTCCACAATTTATAAAATGCCAAATGCATCCTTGAAACGATCTTGTAATTTCCATATATTCAACCATTAAATATTAATATTAATGTAGAACACTGTTTTCTTTTGAAAAATATTGTATCAAGGGCCTAATTCAAATAGGAAAAAGGACAGAAACGTTATGATCAAGAAAAGAAAAGAAAAAAAGAGCCAAATGAATCAAAGATATATAGCTATCAATTCTTGAAGTATCATGCAAAAAAAGCAAAGCATATTAATGAATAGATAGTGATTGTGTTAATGTGAACTATCGAAGAAGACAATGCATTAGAGATATCAATAATAAGCATTGGTAGGGCAACTATATACATCAATTCTTTAGCCATCCATAAACGTTTTTCTTTTCTTTTATTATTATTATTATTATTATTATTATTATTATTATTATTATTATTATTATTATTATTATTATTATTATTATTTTCAAAAGAATCTGCCTTTGCCACTAGTTGTATGTGTATCTAGATATGGGTAGAGGGTTCCTCTCTTCTTCACATCAACATTTAATAATCAAGCTTTGTGACCTTAAAACAGATTTTGTAGCGGCTGGAGGATATGCAATGTGGTGACTATTGTTGCCGTTGCTTGCTTTTCTTTGGTTTCTAGCTACTACAGTCACTTTCATTTATTTATATATTTAGCTTCCAAAAGATTTGAAAACTCCACATCTTTTGACAGAATATATTTGGCAGGTTATGTGACAATAATTTTGTTTCAATAACAGAGAGTTCAAATCATCTAAATGATCGACTATATTTCACAAACTAAGCCATATGATTTAATATTAAAATTATATTTCACAAACTAGCAACTACCATGGCAGTCGCCTCTCTATAAGGATTTCTCTATGTATTTTTCAATAAATTAAGGTTTTCAATCCCCTACATTTGAGAACTAATTGTAACGAGTTTTTTTTTCTTTTATTAGACCTTATTCTGTAACTTTGGATTGTAGTTTTTCTAAATCTAAAAAATATTGTAATGTTTAATTCTTAATGAATTCTGCAGGTGTTCGAAAAAAAATATTCAGAAATGTATTGCTAGAATAAATAATTATTTTAAAATTCAATTATCTTAATTTATAGGTTAGGCATTTGTCCTAAAAAGAATGGCTTGTTTTCGATTAGACTGTAGAGATGAATTTAATATGGTAATGTGAAAAATTAAATAATCAAGCCCTAGTACGAGGCCAAGAAAGATATATATACTAGGATTAGCAGCAAATTAATGATTGCCCTATGATCTTTAATTTATAGCCGGCCAAGCTCCATCGTACGTATTCTTTTAAAAGAAGTCTGCAATTAATATATCCGGTTAGATAGTTTTTTCTCGCATCAAACTGTATATGTGCCATCATTAATTAATTTATTAGTTCGTCTATGAGAAAGCACTTAAATAATAATTCTTTTTTAAGAATATTTAGATTAGATTCTTACTATTTTTAATTTAAAGGGTATTTATCAAAATTTAGGTTATATAATTTTTTTATTAATTAAAATATATTGTTGGAGATATTTTTCTCCCTTTTTAAAATAAGTGGAAATAAATTTTGTAAATTAATAATGGTAAAATTTAAATTCTCTTTCATCTTAAGATATATTTGAAAAGAAATAACTGTTTAATTATTCTCTCTTCCTTTTAAAATAAGTAGATATAAATTTTGTAAATTGATAATGGTAAAATTTGAATCGATTATTTTAAAATATTTTTGAAAAAAAGTAACTATTTAACTTCTTTTTCATTAACATAAAACTCTTTTATATATATAAAGAATGCTTTTATTTATGGAATTTAGAAATGCTAGTGGTCACATACTTTAGAAGTTCATTTTGTTTGACTGGGGATGTTGATAAACTGAAAGATATATAATAAATTTGAAAGAACATATAGCTATCTCTGCCCTAATCTTTTTCTGTCCATGACTACTTGTGTACATTGCTTTATTTGTTTCTATTCATATGAAAACCTAACCTATATTTTACCTATATCAATGACTTTTTTTTTTTTTTGTATTATACTTGAAAGCAATATCTATATATATTGTTTTCATTCCTTTTCCTTTGAATTATTATTATTTTTTTTTTTGAGTTTTCAATTGAAAAGATAAAGTATAAAGATTTGGTTGGGATGCATATACCAAATGAGGTTGTAATTGATTTAACAGCAACTTCCCTAATGGAAAGGCTTTTTGGTATGTTTTATTAAATTAATTAATCCATATCTTTGCAATCATTATCATTTGATGGTAGTCATGGCAGCCAGATCTTCTTAATCAATATATGCGAGAAACGTGATACCAAAAAGTTTCAATTTGAAATGTTACAAGCAATTAACCAAAAGTTTAATCTTAACTAATTAACCTATTCTAATTAAAACATTTTTAAACTGACAATATATGATGAATCATACACATTCTATCTCATAATACAAAAAATTAGTATACATTCGACAAATTATATATATATATATATATATATATATATATATATATATATAATCTAAATTATCAATATTAAACGTTCATTGGGTACCAACTAATCTGATTCAACTCGGATAAAACTATAAAGACGATAAAAATCTTTTAACAGCGAATCTAATATGATAGTATCTATTACAATTCAAATTCCAAATATCATTTAAACATGAATAACTTATTACGAGTTGATTCAAGTAGTTGTTAGTGATAAATTGCCTATTTAATCATATGCTCAATTACAAAAATATCTTCGAACAATGGGGCAAGCATTTTGTTATCTATATAGGTAGGTAGAATTACAAAAGCAAGCAGCTCAATAATTGAATAATGTGATGTGATGAAGGGTTAGAAAACTAGGGTTTGGGTGTGTGAGCTATGGAATTTAGTTCACAAGTACCTTTCAATACTTTCTATCACATCAAGAACAAACAAGAAGCCAAGCAAGCAAGCAAGCTTCTTGCCTGAAAACGCAGAATTGTCTTGTTTCTATCCACAATCAAAAGAAGAGAAAGCCTTCTATATATGTGCAGGATTCTTCCAAGTGTGCTGCTTTTCATGCACAAATTGCCAAAAATTTTGAAGCAAAGCCAACTCATTTCTGAAAACATGGATAGGGATAATGCCTATATTTGCATGAAAACCCTTATGCTGAGGATATATATCATCAACCAGAAAAATAAATGAATAAATAGATAATAACAAATCATATAATGTAAGTTTAAAAAAAATATTTTAATTGAAATAAATAATATCTAGCCAATTAGAGTATAATTTAATGGGTATTTCTCTTCATCTGTATTATAAGGTGTAAATTTTTACAGTTATTAATTTATAAATTTAATTTTATCTAATTTAAGAAGAAAGAACTATCTTTTATCTATAAAAAATACATAAAACTAAATTAGACCTCGTATAAAATCATAACTTAAAAAAATTAATCTAATTAACAAAACTATAGTTAAGATTGATCGTTTCAGGTAAACATATATATATAAAGGTTATATATTAAAATCATTCGATTGATAAATAATTTATGAATTTTGGATGTTGGAATAAAGATATTCGATTGATACATAAAGCAATATAATGATATTAGTAATTGGATAAAACTAACAATTTTTTGAATAAAACTAGTTTAGATGACTTGGAATGAGAGAATAAGAATGAATTGAGGAATCAAATATTACTTCAATTAAATACTTTAATCTAATAATAAACTGTTTTATGTACCATTCGTTTAATCGGATTAGACGATAAAATTAATAAATTTGAGTTACAACATCACAATCTGATTTAGTATCTTTCAGATGAGGGAAAAAAAAAAAAAAAGAGAGAGAAAAAGCTGTATAGCTATTAAAGATTGTTCTCTTCCCCCACAAATAATCATGTCCTTGATCTTGGGATCACCAAAAATTCTCTTAATTTAAACCTTTCTGTTTTTACTTCCCACACGTCCACACAGCACTCACGCCCTTTTCTTTATCTAAAGCTGCCCTGTCCCCTCTCCTTTTTTTCTCCTCTATTTCCCTCTTCTCTTTTCTCTCTCCCTCTTTTTCCTATGATACCCATGCTAAATCAAATTTTCTATTCAACTACCATGGGTATTTTCGTCAGTTTAACTTGAATAGTGGTGACACAGCCACACGTGAACGGCGATTACATGTGTCGAGTAATGAATGGTGGTACCAGGCAAAGAGGTTGCTTTGTTAATTATCTAACCAATCAAAGTTGATTTTTTCATAATTTTTTTTTTTATCATGAAGATGGAGGGGAAAGAGGAATTTGAACCGTCCATATTTTAAAAGGTGTCAGCCTCGTAACTGAATGGTAAACTATGCAGCCTTAGGCGGGCTAGCATGTTTTCATAATTTTTTATTATTGATAAGCACAATGGCTAATGTTATTATTATTTTTTTTCAAAAGAAAATATATCATTAATTAAACTATAAGTTAAAAAAAGAAATAAAAATTTTATAATATATATAACATATATCACCTAATTTTGCTCTAAAAAAATCATAAAAAAGGAAAAGAAAATATAACATCAAAAAAACAATAAATATAGCCACATACTTACCAACACCCATTAAAAGGATTTTGACAGATAAAAAGATCAAAGTCATATTTTGACATGAAGAAATCTGAATTTTAGATGGTAAGTTGAAACAATATAATAAAAAAAAAATTATTGGATAAGTCAAATAAAGAATTTCCTCAAAGATAATGATGTTTTCTTTTCCTTCACTAGTACGAGTATAAAATTCAAATCTTCCTTTCATATCTAGAGAACTCTCATTAAGAAATAACAAAATTCCATAAAATGAGAGTAAAATGGTGATATAACCCTAGATCTAGGTAACCTACTAATTATTTTCAGAAAATAATATAAACTTTATAAAATAAGAAAGGAAAGAACTAATTTCTGGCCAAAAAATGACCGAAAATTGGTTCTTGTTATTAATAAAAATTTGAACTTCTAGCAGAGAAAAAGAAGGCTCCAAAAGAAAAGGAAAGAAAAAGCACCATCTTATTAAATATTTAATATGGGAGTATATATATATATAATGAACTTTTTAAATAATTTTGGATGTGGGAGGGAGACTTAAAATAGAGTTTGTCTAAATATTTGGAAAATTTAACTATTAGATTAAAGCAAGGGAAACTATATAAGATGAATGAAATATACATAGAAGTGAAACTCAGAGTATGTAGGTGAAGCATAGGTCCATTTTCTTATTTCATCATAAATGTTATTAATGTAAAAATTTAAGTGAGAGATATGAATGGCAATATATGTAGTGGCTATTCTTGCATGATGAGAATCGAGAGGCAAAGGAGCACACGTGTGCATGCGCGACAGGAGTGAGGCATACTCGCCCACTCCAGCACGTGTGGATAAAAAGTTCATTTCTGTTAAAACAGAATTTGCGGTCTAAGGCCGAAATTTTTTTCCATCGAGTTTTTATATTACTTTTTTTATAATTTCAAAAAAATTATTATTAATTATTACTAAAAATTGCATTAAATTAATCAAATTAATTATTAAAAAGTTGTTAAAATTTAACATATTTTTAATATTAATAATTTAAATAATTTAAAAATATATTATTATATAATTTATGAGAAGTATTATAAATTTTCATAACTTTATATTGTATAACATAATTTATAAATATATTTAAATTATTCGCCCACCCTTTACTAATAATAATAATAATAACTTCCGTTGTAATAATAATAATAATAATAATAATTGTGTTAGTTTATGAGATGTTCCCACTTCTAGCATCCACACTCCCACTGTGTACATGGGCCACAATAGCTCAAATTATTGATTAATTTTCACACACAATAATACTCTTTTAAAAAAGCAAATTCATTGATAATACATAAATTTTTATTTTTCGTTATAAATGAAGAAGCTATACAGATTCATACCTAAAATTTTACAGGTCTATAAATTACTTTACAATCTGTTGATATTAAAAATTATATCGTAAGTAATTTTTTTTAGATTTATTTTAATTTCTAAAATTTAAATAAAATATTTTAATTTGACTAATTATTTACATTTTTATTACAATTTTCAGATTAATCAAAATTAATAATAAAAAACAGATGTGGCCACCTTAAAAATGAGCCAACTCAAATGCTACACACATCTTTTTTAAAAAAATTGATAAAAAATGCACATACTATGCTAAAAATTAAAATTAATAATGATTTAAATTATAATATTTTCAGTTTAAAATTTAAATTAAATTTAGAAAAAATATGTTTATGCTTTTATACTTTTATTAGTCAAATTATAAAAAAATAAATTTAGAAAAAAATATACTTATATTCTTATAAAATTTCACTTAAATGCACCAAAATATATACAAGAAGTCAAATAATAATTGTCCTATTGTGCCAGTAATATTTGATATTTCCCATATAAAAAATGTTGTTCCATCTCCCACGAGTAGCTCAAGTGATAAAATGTGTGAATATCCAATTTGAAAAGAGTAGGGTTGGAATCCCCTCCTCTTTCTCTTCTTGTGGTGTTGAGAATTAACCATTTGTACTAGCTTAAAAAGCAACAATGTTGTTCCTATTTAAATCAACACGAAAAAGTTGAAATGAGTTTAATACATTGATAACTTACATATAGAATAATCCAAGACAAAATTAGGATGACTAAACTTGTCATTAAGAATATAATATAGATGCAACTTAAAACATTTAAATATCCAAATTAACTCCCACCATCTTTTCATTAAGTGATAAGAAATTTAAATTTTCTTAAATAAAATTTTGGGTTCAAATTTTATATATAAAAAAAACATATGCTAAAACAATTTTATCTCGCTTATAAGTCCATCTAACTTGAATTTCAAAAAAATCAGAGTTCTTATAATTACAAGATAATAGAGGCATCAGATGAAAAAAAAAATCTAAATTAGTTTAATGAAAAATTTACAATTAATAGAATTATTACAGGACTTACTAGAATAATGTAAAATGATCAAATTGTCATATATAATTTAAATGTATTAATTTGATTCAAAATTCATCAAAACCAACTTAAATCTAAAACAATTGAAATCAATAAATGACTAATAATATCTAATCAAAGTCTAATATTCATCTTGATCAACTTGATAGAAATAGTATCTTAAAATTCTAATTCAATTCGACAAGATAAGATGTGAATTGGTATTAAAAAGCTATTTTCCTTGCAAACCATTGTTCCACACACACTATCATTATAAGATATTAGATTGGGAGTTTGATGATGGACAGAAAGAGAATTGGCAGCTTATGCTTCTTAGCAATTTGTCCTATTTGCCTACCATTTCTGACAGGTCACACGTAAAAATAATTGAACAACAAAGTTTAAACAAGTTTAGTGAACACTTATACAGCTACATTTATCAAATTCTGAGGCTCAAAATTTTCATTTTATGGGACAAAATTTGCTAAACCCATGAATTATTTGCCTTTAGATGACCCCATTATGCACCCTTGTACATGGACAATTATAAATTCAGTTGAATTTGTGGTCTACACTTAAACCCTAATCCAAATTGGTCTGCAAACCATTATATAGCCACATAACTAAGCCGGTTGTTTGCCTGCTTGTACTATTATATAAGTGTACTAGCTATACATGCATGGTGGGTAAGTGACAATACATACCCCTCCAGCTCCAAGACTTGCCTACAACAAAAAAAATATATAATAAAGTTTGTGAAAGCTACAATTTATTTTTACAAGAGGTTCAACATTTAACTATTTGCATCAAATTACTTGTGATATATGAAATTTCGTACATTGAAACACCAATTAATTAGGAAAATGCTTATACTTTTTTTTTTTTTTTTTTGGGAGGGGTAAATAGTTTGACGGCCAAACCCAAAAGGAAGATAAAAAGATTGTATTAGATGATGATTATTATAGTCATGATCTTAGGGTTACTAGTGAAGAACGTACTTGTCAACGCTCAAGGGTAGGTGGTCTCACACCCACTACCCCCATTAATCTCATCATTGTTGTCTAACTTCCCACTTCACCTACCATGTAGAGTATACAATTTTTTAGTTAATTTATTTCATATAATATGAAATAAACAGGAGATCTGTGTAGCTAATTGATCAAGGTAAATTCAACCCATCAAATCTTAGGTAGATTAGTTTTATGCCCCATCTTTTTCTCTCTCTTTTTATCACTGTTCATCTTCTTCTTCATTGATTTATAACCTGATTTTATTTTAGTATTTTATTTATAAATAAATCTGATATGAATTTATATGTTATCTTTTGGTAATATTTTATTGATAGGTTAGTGATAATTTGGTTTAAGATCTTCAAATCTATTATGTTTAAACTTGGTCTCTTCTTACTTTAGTTCATTTTTATAGTAAATGTTAAAATCCCTGACTGTTATGTTAGAGCTCTTAACACTTGAGTTGTTGAGTTTGTTTGAAAATTAGATGAAGCATAAAGATCATTTGCTTCAATGAAAATTAGATATGATCTCAACTTGATGGGGGTAAGTTCAACACATAATCTCTTATGTTATCTTAATCATCTAATCTCTGCAATTATGGATTTCACCGAAAAGAAATTATGTGTTTTCATCATCGTTATATAAAACTCTCAACATTTGAAGTTCTTATAGATGATTTACCATATTTGTATTTGCATTTAAATGAGTTATTTATGAATTAAATTACTTATTTCTTTGGTGTGTAAATCATATGTGATCAATGAAATATAACTCTTATTGTTGTTCGGAAAAAAAAATCTTGGTAGATTAAATTATTTTCATTTAAGAAAGATTTTCCAAGCCAATAGTACACTAATAGCATAGAAAATTAATAGCTTGAGAAATCGGTCACTTCATTTATTTTTTTCTTCATTTGAATTAACATAACATACAGTACTGGTCCCCATTACATTTTTTCCCCCTAAAACTATAGTCATTTTGAACCTATAACCACTTTTGACAATGTAGGGATAGCCTTTTCTTTTCCTACAGTTTAAGACTATACTCTAAGCTAACTTTTAATTTTTGGGTATTAAAAAAATTGCTAGTTAAGAGAAATATATTATGATAACTTAATTAGCATATCACACTGTTATGATTTAGTGGTCCTCTTAAGCCTCTCTTGACGTCTTTGCTAATTTATTTATTGTATTTTGAGAGAAAAAAAAAAAGAGAGATTTTTTTTTCTTTTCAAAATTTTATTTGGGCACTAATACCTGTTTTTGATAAGAATGCATGTGCTAAAGATTGTCCAATGGAGATCGTTTAGAGGGTCTACTAAACAAGATTAGTATCTAATATGAGATTTTGTCAACAATAATGCCATTCTCCAAAAAGTATTGCTACACAACCGGCCAATTACACTTATTGTCTGCTGCCTACTTGATATGAAACTTACCAAATTAAATTATAAAAATTGAAAAAAAAATAATAATAGAATACGGATGAATTCCTTATTTTCTATATATTTTAAAGAAGAAATTATTTTTTACTTTTTTTCATGTGTTAACTATCACGTCATACGTACAATAAGTAAAACAAAAATAAACGGACAATACAAATTTTTATTCAACGAAAAGGACATTTCAATTGTAGAAGACAAAAGACTTCTCATTTGATTTGAATTGGAGAATAATTACTACTTACATTTATATAGTTTTAACTATTAAATTTAAAATGAACCGTTTAAATATTAGATAATCACTCATTTCTTGAAATTTAAAATTAAAATTTTTTATTCACATATAAAATATTTATAGCTTAGTTGTGTCATTCAAGAATTTGTCTCCAACCGGCTGTTAAAAATGTAAGCGTACAACAATGTGAAAATGTATTGATATGCTTTTTGTTTGAAACCCAAAAGAAAAAAAAAAAAAAAATTAAAAAAATTGAGTCCATACAAAGCTAGTGTTTCCCTCTCCCTAACACTAGCTAACTACTTTGTGTGGCAAAGGTTGTTCCTCCATTCTTTTTCCAAATGGTATACATATGGTGGCATGGAGCTCATTTGACCTTGAAGATATTTTTTGAATTTATGCACAACTTTGTGTCCACCACCGCAGGTAATGTTAAAGTTGTATGTTTTTGACAATTTGCATTTGGAGATCCAAGGCAGTTTTGATATTATTCTTCTACAATGGTCCTCTCTAAGGACTGCTATTTCAAATGACAGGTGAAGGAGGGATATGCCAACACCATGCAAGTACCTATAGTTGAGACCACACCATGATATAGATAAATGAAAAGGAAAAAATATACCTAAGAAACAAAAAAAAAAAACTAGGAAAAAAGGTTCAAATTTACTACATAAAGGCATTATCACAAGTGTTTAGGATACCCTTTATGCCAATTTTTTTTTTAACCTCTATGGTAAAAATAATAAGTTTAATAATTAAATTATCTAATTAATATCTGATTGTCAGCACTTATTTGATATGGTGATATCTTTTTAAGAGAAAAATTTTAAAAATTATGTCCGAACTTCTATTTTCTTCTTCTTGAAATTAACACTTTAACACACTAATCATTTCAATTAGACTGAAAAGGTTTAATATTTATCTTACAAATGCAATAGGTACAAATTAATTAATTAATATTAACAAAAAAGTAATGATAAGTACTTAACCAAGAGATGATAATAAGATGCATACACATCCACATTAATTAGGTGCTTTATTATTTGATGTGCATGAGACAGAAATGGAAAGCTATGAAGAAATGTCACAAAATTGAGGTGGATAGAAAACGAGACTAGTGATGAGGAAGACATAGTATAAACTTTAAAACCCCATGCTTATACCTCAGAAGCCAACCAAATTTGACATCAAGGTTTACAGGATCAAAGTGTAGATCCTTTTGTCTACATCTTTAGGGACCATGCATCTATCTTCTTCTTCCTTTTCTTTCCCACTAGCATCATCAATTCACCTTCTTTTTATTCTATATATATATATATATATATATAATTTAAAAAAAAAAAAGTTTTACCACCATCAAAACAGTGTCATTACCACACTATTATTCATTACACATTCTTCCAAGGCATAATTTTAATGACATTTAAACATATCAAGTTTTTTTTTTCTTCAATACATACAAAATAAATCAAGTTTAAGCTCTTTAATAAATAATCCTTTGGTCTTTATATGGTGAGGTAGTGTTATTTTGAAGCAAACAAGGACCCAGTAATAAAAAAAATAAAAGAAAAAAGAAGTTCTTTAATTCTTTCTTTCTCTTCCCATGGAAAATAGGGTAGAAAATCTGCCTTTGCTTTAACCTCATCTTCTTCGTCATCTTTACCTTTTCTTTTTCTAATTTTCGCGTATGAATACGATTGCAGAATCTTTAAAATATTTTTTCTTTAAATTTTATTAATTTATACATACATGCATACGTTTCAACATATTTATACATAATAAACACAGTTTTTCATGCAAATGTGTTCAAGATCTCCCACTATTCTTTTCTTTGAAGATCTGTCTATGTTTGATCATTTTATTTTATTTTTTTCTTTAATATAAAAAAAAATGAATTAACAAACACAAAAGCTAATAAAGATATGTATCTCTATGATTAAAAAGAAAGAAAGGTAAACAATAAATAAAGAAAGCTGAGAAATCTTATTCTCTGATGTAAACCCCCACACCATTCATTAATTAATTAAAGCTATAATTTAAAAATTTTACTCTTTTTTTTTTTTTTCGGTTTCTTGAAATTACAGAATTAAGCCATTGGCAATGGCTCGATTAGTACCAAGATGGGTTGTTTCATACACAGGCAATTCTTCTCTATATCTCTCAATCCCAATAGCTGAAAGATTATCTAATTCAAACAGATCGGAACTCGCATAACTTGCTGCATCATCATCATCGTCTTCGTCGTCTTGATCACTGTAGCGTTTGTGGTTGCCATTGCAAAGATCAAGCTCCTTTTGCTGCTTCTTTTGATAATTCTTTAAAAGATCTCTTGCAACTTCCTCAACTCGGCGACTTTCGTTCATTACATGAAACTTAAGCTCTTCATTTGTGGGATTATTTCTTGTAGTTGTGATTGCCATTAGAGTAGCACTAGTAGCATTCTCTTCAGTACCATATAAACTTTTATGCCCACAAGGCCTTGAGTCCTCATCAACAATCACACTGACTGGGTAAAACCTTACTGATCTTTTTGCTCCATTTCCTCTTGAGGAAGGAGTCTTGCTCAGACAAGACCTTGAAAATGATGAAGCTGAAGAACATGTTGATGTCTGCTCGGACTTTAACTTCCTCTCCTCGTACCCTGAAACCGACGACGAAATCTTCGCTTTTTTGGCATTTCCGGCAGTGAAAAGAGAGTTGAGAAAGCTTGCAAGCCGGCCTCCGGGTGAAATAGGCTGCTTAACTTTCTTGAGATCGCCATAAATTTTTAAGGCTTTGGACTTAGTCTTGACAAAACTGCCTGCTGATGATGCTACTTTTGCTGCTTCATATTTATTAGGCTTTTGCGTTGGTGCATAATTTCTTCTGTCATGTTGATGATTATAATGATTATACATACCGAAATCATCAACAGGCCGAGCAGAAACACTTGTTCGAATCGGCTTAGGCCTTTGCATGGGGTAGCTAGTTGATGATGATCTTGAACTAAGACCACCATGAACTGATTCAGATTCTGAGGAAGAAAACCCACCACCACAACTGGAGTCTGAAGAAGTAGAACTTGAGTTAAGCAACACGGGAGGATTAATATTGAAATCCTTTCTCGAATGCTTGTCGAAATCGGCCATGGATTTTCGACGAACAGCAACCTTTTCATAGCTAACTTTCTCCTCCATCCATTTCTCAATCAAGCAAGCTTTACTCAAACCTGTTAATCTTTCTTCTTTATTAACACCAGCTGCTGCTTCAGGTTTAAAACCATTGTTGTGCTTCTTCCTCATAGTTTCTCTGTAGAAAATCAACTCTTCCTCTCCTTCACCGTTGGATTCGTCTATGGAACGGTAAATTGCATCAAGAAGAGTAGAAGAGAAAGATGGGTTCTCTCTTGGGTGATGAAGATATCGATCCATAATCAAATTTATAAAGAGAATAAAGACAAAGAAGAGGATCAAACAGTGAGTTTTGAATGATTTGTTGTCTGCTTGAAACAGTGATGTTTTATATATAAAGAAAAGCTGGTTCAAAAGAGAACAAAAGAGTGAAATAGAGATTAATGGAAGCAAGAATACTGATCATGATGAGAAAAGAAAACTAAGACAAAACAGGCGATGAACATGAGTACTAGTGGAAGAAGTGTTGTGGTGCTGTTGTTGCTGTGATCATACTTTGTATATAAAAGAGAAGCAGACATGTTCATTGATGGGTTCTTGATGATGGCTCAAAGAGAGAAATGTAATCAAAGCCAAAAGCCACGCCTAAGAAGAAGGGAGAACGAAGAAGAAGCAAGTGTTGTGCCCTTATAAGCCCACGCCATTCACAACCCCCTGATCAGTGGTGCCATAGTAGGGTGGGTCCAAGGTGGAACAAGTGCCAGGTTGGCTATTGTGTGGGTGACATGGCATAATCAATTATTAATTATCTAATAACAGTGTTTAATCGATTTCACTTGTACATCAATTTTTTTTTTCATTTATTCTCCTACATCCTGCAGTTATAAAAATTTTAATGAAATAAAATAATTACATATTATTCGGATCTAAATTCTAAATATGTAATTATTTTAAAATTTTTAATTTAAATTTTTATTATCTTTCAATATTTTTTTCAAATCGAATACGAATTAATTAGATAATCCAAAATATCAAATAGAAAAAAATTAATAATTATATAATTTATTTAAAATTTTAATTTTAAAAAATTAAATCTTTTATCGCTCAACTGATAGACGCCGATAATAAATCACTTTATTTCTTTATGTTACAGTGTGTTCTTATAATAACTTTGCCTCCTTCACATGAAGTGACATAAGATCCTTGCTTTATCTTGCATTTGCAAAAAGAAAAAGAATGTGGGTGGAATGGATATATAGCTTATTAATGTGTATGATTATTTTACAAGATATTTGGCTAGTGCTTTCTTTTCTTTTTTATGAGTGCATGAAATTGATATCTCATATATCATCAAAGTCGTAGAGTTATAAATCTAGTTGAAAATTCAAGCTTTATTTGATCTTAAAAATTTAAATTTGCTTCAAATATAAGTGTTTTATTTTAATTATTCGTGAGTTTCTTAAATAAAATGTTATTGTCAATTTATTCAAATATTTTGTTTATATAATTTAGTTTTAGCTTGATTAATATAAAGCCAATGTTCAATATTTATTTTTCTAAAAATTGTTAATATTTATGAATTAATATTGAACATATGTTAGTTCAAATGTTAACGAGTTTATATTCAACTTTATAGGCCTATCCGATTTAAACACCAAAATAGTCGAGACTCTTATAACTATTAAATACGGGGACATCATATATATATACTTACATTTTAATGAATAATTTGATTGATTCAGTGCAAGTAATTACTTTGTTGAGATTAAAGCATTAAGCATTATTCATGCACAAGCTAATCTATACATATACATATACATATATTTTACCTATTTGCACAGTCAATTAATGCGGCTCCTTGGATGCTTTGACTTGAAACCCCATTAAGCAATCAAATGAACAGCAATAATGCTGCCCTTTTGTATTAAATTTCACTAAAGTTTTACCCAAATTTTTTGAATTTTTTCTTTTTTTTTTAGAAACACAACAAAATGTTTGTTGAAATGGGTTGACTAAATGGGTGTATGGTCATGAATATATAAATATATAATTTTTTTTTTATGCTAATGTTTTGGGATTTACAAAAAATAATAATAATAATAATAATAAAGATAGTATGGGAGTGATTGAAAGAAAGAAACAAATATATGATGATAATATAATTTACCAATCTTGATTGGTGAATTGTTTCTTTTTTTTTTTTTAATATTAGAAAATTTTGCCTTTGTTGTTGCCCATGTGGATGGCAAATCAAAGGATATAATTATGCACTTGATATGGTGAACAGGAAATGAACATGGAAGCAAGCAACATGCCATTTTCCATATATATAATATTATACATATCAAATTTACCAAGATGATAATTAACAATTTATGATTATGGATTTGCAATTTCATTAGCAAGTAAAAAAGCATGATTATTATGCAGTGCATATGGGTGCACACCATTGGTCCTCATATTGCATTAGTAATAGTGGAAAATATCCAATTAATTGATAATTAATAACTTCACCTTATCTTTCAATATTCATGGTAATCATAATTCTCACCATTGCCTTGAGTGGTGGTACTCCAATTTCAGTATGTGCATCTTTTTAGCTACTTTCTACCAATTTAACTGTGTACAAGTCTACTTCAGCTGCAGATATAGTAATCATGTGGTTGGTTTTGTAATCATTCTACAGAATCAAATTTTCTTTTTATCAGTTCATGCGAAGGAGGTTTTATAATTTTTAGATTAATAGACAGTAGCTATAATTAATTTTTTTCCTCCAAATATATGAGTGAAAAAATAAGTAAAGAAAAAGTGTAAATTTTTTTATATTTAAAATTATGGAATTAACATTTTAAGTTTTTAAAAGTTTCATAAGGTTTCAAGTATTCTAAAAGCAAATGAGTGAGTGAGCTGAGAGAATTTAGCAAGCGTAGCATATTAGACGAAATAAAACCAGCGTAGGATATTACAATGGGGTAAGAGGATATTCATGTCCACATAGTCGAATGACGCATTTGACAATGGTATCCTAAGAGCGACCGTAAATGATATTGTTAAAATATGAATCGGGTCGCCCATGATGATTTAATCCAAATTCATTTTATATATCATTAAATTTATTTTAATTATTAAAAAAGGAATAACTATCATTGACAGTTGTCTCATCCAATCAATAAACCCTTAAAAAAAGGGTTATTTAACATTAAACAAAAAAAATCCTATAAGTACAGAAGCAACAGGAAATAAAAGAAAAAACTACAAACATAGAAAAGAGAATAATTTTCTCTGAATCTGAATCCTACTGGAAATAGATATTTAGGTTGTGAAAATAGAAAAGATTTTCATATTGTGATTTCTTTTCTAGACTAGTAATGCAAATTTTAGATTTAATTTTGAGAATTTACAGCAGGAGAAAGCAAAAGTGCTCGAGTGAGAAAGTGCAATACCTAAAAAAGGAATATGTATATATATTTTACTCAGTTATTTCTTTTGATTTCCATCAGCCATTGGCTCGGTAATTCAGTTAGTCCTGCATAGTGGCAGTCCTAACTTCGTCTTTACTCAAGGTCAAACAACAATAGCAGTTAAATAAGGCAGCGTGGCTGTGTTAATCTGCCTAATGCATTTTGAAACAGAATAAGGTGATAGAATATGGATAGGTAGACCAAGAGGAATGGAACTATATTCGTTCACAAGTCTCATAATTTGTTAGTTAACTTAAGTTTCAGAAAGCAAATTAAAGAGGCATAATTTAGAAATATATGGGGTTGTTAGTGGGAGATGGGTGCGTGCTTATTAATTTGCACAATCATTGCACTCGTGGCTCCTAAACTTTTTGGAGAGAAGAAGCTAGCTAGGAAACTACACTACACTACATATATATATATATATATATATATAGCCAAAGAGCAAAAAAAGAAAGATTTTGATTTTATTCCATTCCCATAATTAATTAATTAATCTAACACTAATTAATACAATATTATACAAAGAAAGAGAAGAGGCATTTTATTAGGAATTGGTGATTAGAAAGAAAAAAGTTTTATGAGATTAAGATGATGATGTGATTTGATTAATATGCATTAAGGATGAGGTAGCTGGCTAGCTAGGACAAGGAATTTGTGTGCTAGAAAGTGGAAAAGTGTGATTTATTTAAGCAAAGTGTTGTATTAAAGAAAAAGCTTAGATCATTAATAAAGGTAACTTGAGTATATGTGCAAGTGCAAGTGCAAAGCAATGTTGATCTTCTTCTTCCATCTCTTTCCCTTTCTTTCCTTTTTTTTTTCTATATATCTTTATCTTCCTTCAAACACAAGAAAAATTCTTCATTATTATTCTCTATTAGATGTATAATAATAATAATAATATCATTATTATTATACTACATTACATGATGTGAAAATTACTGTAAAATGTTTTTTATTTCAATTTTCATTACTATTATTCCTATTGAAATTGAAAATCTTAAAAAAGAAAAGTAATATTATATATTCTCACTGTTTTCTCTACTTGGTATTAGTATTTTTTTTATCACCAAGTGATTTAATATTTTTTTAAAACATTTTAAAATATAAAGTTTAAATGTTATAATAGACAATTTATAAAATTCATTTTTATCTAATTTAAAAAGAAAACATTACTTTCTAACGAGCAATCATCGACATTTATTGACTAAAAAAATGGTGTTCTTACTCTAATAAGCTTGATAAGAATAATGAACTCAAAGAATTGTAAGTAATGGACAAATGGAAAAAAAAAAAAAAAGAGGGGGGAGGGGCTACCCTAGACATAGTAGTACTATAAGGATTAGATTTGTAAAGAGGTTAAGAGATTCTTTTCATTTCAATGGCTGTCTAGTATATTGTATAGCAGAGGTATAGGAGAGATTCCATTCAGATCATCGATTGAAATGACAAATTTAGGGACCCAAAACCCACCTAAAGTTTGTACATTTGACTAGCCCTTAACCATTATAAAGTTAAGCTAACCATTTCTCCACTTCCATCATCCCACATAAGAAGGAATCAAAAGATACCATTTGGTGGATCGATGTAGACTACCATCCCACACAAATTTTTTAGATATGACATATCACAAATTCATTGTTTGCTAGCACATTATAACTAGTCTTAGTGCATATGAATTTCATTGATTTGTTATGAGTGCTAGTAATACTAGGACAACCAAAAGTGTTCTTCCTTTACATATTTTGTTGCACATTAGTGAAAAAAAATTTCCATGTTTTGCTACCAAACAAATTGTCTCAATATAAGTATATATAATTATACAAATTGTCTCAAAATGGTTACATGAAAATTGCAATAATAAGAACGTGTATAATTCAATTAGATTCTATAAGCCCTTTCCTAATTCATTCGTATCATATATATATACACACATCGAACCGAAATCATCTCTAGTTTACACTCAAATTTACCTAAAAGAATTATCTTATTGTATAGTTTATAGCTAATTGGAAAATAAAAAATTAAATTAGTTATATACAGTTATGTTAAATTAGCTATTATGAGATTTTTATTATTCTTAGGTTACTGCCTAAGTCGAACTGGATTAATTAGAATTTAGTGAGTTTTGAATATCAGTAATTTAAATGAAAGAATAAAAGTATAAAAAATTAAAGAGAAAAAAGGGGGAAGAAATACACTGGGGGGGCATGCATTCACTTGTGGGGGTTGTAGGGCATAAAATTATTGGTGCTGAAACCAGAAAGGGTAATGCTTTGATTTGATTAGTCATGAATCCATGGGTCACAAAACTAGCCTATTCTCAATGCTTATTTGATGGCTTCCACAATGGACGTAGGATAAATAAACATATCATCAAATTGAAATTAATCGTGCATGCCTAGCCTACAACTCTTTCATGCCACAGCTCCATCCTCTTCTCATAGAAATCATGGTTTATGAAGGACCATGCATGCTTCCATCATTTTTTTTCTTTTTTCTGTTATCTCTATTTCAATAGTGGGTCACCCAACCCTAGCTTCAATCAAGACCCTAAATTGCTTGGGGCCATCTTGATGTGTTCATCGTAAACTATAGTAGAGATGATAGTGTCATGGTTTCAACCTCAGAGTAATTTAACGGTAAAAGACTCACTTTAAAATGTTATATATATATATATATATATATATATAAGAAATTAAAAAGAAATGTTGATGGTGATCCATGGTGGACAACTCACAGTGCTCTTCACAATTTTTTCTTTTCTTTTTTCACACCTAAGATCATGATGCAAAAATACGCTTATATTTAAATCATGAAAAATGGTTGAAGCTCCTTTTTTTCACCTTTTATGATTTTTTTTATATAAATAAATATATGTATTTCTTATCTAAAAACGGTTCAAATTAGATCACAATCTACTATTTTCAATTATAAAGATGTTTATTACTCTTATAATTATATTAAAATTGAATTAAATTAATTAAAATTCAGTAAATTCTGTATCATTATATATATATATATATATATATATATATATATATATATATATATATCTTTTTTCATATCAATCCGTGCATCTTCTTTTCTTTGGGATACTAATAATAGCTTGACTTGAAAAACCAAGTTGGAGCTCATTACTGACACCGCCCCATCAAAGATACTGAAATTTAGGCAAAGGAAATAATAAAGAAGATGACACAATCACAGCCCACAATTGAAAGCTTGCACGAGTGTTGATAGTATCATCTTATTAGATTTTTGCCATTAAACCATAAACACAAAAAACAAAAGAGCATGCCAGGAGAAGAACAGGACCACAATCACTAGCATTCATGGCAATGTCATGAACAGGCAATCTGTCAGATCATACACGTGCGATTTTTTTTCTACTGTAAACAACTCCTTACGCATATCATATATATTAACTAGACGTATCATCAAAATCTATTGTAAATTAACTAAACGTATCATCAATTTCATCTTCTAGTAGAGAAGCCGTAAAAGCTTACTCTTATTTTTACCCTTTTTATCAAATTATGTCTAGGGTGTAAGAGTGCATGATTTTACCAAAACTGATGAAAACAAGAATGTAAAGTAAACCAAATTTAGGTAAATATTGCCCTTTGCCTATGAATAGGCATCAGTCATTTATAGATGATGATCCCCAACCCCTACCACTTCAGTTCACCCGCCTGTTTGCACTAATGCCTTTCATATCCATCACCCAACAAACTTCTGCTCACTTTATCATAGCACCTTAATTTTGCTACGCTCAATAAGAATCCAGAATCTCAATAAGAATCTCAATATTTATGAATCTTGATAAGAGTTCCAGTTCGAATTCCATAATATTCACTTGCTGCAATCAGTTTCAGAAGAATTAAGAAGTCAATCAATTGCTGGAACCCCAAAAAAAAAGCTCCTCAATCGTTCATTTGACCAAAAAAAAAATGTGAACCTTCTTATTGATGGCCTTGATTAATGAACGATAAACAATGTCATAAGAAAAGGTTAGATCATTAACGAAAAGAAAATTAAAGATCTGTTTATCATTTCCCTCATGATGGCAGCAGCATGTAGCTGAGTGATACCAAAGTGTAAAAGGCTCAAAAAAAAACCTGAAATGACTTGTAAAGACTAAGAATGAGTTGGAAGCACCGTTCACATTGAGATACTCAGACTTGTGGGTGTGTGTGCAACATAACAGAACAGGTGATGACGAAAAAAAAAAGTTTCTAAGCAGATAAAGGAGTGTACTGTGCATGCTTTAGGCAAAGTAGGGAGTGGGGAAGAGCCCTGTGAATTGTGTGATTGTGCAAGAGCATGAAACATGAAAAGCAAAAGAGTTGGTGATCCCGAGGAAGAAAGCACGTAAACCTCTAAAGAGAACAAAGACACAAAACGACTCCTCTCACTTTTTACTCTGATAAAGGAAACACTAACAACAAAAAGAACCTCGCTTTGTCCCTTGTATACCACATAAAGAGAAGAATAAAGCAAAGGTTAACAAGAGGAAACGTGGATAGGAACCACAACTTGATTTCAAAATCTATTTGCATTCTTGCATATCCCAGTACGACCACCAGAAATCTTTAAAAAAATAAATAGAACTGACGGCTAATTGCCGGGATTTGCACCTTATAAGCCTCAGATGATGGTAAGCGAAATTAGTCGTTGCAAGAGTGCAACTAAAGACAAAAGAAGATATTGAAAATTGAACATTGGATATGCATTGAATAGAAAAAGATTATGTGGGTTACTCATTTCATAAAGAAAACTTTCTATAACTACTTCAATCCCTTCCAAGCATGAGGTTAGATTGACATATACTTTTTCAGAAGTTTGGTGTCCAGTTCAGATGACCCAATTGAGGCTGCTGGTAAGCACCAACTTGTGCCCCAGGTGCAGCTGGGGCAACTCCAACATTACCTCCCATAACAGGTCCCAAATGGTGTGGATTTGCCATTGCAGCAGGTGTTGGAGGAGGAGGAGGGTACAAGCCTGGGAATTGCATGTGTGAAGATTGCGCTGCAGCTGCATTGAAGGACGCATGACCAGTATGAGACGGCAAGTAAGCAGCATGAGGCGATTGCCCAGGCATGTTGTAGTACGGAGCAGACTGCAAGCCTGGAAGCTCCCTAGGATTCTGAACCCAAATTTCAGATGTCTCAGCCTGCAAATCAATGCAATGTCAAAATACTTTCATTTCAAAACGCAACAAGTGAGAGACACCACACTGAAGCTTGGACCAATTCATATATCATCCTCAGCTGATGGCCCAAAAAAAAACAGCACAAATGTAACCAATGTTCCATAGCATGTATATCTTTTCTTATCAATCAGAATGTTCACACCATATGACATGCATTTTACAGTTTGATTCAAGCAAACAATGATCATGTCAACCAACTAGAAAATGCATGATATTGGCAATGGGCTGATCAGATGAACAATGTGTGTAACAACTTAAACCGTTGAAGTCCAGCAGAACTACCAAGACCATCAACTTATCAAAAGTGTACCTGTGGATTAGGAACATAGAGATTCCCATCTTTGTACTTCATCCGAGAAGAATCTTCCAGGCCAGTTGCACTTCCAACAACACCAGGAGCATTGATGGCATACCCAGTTGGATTAGTGAAATTTCCAAATCCATTGGGACTGCTGCCAGGAACAGGCTTAAACTGCTGGATCCCATACTTGAGGCCATTTGCACTGAGATGGGAACTACCTCCAGGCAACAGCAAGTAACTGCTGCCATTTGATGGATGTGGATATGCAGGGTTGCTTGAATAACCAGGCATGGCCATCTGCGGAACATAAACTGGAGAAAGGAATTGACGATATGGCATAAGATTTGTGAAATGTGAAACGTGAACTTGTGGGTACATTTGGGCCATTGGTGGCTGTTGCTGCTGTTGTAACATCGGTATGGATGAAGTTGGCAAGCTGTTGACTGTATGTGAAGTTAAGGCCTGTGGACATCAAATTATTGATTGTCAATCAAAACCATAATGGCATTAATTGTGGTTTACAAATGAACTTTTTTGTAAGTAGTCAACACAATCCGACTACTCTTTATGCATTGACAACAGTACGCAAAATACAGACCAGTTATCCGTATGCACCCTGGGGAGTAGGGAGACAAAATGGGAGAGGAGCAATACTTATTACAGACACAAAAAAAATATAATGGCTCAAAATTTTACCTCCTGTGCTGAGGGTAGACCCTGACCCCGTACAGTTTCATCAATTGATGGTCTGAAATATGGTATATCATAACCAGTCTGGGGATCATATGCCTGCTTGCACACCAATAGACAACAATTAGTTATGTCAGATAAGGGACACAAAACAAGGGGAAGTTCCATCTAGTAGCTTTATTTGCTGGCTACAAGGGCTACAGCATCACTATGCCATGGATAAAAAGGTAGCAAATATATTTCATCAATTAGAGGATTGAACTCACAGAAAAACTCGGTAGTTCAGGAGGATCCTGCTGATGTTGTGACTCTGAAGGGGTGAATGGACTATTGTCTCGAACTAAACCAATATCAGCATAATCGTCCAAATTTGGAGGACTTGAAGATTTATCAGGTGATTGATGCTCCGATACTGTACCTGATGCTGGAGAATCAGATCCAGAATGTCTAACCTGTTCATCTGGTAACTCTACCTGCTTGTTGCCAGAAGCATCATCACTAGAAGAATCTGGCGCAGATGCTGACAAACTGCAAATATTATTTCAATTTAGTGCAAATAAAATGAAAACTAACTTCTCATTTTCATTCACTTGGCGTTAATGTTCAATTGCTCTTATGTCTACATGCACACATTAGCATATGCATAAACATAATTCCAAGGTTCATATCAACTGTCACTAAATAATTTTTTAACTTCTCAATTATTTTCTCTCTTAAATTCGCACTTATATGTTGCTACTTATTTTATCCTAAGCACTTAATTTGGCCCTTTGGATTTTACTTGTCTCAAATTCCCCCTGCATATAATTTTAGTTTGTTCTGCATAGTCTAAAAATTCTACACAAAATTTAAACACAAACCTTGCAGCCGACTCTGCTTTGGAATCTTCCGTAACTCCAGCTGCTTGGAACCCAGATGGAATATTTCTGGAAGAATCAAACTCCACCCCAAAACTGCCAAAGGTCAGCTTACACCTATCAGTTTCAGGGACTCGAATATGTTGGGCTATGATCACATTCTGATTTTCATAGATGTCCATTCGCAAAAGCTTATCCTGTAAATCAGTAGCATCTGATTCAGAGTCCTTCAAATTATCAGCAGCAGGCGAACTAGATTTTGTTGGTGTTCCGATCACTCCAGGGCTACTAACAGTAGACTTTTGGCTTGATTTTGGTTTCCACTCCTTATTATGCTGAGAAGCTGCATGAAAAGACCATGGTCAGTTATGCCTCCTCTCTCACTCCCTCTCCTACTCCCGCTCCAAGCCCTTACCTTTTTCTCTCCAGTTAACATCAAGAAATTTGAAAAGTTCCATTGATACCACAAATTATATAACATCATCAAAGATAAACTGAGCGTTAAAATTTGTCCAATTTCTCTGTAGTTAGCATCCAAAATGAAAAATTTGTAGTGTTTCTAAGGGAAACAACTTCAAAAGAGAAACACAAAACATAATCACAATTTTAGAAGCTATTCTCACTCACTGAAACAAGATACCACTCAACAAAAGAAGATACAGTAACATCAGCCCCAAAAAAATCAAATCTAAAAGCAACTGCAAAGTGCTTAAGCAGAGCATTGTCATAGGCAATATAGTCTTTCAGAAAGAAATCTGACTTCACATAAAATATAACAAAAGGGCAAATAGAAATCATGCTAGCGATATTACCTTTCTGATGACCCACAACTGTTTGATGGGGCCTACTATATTGATTGCCTAAGAATGGCCTGCTGACAGAAATATTGGGCACAGCATGTTCTGTCACAACAGGTTGATTAACTTGATCAGTCTTAGAAACTGTAGGAAAATGTCGAAATGACTCTGGCAAGGAGCCATCCCTTCCCAAAACTGAATTTGAAAAGGAACTGCTAGATGCAGATGAATATTTTACTGCATTTTCAGAAGACTGTCTGCGACCACCCACCACCCCAACCTCACGCTTAATAGCTCCAACTGCAGCAGATGATCTAGATTCAGGAGATGGCACATGAACGGGATCCATTGAAGAAGAATATACCCCAACAACCGAGTTGCTCAATGCCAACGTTGCAGGATGATTGTGAGAACTAGGTTTTATTGCTTGTATACGTGAAGCTGCACTAGGAGTCACAGCCTGTTTTTCCTCAAGTGTTACCTTCCTGTCTGTGAAATTTGATGTAGCATCCCTGGTCTGTCTAGACTGTAAATCAGTAGGCCCGTTTGAAGCTTGAGGTAAAGTCCGCACACCAAAATGCTTTCCATTGCCTGAAGTTCTTGATGAGCTTCTGGAAGGAAACAAAAAACATGTTCAATGTTGTAGTTATACAATCCATAAAAGTTTGCACAGCAAATGAGAGAAAACAATTAAATAGTAAAAAGTAGACAAACTATTGCTTATATATAATCGCAACAATCAAAGCAAAGTTTCCTTGTTTTCTTTGTTTAATTATTCTCTAAGTTCATTTTCAAACCACCAACTATCCAAGTTCTCATCAAAATGGAAACTCAGCTTTCTACATGGATTCAAAAATGGAATCTAAATGATAATGATATTAAATACTCATTATAGTTCTACCTCTCTCTAGTGAGGAATGCTTAAATGCTAGTGTGATAAATGTGAACCGAATATATGCGTGTGTTGTGTGTGTGCGTGTGTTACCTTATGATATTAGGGGAAGGGAAGGAAGCAGTTAGAAGGATGAATAAAATTATACCCCTTTTCAGTAACAGTTGAAATTCCTTGCTCACTGCTGGATGCCGCACCTTGCTGCGGAACAGGCTTTAATTCTTTAGTAGTATTTGAATTGACTCTGTTGTCTCTCACAACACGAAACTCTCTACTGACTCCCGTAATTCCAGGGACAGCAGCACGAGTGTAGCCTCCTTGTCGCATATTGCGGTCAGAAAATGTACGAAATTTTGTTCCTTGGACCTTATTCTCAGAATTTTTTCTAGAATCCACAGAGCCCCTGTAAGCCATACTCTGAGGCCATAAGCAGCATATAAATTATGAGTAAAATATTAGATAATAGCAAGTGTTTTCCAAAAAAAAATTGGCACAGTAACCTTAACAGAAGGAATTGAATTTCAACAGAAAATAATAGTCTTAAACTGCTAAACAACAACAGATAACTTAAAAACAAAAACAGATATAAATTCCTTAAAAAGGATGGCCATACACCTGATGCAAATTTTCACTTGAAAGAAAAAAGAAAAGAAAATGAGAATAAGAACAAATACTTAGCAAGAACAGACGGAATTGTTTAGTATCTTCCATATGCTAACATCATGCATGACATGCCACTTCAATAAATATACAAAAGGGGAAAAAAACTTAATCACCCAAGGTTTATATTGCTAAACAATTAGAAAAGAGGAAAAGGCAAGAGAGAGAGGGTTGAGGGCAACCCAATGGAAAGAAGTTAAGATAATACAAGACTGTACCTCTTTCTTCTTGTCTCTTTTTCTCTTCACCTCGTGAAATGGATCTGACAAAAACCAACAGCAATAAGCTTGATATCAGAAATTACAACAATCAAAAACTACCATCTGAACGTGAAATCAGCATAGAAGATAACAACCTTTAGAACAGTTTTTACACTCTAGAAACTAGGATTTTGATTATCAAAGAACTATGGATATTGTCAACCAAAATAAAATGCACAAGGAGGAAGGAAAAGTAATTAAAGGGTTCTATTCCTTCAAAAACTTCCAAAAATTCAGTAGAAAGCTACATACAACATAGAAAAACAGAAAATCTGCAATAGGAGACAAGTCAGGCAGTCTAACTTCAGAAGCAAGAACGACAATCAAAGTCCATAACACAAAGATGACAAAACAGTGAGCAATGGCAGAGAGCAAAAGGTAATGCAGAAAACAGCTAGTATGAAGCTCTACCATCAAAGAAGATGGAAATGTCATGGAAAAAAATTGCTGCTTTATCACAATGCATTTAGTACTGAAGCCCAAGAAGCCTCATGAACTAGAAATAACATTAGAACCATAAGATATATAATAAAGAGAACTTCAACCCAATAGAACCACCAATCTGTCCAACATCATCTTAATATTACTAATTTATGCTATGATAATTTGGAATATAAAATAACAGAGACCTAAAAAAATAAGGAAAAGATAAACATAGTCAATGGAACTGTACTTTGATGAGTGTGTGAACCTAACTTACAAATATTAGTTAAAGTAACCACAAAACAATTGAAAACAAGAGCTTTCGTCTTTGGAACTATAGCAAAAGAACAAAATTGATTCACCATAACCCAAAATAGCAACAAAAACTTCACAGACGAACCCATGAACTCCCGATCATTTTTAACTTCAGTAATCAGAAAAAGCAGAGAACAAAAGGAAAAAATATTGCTCTTGATAAATACTCTTTTCCTGGCAAAACAGTGGGGGTGTCCCCTGACTTTGCCAAAGGCTACATTCCCTCGTATGCAACCTTAAAGGCACAGTACTCCCACATCAGCCCGATGAACTCGGAATTTTACCCCAGAATAACTTGGTTTCCTGGGGATGGTTTGCTTGTTAAGGTTTGAAGACAACAGGTTCAATGCCATCCAAATTAAATTTTATAAACTTCCCTTCTGAAAATCAGCAAAAAGTCATAAAAATACCACAAAACACAGGCATTGCAACTTAAAAACAAACAACCACCTTCAAGCAGATTGCCTGAACATGAAAATGCAAGCCTAAACCTAAAACCCTTAACCACCACTCACCAGCCCCCAAAAAGAATCCAAATTCACAATCAACAAGCAAAGCATCAAATACCCACTAGTCAAAATAGCATAAGCACAAAGTAAATTTACTTCAACCCCTCCCCCCAACCACACCACAAACAAAAAGAATCAAAACAGGAACTTTAAAAAATAAAAAAGAAAATGAAAAAGAACCCAGTAAAGAAAAAGATAAATTCACATAAAAAATTAAAAAGAAAAAAAAAAAACTGACCTTGATAAAGCAATTTCTGGGTGGTTTCATTAGGGTCCATATTAGTTTCTTTAAGGGCCATATAGATATCAGCATCAGAGAAATTACCCACAATTTCTTTAATTGATTGTATAGTTTTTCTCACTCCAGCAGACAGTGTATGAGTCGTCGTATTAGTCCCAGTACTATTAGCAGCAGCAGCAGCAGTATTAGTAGTACCAACAGGAGCGACCATCTCTCGATAAAAAAACACAATCAAAAATCAAAAATCAAAAAAGAGACACCTTTTCTTCAAAGAAACACAGATAGACAAAACAAACTATTGGATTCTGTTACGTATAATAATCTTGAAAAAGGGTATCAGATAATTTTTAGGGTTTGCATTTATATTGAAAGGAGAACAGAGGAGAAGAAGAAGAATAGAGAACGGCTATGGGCGGAGAAAGGGGTTTGCTCCAGCGAGGGTTTTGAAAACGTTTTTACCACTCAGTTGACTGGAATTTGGGGATTGTATTATTACAGATTTAGCCTTTCTCTTTGTTTTTATTACTTTCTTGCCCTTTTTTTATTTATTGTTTTATAAGTTTGTTTTTTTTTTTATATAAGTTTTTGTGTTTAGATATATTCCATAGTTGCTTTAATTTTTACAAAATAAAATATACCTGTTAATAACTACCATCATATAATATAATACACTATGAAAATAAAGTAAAATAAAAATCATTACAAATCAAAGTATATTGTTTCTAATAAAATTTCACTTGTTTCTAATTTTAAATTAATTGTGAAATGTAATTAATTTTTATTATTAATTGTGTTTATTTGAAAAACAAATGTATATGTAACATTAAAAACGACATTAAAAACCATAAAAATTTCATACATTTATTTATATATTATAATTAGAGCATACTCAAATTCAAAATCCTAGTTTTCCAAACCTCAAAAAATATTTTAAATTTATAAAAAAACTTAAATTTTGTATGTTTCAAAATATAGATTTTATAAATAACATGAGTTTAATTTTCTAAAACAATATTACTTAATATAAATAATTAAAAATAAGAGTATGAATGAGGGATCATATTGGTATTTTGTATTTGTTGGTTGAACAAAAGGAAAGTTGTTTGCAATAATGGGATAAATAAGTTAATAACTTAATTACATGAACTTCTTAATCAAAAGCAAATAAATATGGGACTAATGATTGAGGGATTAATTGCCAAATTTTTTTGGGATTTTTCAGAAATATTCAAAAAAAGGAAAAAAATAAAACAACAAATAACACTTTAAATATTTTTAAATTAATATGATGGAAATAGAAATATAACAACTAAAAACAATCATAAACACTTAAAAATAATTTAAAATAATTGAAACAATTAAATAAAATAACAAATAATGTTTTATATTTTTTCAAGTCAATCTAAAGAATAAAAACTCAAGCGAAATAAAATGATAATAAGAAGGAGAAAACTTAAGAATAATTAAGTATCAATAAAAAAAAATAACCCATTAACATTCAATTGTTAAATGATGTTTTTCATTAAAAATGAAAAAGTGGAGATTTAATATATAAGAATAAAATTTAATTAGAAAATTTATGAATTTGCATGTAAAATTTTTTCACTAATTTATAGTTGTCACGATCTGAACCCATAAGGCATGTAATTGGCACTAAAAAAAGAAATATATAAAGTAATCAAAACATATAGTAAACTTTAAAAAAAATTTACAATAAAACATAGACGATACTTAAAAGGAAATATTTAAATAAAATAAATAAGATAAATAAATTGATATCCAAAATAATTTTTGATAAAATTTAATAATTAACTTTAGTACAAACCTATAATACATGTAATAATCCATAAAATACAACATAACATTTATCCACTATTACTACTACTACTACTATTGTTGTGTTATAAATTTCAAATACATAACAGTACATATCATATATACCTATATAAAATAACCGGAAAAAAAGAAATCTAGCGTAAAGTAGACTGATTAACAGAAAACTCACGGGATCCTAAAAAAATAATAATTAAAAAAAGTCAAATTTCACTGAGTAAGTTAATAAAAGAAATATATATAGGATAAAAATTTTCTTAAAAATATATTTTTATGAAAATATAAAATTTATAATTAATAATTTAAAACATTTGATTTATTGAAATCCTCTTTTACTAAAATAAAGTATTTAAAAATCATAAAATACTATATAAAATACAATAAACTTCCTTAAATAATTTTTATAAGAAAACTAAGTAGAATCCTAATCCACATTTTTAATAGTTTTTTGACTCTCTTATAATCCAAAAACTGTTGGTTTTCAAGAGCAAAACATCAACCAAGTTACTAGCCAGAGTCAATTCACTTAAACTGATATTTACTGACGGTTCCCGAAAGCAAAGCATTATTGAGTTATCGGCCCCAGTAATATATAAATCATGCTTAAGAGCAAAGTATCATCAAGTCACATAACTTCCAACACTCACTCTTAATCCTATCGGTGTGCATACGGTGCTGATGAAATCCATCAGATAACCTATTCTATCGTAATTTATTTAAAAATAAATAAATATAAAGAAAACAAGAAAGATTACAATAAAATAAAATAAAAATAAAATTGACTAATTATATGAAATTTTAATATAAACATGCTTATATAACTATAGCAAATAATAGGAGAATTTAATCAAAATATATTCTTATAATAATATAATTCTTCAATAAATTCTCTCATTTATCAAAATCAATAAATTTATATTTAATATAAATATCCTATACACAATTCAATTATTAACTTACAGATTGAATGCACTCATTTGCACAGTCATGTCCGACCACGACCTGTCGACTTAACTGGAGACATGGCTAAAAAAAAGAACTAAATAAAAAGAGAATTAAAAAAATGAAAATTCTATAAATTCTAGATTTCTAAGAAAAGACTCGATTAAAAAATAACTCTACTAAAATCGACACAATGTCACATTTTACGAAAAATTTATTAAAAATTCGGTAGAATCTACTTTGTAAAATGGACATTTCTCTACAAAAATAGAGCCAACAATATACAGAAAAACACTTTAAATACCACCAACAATTCCAAATCTAAACTTAGGCCCCAAATTATGATTTATGCCCAACTAAGAACTAATTTTACAAATCACAATTTATAACAATAAAATTTCATTAAAATACCAAAATTAATTTATTTATGCAATAAAAGCATAGAAGATATTTATTTACCAAATAAATAATAAAATCCAAATTAATAATCAATTTATATTATAAAAGCCCTTGTTTCAATTTTTGAAATTAAATAGCATTTAATTACCGATAATTATTTAATCATATAATTAAGCAACCGAAAACTCACTTAAATCTTAAAAATTATAAATACAATTTTCTTTGGATATTATTCCAATAATTTCTAATAATTAATTAAAAATAGGAATTAATTCATAAAAATTATTTTAATATTATTTATTACTAAAAAATTATCCAAAACATAATAATTCACCATAATTTCAATTAAAACATAAAATTTACTAATTTATACTAATTTTCCCAAAAAAATCATTTTTGACATAAACATTCAGAAATTTATAATAAAAATTCAGCACGCAATATCAACAAACACTCTTCATGAACTATGCTTAAAATAGTTAATAGAATTTATTAAAAATATAAAAAATTTATAGGCTCGGGATCTTACAACTCGAAATTTTTATAAATTATTAAATTAAATTATGAGATATGCAGTGTTAATAAATATTTTTTATTAATGATGATTTTAACATTTAAATGTGATTATTGTTTTATTTAATTTATTTATCAAATTGTAGTATTTGGTTATTCACAAAATTAAATTTATTTCGGGATATCGAAGTTTATTTATTTTTGGAATTTGTTATTAAGTAAGTTAATTTATTATTTGTGGATTATTAAGTTATTAATAATTTTATTGAATTAGTGTTTTGACTGATAAATTATTATTATTTATATAATTGTATTAGATTAAATTAATTATAATATATATATATATATATATATATATATATATATATATATATATATATATATATATATATATATATATATATATATATATATATATATATATATGTGTGTGTGTGTGTGTGTGTGTTAGAGATTAAAAAGGGAAAATATATATTTATTTTATGTTATTTTATTTTATTTTAAAGATGTATATTGTATAGTATTTTGATGGGAGAGTTAGTATTTAATTATTATTATTATAAAAAATTAAAATATTATTTTTATATACTATTTTATCTTTTTCTCACTTAAAAAAAAAGTTAAAAATGTCAATAACCCACTCCCCACACAATTTTTCTTCTTCCTCATTTTTATTTATGTCTTTCTCTAAAACCAAACCACCCAACGCACCACCACGCCACCACCTCAACTCACCAGACCACCACCAATAGTAGCAACGGCATAGTGTAGGATAACACTATATGAATAGTGCAGTTTGATCGCCGAAGAGGAAACCGATCAAGCTTGGGCTCATTTCGAATCTCACGCTATGAATTTCAATAATATGTAGTTAGTTTCTGAGTGTATTAACTAGTAAAGACTCAAAAAACTCAATTTTATGTTTCTGTCAATATGTTTAATTTGAATTTTTTTATTAATTTAATTTTATTTGGAGATATGATGTTTAGATAAATTGATTTTTGAGCTAAGATCTACCTAAAAATTATTTTTATTTATTTTTTTGAAATTAATATTTAAAAAATACATTTTTTTGGGTTACTATTCACAGTCCCGGGACCAAAAATTTTCTTATTTTTATTAAATTCTGTATATTATTTAAAGCAAGTTTCATGCAAAAAGTTTATTTAAATTACGTACCAACTTTTTATTACAAATTTTTGAATGATTAAGTAAAAAAATGAATTTTTGGAGAAATTAATATATAAATAAGTAATTTTTATGTTTTAATTGAAATTATTGATAATTAATAGGTTTTGGATAGTTTTGAGTGATAATTGCCATTAAAATAATTTTTATAAATTAATTACTATTTTTAGCTAATTAATCTTAATTTTTGAAAATATATTCGAATAATAATTTTAATTATTAATTTTAAGCTTAAATAAGTTTTTAGGTATTTTTATTATATAATTTATTATTTTAAATAATAATTGGTAATTTATGCTAATTAATTTTAAAAAATTGAATAATTGGTTTTTAATATTATTTAATTGTAAATTGGATTTTATTATCTATTTTGGAAAATTAAACATCTTTTATGTTTTTATTATCTATAAAAATTTATTTTTGTTATTTGATTGAAATTTTATAATTTTGGTGATTTATTATTAATTAATATTATTTTGGAAATTATTGTTGGAATTGGTTCTCGATTAGGCAATATTTGCAGTTCAGGGGCCCAATCCGACATTTGGTGATGTAGATTATTTAGAAATAAATTTCTGTGCAAGATTGACTTTATTTTTTATAGAGAGACGTCCATTTTACAAAGGAAACTCTGTCGAATTTTTTGACAAATTTCTAGTAAAACGTGACAACCTGTCCGAGTTTAGTTTTAAAATTTTGGTCGAGTTATGTCTAGATCGAGTCATTCTTAGAAATTTTAGAGTTATTAAATTAGAAATTTTATTCTAATAATAATATATTATTTTTCTTTAGTTGTATCGCGAGCTATACCGACCGTACTGAACCAACCGAACTGGAACAGTAAAGCACAGTAGTACTATGAGTTATTATCATATATATACATTACATGTAGATTAATATTATAAGCATTCATATATGTTAATAAATATGAATTTAATTATGCTCTTTTCATTAAATTATATTTATTATTCGTACTGAACCAACCGAACTGGAACAGTAAAGCACAGTAGTACTATGAGTTATTATCATATATATACATTACATGTAGATTAATATTATAAGCATTCATATATGTTAATAAATATGAATTTAATTATGCTCTTTTCATTAAATTATATTTATTATTGTTAATATTATATTTATGATTTTATATAGAAATATTGAGAATATTCATTTTTTATATTATATATTGTTATATTTTTATATTGAATTTTCATTATTTAGTTTTGACAAATATATTTGAAGGATAGCAGTAAAATGTGCTACTTAATGGGCTGCATTAAGATTGTGTATGTACCAGTGTGTTAGATTTTAGGGTTGATATTATGAAATACTTTATGTGAGATTTAAATAATTGATTATTGAGATTTATGGTGAGAAAGTGGTGTGATTGTAGGAGTTTGGTTGACCTAGTGTCTTGGGGCCAATCATGCCGACAATAAGATTGCGGGAGCTCAGTTGACTTAGTGTTTCGGGGCTAGTCTACTATCAAAAAATAGTAAAGAGAAATATTTTGGAATTAAGTGAGCCTGTTGGCTAATGTGGTTTAGTGATCGAGGTTGCGAATATTTTAGGATTCTGCTTTGATTCTTCATAAAAAAAAAATTTCTTCTGCATATTATATTATATAAAAATTTCTTCTGGATTTCAACATTTATATGAACTGCATATATATATATATTTGTACTAATGCTTGGTTGTATATGACTTTAGGTTGCATGTATATATATTATCATAATTCACTCAATAAGGTTTGACTCCCCTCAATATTTTTCAGGGTCTTCCATTTCAGACCTCCCCCGTAATATCATTCGCCATACTCTTTTCTCTCCAGCTGATTTATGTAAATACTGAACTATCATTTTTTTTGTATTTTAGTAATCGCTATAGTAGTAGTGTTATTATGGGAGCATTGTGTAGTACTTGTTAGGGATTTTTATTTGAATAATGTATGAAGATATTTTTATTATGTTATTATATAAAGTTTTATTTTATATTAAATTAAATTTTTAATTTTAGTGTATTTTTGTATTATTATTGCATGTTTTTTTATTTTAAGGCTTGTTTCGGGTTTCGGATTTGAAAAAATTCTCGTTCCTTTGAGCCGGTCATAACTCCCCAGTTTGGGTCATGACAAAGTTGGTATCAGAGTTTATGTTTAATGTTGTGGACATAGGTTAATAGAGTTGTGTTTTCTTCGAAAATATTGCAATAAATTAGGTTCGACTATGTCTTTGAAAAGTCTTCGTTGCTTTTTGAAATTCCGCGTAATTGTTAGGGTGTTTATTTATTATCTATTTATTATCTATTTTTGTTTGAATTGTATGTTTTTCTTTTGTTCTTTTCCATTTGTGGCAAGCATTAGTCGCTCAATCAGTCGATAAGACTGATGACGGAGAGTCTTTCAAGGATGAGGTTCTACTACATGTGCAGCTAGATAGGCGTAGGGTAAGAAGTGAATCTAGAGGGCTAGGTGGTTGCCATAGATAGCTAGAATGATGGAATGAGGAGCTTGTGGCTCAGGGTTACGATGATACTGCCCATGCAACAGGAGCTCTACAGGGTGCAGTGCTAATACCTTCGATCGTACAGCAAATGCAACCTCTATTTTAGTAGAGAGCTCAATACGTGTTAATTCTGCATATATTATATGTTTTGAATCTTGTTGATTTTTGTGTCTTTTCAAATGAGGTGAACGCGAACTGCTTCTACCACGAAGACAATATACATTGATAAGCAATCCTTTCAAGTTGAAGTTGTGATTCCAGTTTCAGCCCCCACTACACCTATCTAATATAAGGGTAGGTCAGAGGCAATTGTAACTCAAAGGCTAAAGTAGTTATTGTAAAAGGTACAGGCAGCCTTTGAACTCAAACTTGTAGCATTTATGGCTGAGTTAGCTAGGATTAATGAGGGCTTGATAACACTTAATCAAGAATGACAATTGTTTTTAATATGCTTTGATGAAGGAATCAGAAGATGTTTAATGTGGGCACAACACTTTTGTACTTTTAATAGTGAAGTTGTCAATTTTGACTATATAAGATTCATACATGTAATCAAATTAGCTTTATGTGACTACTGTGACATGATTGGAGTTTAAAAAGTGAATTATAAGATACTTCCATCCACCTTCAAGGAAGGATAATTACATGTGGTGACTATTGCACAAAGTAAGAGAAGAACGGTCAGTTGAGAAGAATACCCATGAACTCTTCAATCTATCGCATCATGCTGTAGATATGATACTGTATAAAAGGAGACTAGTAGAACTGTATGTTATAAGATTAAGTTCAATATATTAGCCTTCGAGCTAAGGACTGAAATTTAGAGAGTTATTCACAGATTTCGTCCTTTTAGGTGTAATTAATTTTGACGTGATTTTAAGAATGGATTTTGTTATGATCCTTGGAATGGATAGGTTACCTTATTACTATACTGCTATTGGTTATCGAAGTAAAGAGGTGATTATCAGAATTTTGAAGGATGAAGAGTTTAAGTTTATGAGTGACAAGAGTTCTGCACCTCATAATCTTATCTCTGCTATCAAGGCTAGGAAGATGCTAAAAAAAGGTTTTCAGGAATACTTTAGTAGAGAAGATATCCATCTCATATTTTTTAGTAGTATGTGAGTTCCTAGATATCTTTCCTAATGAGTTGTCAGGTTTATTACCTCACATAAAGATCAAATTTTGTATAGATGTGGTCCCAAGCATGACTCCTATTTCAATGCCGCCTTATAGAATGGCTCTTATAGAGTTGAAGGAATTAAATGAGCAGTTGTAAGATTTACTGGACAAGGGTTTTATTAGACCCAGAGTTTCTCCTTAGGATGCACCAGTCCTATTTGTAAAGAAAAAGGATGGTACACTCAAATTATGCATTAATTAAAAATAGCTAAATAAGGTGATGATTAAGAATAAGTATTCTCTTCTGAGAATAGATAATTTGTTTAATCAACTTCAGGGTGCACAATTCTTCTCCAAGATTGATTTGAGATTAAGCTATCTTTAGTTATGGATCAGAGAAGCTGATGTTCTTAAAATAACATTATGTACTAGATATGGTCATTATGAGTTTCTGGTTATGCCATTTGGATTGACTAATGCCCTAACTACTTTCATGGATCTGATGAATAGGCTATTCAGACCCTATATGGATCAATTTATGGTAGTCTTCATTGATGATATACTAGTGTATTCGAAGAGTATGGAGGAACATGTATATCACTTGAGGATAGTACTACAGATACTTAGAGAACATCAGCCTTATGCTAAATTCTCAAAGTGTGATTTTTGGATGGACATTGTTGCATTCCTTAGACATATTGTGTCTAAAGATGGTATCTAGGTTGATCCATAGAAGATTAAAGTAGTATCTGAGTGGCCTAGACCGATAATAGTCATTGAAATTCAGAGTTTTCTGGGATTAACTAGGTATTATAGGAGATTCGTTCAAGATTTCTTAAGAATTATAGCACCTATGACTCCCCTAACTCAGAAGAATATGAAGTTTAAATGGTCAGATGCTTATAAGAACTATTTTTAACTATTAAATGAGAAGTTAATCACAGCTCTAGTTCTGACTTTATCAAATGGAAAAGATAAATTCACTGTTTACTATGATGCCTCAAGAGTTAGTATAGGTTGTGTGTTGATGCAGAATGGTAGGGTAGTTTTATATGTTTCCAGGCAGTTGAAAATGCATGAACAAAATTATCCTACTCACAACCTAGAGATGGTAGTAGTGATCTTTGCTCTCAAAATTTAGAGATATTATTTATAAAGAGTGACTTATGAGATTTTTAAAAATCATAAGAGTTTGAAGTACATTTTTCAGCAGAGAGATCTGAACTTGAGGCAATGGAGATAGTTAAAATGGCTAAAGGATTATGATTGTGATATTCTATACCATCCAGGTAAAGCAAATATGGTAGCAGATGCTTTGAGTAGGAAGTCCTCAGGTAGTCTTGCTCATATTAGTATAGAGAGGAGACCTTTAATCTAAGAGTTGCACGAGTTAATGGATCAAGGTTTAATGATGAAGATAAGTAGATCAGAAGAACTACTAGCTCAGTTTAGAGTCAGATCAGTATTGAGGGATAGAATCAAGACAGCTCAAAGTCTAGATCCTATTTTGGTTGAACTTGAGGAGAATGTGTGAGTAGGAAAAATTCATTGATTTTACATTAGATGATGAAGGTATTTTATGGATCAGTGAAAGATTATGTGTGCCTGATGTGGATAATTTGAGAGAGGAGATCATAGAAGAAGCACATTTTGCATTTTATAACACCTGATGTGGATAATTTGAGAGAGGAGATCATAAAAGAAGCACATTTTGCATCTTATAGCGTACATTCAGGTGCTACAAAGATGCACCACAACATTAGGGATCTGTACTAGTGGGATGGTGTAAGCACTGAATTTTGGGATGTAATTGTGCACAATTGCGACGTAAGCCCCTATAATGAAATTTATTCAAAAATTGAACTTGGTTATTGATTTTCTAGACTTTAGGGACTAAATTGCAACATTTTTTAGGATTTGATTACAAATAAATCATTTTTTCAAGGGTCTTTTGGTAATTAAAAGTTAAAAAAAATTAGGATCGGCATTGGTGTAATACCGTGCCGATCGGCATTATACAATGCTGGTCAGCGTTGCACAGTGCCGATGCGCAATAATTCCATTTTTTTATTTTTTACATATTTTTCCTTGTTTTTATCGATTTTTTCAAGGTTTTAATTGGTTAAAAATTCAAATTTTATCTTTATGATTATCTGATAAGGTTTTTTTTAAACATAGAAGGTTTATTTTAAAATAAAAAACAAACGTTATCTGATCATCAGTCCGTTCCTCCTTTGGAGGAAGTTCAATACGCGCAGACTCTGCATTTAAAAGCAGAGTCTGCATGCATGCGTGAAGAGGCTTGGCTAGGAGATTTTTAGGGGAGGATTTTTTTACACAGACGACAGATAGAAAAAAAAAACTTTGATTTCCTCTGTTCTTTAAAAACCCAAATTTTTGTAGTTCATTTGACGAAGACGATATAATGATCTTTTTAGTCCCAGTCCATAATCAAATCAACACTAAGTCAATTTCAACGGTGAAAATCCTAATATGAGGGGCCGAAAAAGGGCATATGCACAACATTCATTTTTTTTCTTTCTTCTCTTCTGTGATTTTTATTCATTTCGTTAATTGTTTTATTATTTAATTTCACTACTAATTTGATTGCTTTTTTTTTTTTTATTTTGATGTCCGTATGTGGATTGAGGAGGAAGACATCGCCTGTGTTTAATTGAACAGAAGGTCCATGGAATGCCATGGATAAAATTGTACTGTTTTAATAATAGTTCTTAGGATTTTAATTTTTATTCTACATTTTGGAATCCTGTGTAATTTATTTTTAATTCATGGGTATATAATTATTAATTTTAATTTTGTATGTAGTTTGTAATAGCCCCAGTAATGGGAATAGTGAAAGATTTAAATTTTTGCACTTTAAAATTAATTAGTAATTAGGTTCAATTGAGTAAAAATTAATTAAAATTAATGGTGGTTTTAGTTAATTAGGGTTTGTATGTAATTAATTTAGGGTTTTTTTTTTAAGAAAATCATTGTAATGTTTATTTGATCTATTTTTTTGTGTTTTATTTATTTTAGGCTTGTTTTTTTATGTTTTTATATTTTTGGGCCCCAAGCCCATGTTTAGGTCTAACCCACTTAATAAATAGGCTTAAAAAATGATTTAGGTTTTTTAAATAATTAAAATCAACTTAGGCCCATTAGGTAAATTAGATTTTAGGCCCGCTTAGTTAATTAAAATTGTTTAGACTTAGCTCAGCCCACTTAATTTCATTTCTTTTAAAATAAATAGACCTAGGCCCACATTCCACTTAAAATAAAACAAAGTTAGACTTAGGCCCACTAATTTAATTTTTCTTTAAAATTAAAATTGAATAGACTTAAGCCCATATCTTAGAAAGACTAAAACAATAGATTTAGGCTCATTAATTAATAAAATGTAGGCCCACTTTTATTCCATTTCACTTGTAAATAAAATGTAGATTTAGTTAACTTTTTTAATAAAATTAACATAGTTTAGACTTAGGGACAACGTGATATTGAGTGCATTTTTTACTTATAATTTTATTGACTTGTTACCTTTTTCGGTAGATGGATGTTAATTAGGGTTTAATAAAATTGCATATAATTAGAGAATGAAATAATCATTTATAAAATTATTCTAAATGAACACGAGACTAAGAGAAGTTAGTATTCCGTATCCAGAATCTCCTGGTTATGGTGCTAATTTTCTTTTAGAGAATTGAGTACCACCAATCAAATTGTCCCAGTTATTACCCTGGGTGGCGACTCCTCATCTCCACGCCATGTCTTTGTGACAGTGGTTAGTGTGTTCTCTAAGGCCCTAAGCCTAAACAGTGTCGTGGTTGCTAAAATCTTGGATGCGCGCTAAATCCCACCGTCTACAGATGGTATGAAGAAGGATGTAGTTAATTTTTGTTGCTAAGTGCTTGACTTGTTAACATGTGAAAACTGAACATCAAAAGGCCTCTAGGAAGCTTCAACCTCTTCCTATTCCTGAGTGTAAATGGGAGAGAATTGCTATAGATTTTGTGATTGGGTTACCTTATTCGAAGGATGAATACGATTTCGTGATTGTGGACAGGTTAACCAAATCAGCTCACTTTCTGCCAGTTAAAGCTACTTTTTCTGTAGCCAAGTTAGTCAAGCTATATATTAAGCATATTGTGTGCCTACATAGAGTACCTATATCCATTATATTTGATAGAGGTTCTATGCTTACCTCCTGATTTTGGCAGAAGTTATAAGAAGCTATAGGCATTAAACTTAACTTCAGTACTGCATTTCACCCTCAGACAGATGGTTATACTGAGAGGACATTCTAGACACTTAAGGATATATTGAGAATATGTGTGATAGATCTTGGAGGTAGTTAGGATGATCATCTACCATTAGTAGAGTTTGCTTACAATAACAGTTACCACAACAGTATTAAAATGGCACTACATAAGGCTTTGTATTGGAGTTAGTGTAGATCCCCACTTTATTGGAATGAAGTGGGAGAGAGACAACTTATTAGACTTGGGATTATCCAAGATGCAGCTGAGAAAGTTGCTTTGATAAGGAGAAGATTAAAAACTGCAACTAGTAAATAGAAGAGCTATACGGATTTGAAGCACAAGGATGTTGAGTTTCAAGTTAGGGATTATGTATTTCTGAAGGTGTCACCAATGAAGGGTGATGAGATTTGGCAAGAAGGAAGAATTAGCACCAAGATATATTGGACCATTTGAGATTCTAGAAAAAGTTGGCATGGTTGCATATTAATTGGCTTTGCCTCCAAATTTGTTACAAGTGCATCCAATGTTCCATATCTCAATGCTGAGGAAGTATATTTCAGACCCTTTACATGTTTTATAGCCCCAAAGTGTAGAAGTAAACGAATATCTAACATACGAGGAAGAACCAATAGCGATTGTGGATTTTCAAGTTCGTTAGCTACATTTGAAACGGATTTCGATGGTCAAAGTGTTATGGAGGAACAACAACTTGGAAGAGTACACGTAGGAGATAGAAGTTGAGATGCAAACAGCGTAACCCTATCTTTTTCCTCGATGATTTCTTGTATTCCTTTCTTTTATTCTGAAAATTTGAGGACGAATTTTTACAAGGAGGGAAGACTATTATGACTCAAAATTTCTATAAATTCTTGAATTAAATTATGAGATATGCAGTGTTAATAAATATTTTTTTATTAATGATGATTTTAACATTTTGAAGTGATTATTATTTTTTTAATTAATTTATTAAATTGTAGCATTTGGTTATTCACGAAATTAAATTTATTTCGGGATTTCAAAGTTTATTTATTTTTGAAATTTGTTATTAAGTGAGTTAATTTATTATTTGTGGATTATTAAGTTATTAATAATTTTATTGAATTAGTGTTTTGATTGATAAATTATGATTATTATTATTTATGTAATTGTATTAGATTAAATTAATTATCAAATATATATATATATATATATATATATATATTGTATAGTGTTTTGATGGGAGAGTTAGTATTTTATTATTATTATTATTATTATTATTATTATAAAAAAATTAAAATATTATTTTTATATACTATTCTACCTTTTTCTCACTTAAAAAAAAATAGTTAAAAACATCAGTAGCCCCTCCCCAAACTATTCTTCTTCTTCCTTATTTTTATTTCTTTCTTTCGCTGAAACCAAACCACCCAACGCACCACCATCCAAACCACCACGCCACCACCTCAACTCATCGGATTACCACCAGCAGCAGCAGACAACAGCAACATTGGCACAGTGCAAGAAAACACTATGTGAATAGTGCAGTCCGATCACCGGCGAGGAAACTGATAAAGCTTGGGCTCATTTTGAAACTCACGCTACGAGCTTCAATAATACGTAGTTACTTTCGAGTGAATCGACCAGCAAGGATTCCGAAAACTCGTTTTTATATTTATGTCAATATGTTTAATTTGATTTTTCTTGTTGAATTTAATTTTATTTGGAGATATGATAGTTAGATAAATTGATTTTTCTTGTTGAATTTAATTTTATTTGGAGATATGATAGTTAGATAAATTGATTTTTGAGCTAAGATCTATCTAAAAATTATTTTTATTTCTTTTTTTGAAATTATTTAAAAAAATATGTATTTTTCAGGTTTGGTTACTATTCACAGTCTCGAGTCCAAAAATTTTCTTATTTTTATTAAATTCTATATATTATTTAGAGCAACTTTTATGAAGGAAGTTTATTTAAATTACGTTACCGAATTCTTATTACGAATTTTTGAATGATTATGTAAAAAAATGAATTTTCAGAGAAATTAATATAAATAAATAATTTTTATGTTTTAATTGAAATTATTGATAATTAATAGGTTTTGGATAGTTCTGAGTGATAATTGCCATTAAAATATTTTTTATAAATTAATTACTATTTTTAGTTAATTAATGGCAATTTTTAAAAATATATTCGAATAATAATTTTAATTATTAATTTTAAGCTTAAATAAGTGTTTAGGTATTTTTATTATATAATTTATTATTTTAAATAATAATAATTGGTAATTTATGTTAATTAATTTTAAAACTTGAATAATTGGTTTATTAATATTATTTAATTGTAAATTGGATTTTAATATCTATTTTGGAAAATTAAACATCTTTTATGTTTTTGTTATCTAAATAAATTTATTTTGGTATTTAATTGAATTTTTATAATTTTGGTGATTTATTATTAATTATTATTATTAATGAAATTGGTTCTAGGTTGGGAAATATTTGCAGTTCGGGGCCTAACCTAAGGTTTGGTAATAGGATTATTTAGAAGTGAATTTTTGTGCAGAATTGGCTCTACTTTTAGTAGAGAGACGTTCATTTTACAGGCGAAACTCTGCCAAATTTTTCAGTACACTTCTCATAAAACATAACAACCGGTCCGAATCTAGTTTTAAAATTTTGGTCGAGTTGTGTCTACATCGAGTCATTCTAAAAAAATTTAGAGTTATTAAATTATGAATTTTATTCTAATAATAAGATTCTATTTTTTCTTTAGCTGACCGCAAGCTATACCTACCGTACTGGGCTAGCCAAACCGGAACAACAGAGCGCAGTACTACTATGAGTTATTATCATATATATATACATTGCATGTAAATTAATATTATAAGCATTCATATATGCTAATAAATATGAATTTAATTATGTTTTTTTTTCATTAAATTATATTTATTATTATTAATATCATATTTTATGATTTTATATAGAAATAATGAGAATATTCATTTTCAATATTATATGCTGGTATATTTTTATATTGAATTTTTATTATTCGATTTCGATAAATATAAGGATAACTATAGAATGTGCTTCCTAATGGGCTGCACTAGTGCGTTAGATTTTAGGGTTGGTATTATAAATTACTTGATTTGAGATTTAAATAATTGATTATTGAGATTTGTGGTGAGAAAATGATGTGATTGTTGGAGCTCAGTTGACATAGTGTCTCCGGGCCAATCACGCCAATAATAAGACTGCAGGAGCTCGATTGACTTAGTGTCTTAGGGCTAGTCTACTATCCAAAATGGAAAAGAAAAATATTTTGGAATTAAGTAAGCCTATTGGCTAGTGAGGTTTAATGATCGAGGTTACAAATATTTTAGAGTTCTACTTTGATCCTTCACCCACAAAAAATTTCTTTTGCATATTATATTATATTAAAGTGGATTTCAGTATTTGTATGAACTTCTATATATATATATATATATATATATATATATATATATATATATATATATATATATATATATAGGGTTGTATATGATTTTAGGTTGCATGTATATATATTATAATAATTCACTCAATGAAGTCTACCTCCCCTCAATATTTTTCAAAATTTTCCATTTCAAATCTCTCCCATAACACTATTCACCGAACTCTTTCCTCTCCGGTTGATTTATGTAAATATTAAACTGTCATTTTTCTTGTATTTTAATAATCGTTGCAGTAGTAGTGTTATTGTGGTAGCATTGTGTAGTACTTGTTAGAGATTCTGTATTTGAATCATGTATGAAAATATTTTTATTACGTTATAATATAAATTTTTATTTTATATTAAATAATATTTTAAATTCTGGTGTATTTTTGTATTATTATTTATATTGCATATGTTTTTTTTAAGGCTTGTTATAGGTTCCGGGTTCGAAAGAATTCTCGTTCCCTAGTGCCGGTCATGACTCCTTAGTTTGGGTCATGACATGGGAACAATGTCATGAATAGTAACCCAAGACTCTGAAAATTCAATTTTTTTAGAAAAATAAAGAAAAATAATATTTAGCTACCTCATAACCTATGCAACACTTAATTTCAAAACATCAAAGTCTAATAAAATCAAATTAACACTTAATTAAATAAAATTAACAAAAATAATCCAAAAATTGAAATTGAGTTCAATCCGGGAGTTGTTCGGGTGAATCGGCTTAGGGGAAATAGAGCCCAAGCGACAAGCTATCGATGAAGACCAGAATTGGCCTTGGACCTCGCCGGAAGTGTCATCGGCATTCAAAACCGTCTAACATCGAGAGGGAGCAAGGGGAGAAGAGGAAGAGGAAAGGGGAGGAGGTATTGGCTGGAAGTGGCGATGGCATTGCCTGGTGGTGGCACGACGAGTAGGAGTGGCGGCGATGGTGATTCAGGCAGTGGTGCATGCTGCTAGTCACACAGGGAAGAAGGGAAAAAGAGGGAAAGAAGGGAAGGGACAAGGAAGGAAAGAGAAGAGAGAAGGAAAAAAGAAAAAATTTCTTTATATATATATATAGAGAGAGAGAGAGAGAGTAAAAAGCACAAAAGACAAAAATAAAAAAAATAGTGTATTAAATTAAAATATTATCTCTAACTATTATAACCACAATAATACATTAAAGTGTATTCGAATACACTAAATCAATACTAAAATTAAATTAATAATATTAAATAATATTCAACTTCAAAAATTAAATTTAACTTCACTAATAATCAAATATCATAATTTAATATAATAATATAAAATAAAAATAATTATTAACACTATGTCACAACCCAAAACAGGGGACCATGACCGGCGCTAGGGAATGAGAATTCTTTCGAATCCGGAACCCGTAGCAAGCCTTAAAATTAAAAGCATGTAATATAGTAAAATAAATAAAATATTTGTGCAGCGGAAATTAAATCTCAATTGTAAAAATAATAATTCCTCAACACATTTTAAATAACATAAAATCTATCTCATATATATAACAAAATTTTTAAGTACAAATATACGTACATAATTATAAATACAGCTCATGTCAGATCAAAATACAACCACTGCTGCAGTATCTAGAATATAAAATAAACTCAAGTAAGCAGTTTACATAATAAAGCCGGAGTGGATGAAATCCGGCGTACAGGCCTGCTACTGAAGTCTGAGGACGAAGATTCTCCTGAAAAATATCAACAGAGGGGAGTCAGACCTCACTGAGTAAATTGTTATAATAAATATAAATGCATAACTAAATGTCAAATGCAGACACTCAATAGTATATATAATAAATATATATACAGGCAATTACACACAAATGCTGAAATCACTTTATATATATAATGCTGAAAAATATGAGTTTATGAATGATCAAATAGAACCCTAAATGATTGCAACCTCAAATAATATGTAATATCTCGAGTTTTTAAATAATTTTTAAACTGCATCGGGATATGCAGTGTTAATAATTTTAATATATATTTATGAATATTTGATGAGTTTATTATTTATTACAGTCATTTTTAATTATTTTAAGTTTTTTACGTAAAATTTTTTCGGAAATTTTATTTTCGAGGAAATTAAGACATAAATAAATAAATATTAATTATTTTAAATAGTTTTATGAATTTCCATGAACTCATATATAATTTTAAAGTGTTAAATAAAATACGTATATGTACATTTATCTAAATTAAATTAGGGTTTAATTAATTAAATTAATTTTTATTATTTAGTTTTGATGTTAATTAATTAATTATATGTGTATAAATTATTAAAATATGTGTGTGGTGAGTATTATTTGTGTGTGGGATTATATATTATTATAATATATAGTATAGATATATATATATACATATATACATAAATTATTTATCAAAAATCAGAAGTTAGCAATATTTATGATTTTGCCATTGAACTTTTTCCTTCTTCCCCGATCGGTTTCTTCCTCCTCCGGTCACTGTCACGCCATTTTCTTGCTATTGGTGTGCCTCCTGGCGTGCCACCATAGTCCCCAGCCAGCCTTGCCGCCTTCTCTTCATTCTCCGGCGTCGTTTGAAGCTCGAATTGGCCGAAAAACCGAAACTTCTTCTCACCGTCGATCACAGTGATTTCGACCACCGTTTTTGACACCGCCAGTCTCTATCTTCTCCTTGAGCTCCAATGAGTGTGATTTCAAACTTTGTTTCACTTAAAATGGTCTAGATTTCCCTAGGTTTTGATTTTTTAATTTCGGCCATTTAGGGTTCTTAATTTTTTTGAGCTTCAATTTGATTGATTCAAGCAAACTCCCTTCAAAAATATTGATCCTTGTAGCTTAATATTCATGCTGGAATTTTTATAGAATTTTTGGAATTTATTTTGATTTTTTCGAATTTTTGATTATTTTATTAATATTTTCTAATATTTGAAAATTAATTAATTAAATTATGAAATTGTGTTTTATGGTGATTATAGGTGTTTAAATGCATTTTAGAAATTTATTTGTAATTTTTGTGAATTTTATATAATTATTTGGAATTTATCTATTTTATGTAATTTTGGAAAATTAGGTTAATTATGTGTTTTATTGAAATTAATTGGTTAATTGAATATAATTATTGATATTATTGAATTATATGTTGAGAAAATTAATTTTGAGTAATTATACTATTTTTGGTGAATTTTTGATTAATTTTAGTGAATTTACGTAACTAAGGGTATTTTGGTAATTTGGCACTAAAATGGCTAAAAATATAATTTGTTATCTTTAACTAATTAAAACTATTTTTCGTAAATTGTTGAAAAAATTATATATAATATACTATTTTTCTAAATAAATGAGTTTTTATCGGTTTTTAATATGTTTTTGGGCTAATTGTGTAATTTGGATTTATAAAATGTATTTTGGTCAATATTTAGGAATTTATTTAGAATTATCGATTTTTAATAATATTTTATTAAAATTAAGGTTTTATTGTATTTATCAGTAAATAATTATTTTCAGTGTTTTGATTACCTAATTTGCTATATTTTGAGTATTGCAGGGCATTTTTGGTATCTTTGGTATTTTTAATGTGTTATGTAGTTTTCTCGTGAAATTGTGAACCTCGGTCGGTGAATTGTAGTTTGGAGTGCCGACCAAGGAATTGTGAATTGTGTTCTACATTTATTCGAAGTGTATTTTCTTTGCAGGACCGGCTCTACTCTTTGAGTTAAGAGATGTCCGTTTTACAAGGGAGGTTCTGCCAGATTTTCGGTAAAATTTTCGTAAAACGTGATGTCCGGTTAAATCTCTATTTTAATTTTGTGTCTAAAATTCTAGATCGAGTCGTTAGAATTTCCATTAGATTTATTCTGATTTCCTGTTATCGTTTGTTTGTTTAGTTGCATCGAGACCGAGGCCTAGTGGACCAGGCCTGTCGAATCCATCTCGAGGAGAGTATACCAGTGAGTTATTATACTGTATATATATGCATTGCATATAAGATGCATTACTTAGGGTTTTTCATTCCATTATATGTATTTTTTTTAGTGATCTAAAGTATAATATTTTTAGTATATCTAGGGCTGTATTTTTGTGTATATATGGATGTTATTTTGACATATGCACGTTAATTAATTAGGTTTATATTTAACACATTTTAGTATATACACATGTTTTAAATGTACATCTAATCATAATTATTTTATTAAATGATTAGTATACTTTAGGTATAGTTTCGGTATATTTTAGGTTTATTCTTAAATAATTGCATGCTATATTATAAACCTACACTTAAATTGTTTTTAAGTTTATTTTTGGCATATTTTTGATATATTCCTCAAACAAATGCATGTTTCATTATTAATTGAAACCTAAAACATTAGTGGTATACTTAGGGTTTAATTGTGATATATGCATGTTAGAAAATTAGGTTATTTTGGTATATTGTGAATCTAGGTTAAACCTAAACACATATTTAAATGAAATTTTATACATAATTGTTTTATTAAGTGAATTGTGCACTTAGGTATATTCTTTGTATATTTAGGTACATTTTTAAGCAAATGCATGATGTATTATTAAAATGCACTTAAATTATTTTTAACTCTATGAATGGTTTACCTTTAGTATATTTCATATTTTTTTTAATATATATATATATATATATACCTGAAATATACTAGGTATATTTTTTGTATATATATATATGGTTGATTTTACTATTATGAGTATTGTTCTACATTAATTATTTTTCGAATGAATGATTTATTTAAATGAAGGATGTCAATAGAACATGCTTCCTAGTGGGCAGCACTAGGACCGTGTACGTACCGGTACGATAGATAAGGGTTAAGTGAGAACTAATATGGTGATTATAATTGATTTGACTAAGATTAATGGTATATTAGATAGTGTGAATTGCGGGGTCAATCACACTGACAGTCAGACTGCTGGAGCTTGGTTGACTTAGTGTCTTGGGGCCAATCTACTGTTCAAAGTGAAATGAATGATCTATTGGGTTGATTAAGATGTGAGGTGATAGATAGTGTGATTGCTGGAGCTCGATTGACTTAGTGTCTCGGGGCCAATCACACTGACAGTCAGACTATTGGAGCTCGATCGACATAATGTCTCGGGGCCAGTCTGCTGTCCAAATTAGAATAAGTGTCCTATTTGGAATCAAGTGAGCCTGTATGGCTAGAGTGATGATGGAGTTGTTTGAGGTTGATATTAATAGGGTTGTACTTGATCCTTCATGAACTAAAATAAATGTTTTCTACATTCAGTATATTTATAAAAGTAAAGTTGACATTTGTGTGAGATGCGTGAATATACATATATATATATGAATGCCTGATTGAGTATGGTTTAGATTGCATGTATATATAGTATAATGATTCACTCAGTGAGGTTTGACCCCCCTTAATTATTTTTTTTCAGGAGATCTTATATCGTCAGACCTTAGTAGTAGAGTTCCTCGCCGGTGTTCTTCAGTCCCGGCTATTTTATAATGTATGTTTTGAATCTCTGAATTGTATTCTAGAAACTGCAGTAGTAGTGTTATTGTATCGGAAGAGTATTATATTGTTTTGATATTACATACTCTGAAAATTTGTATTTGAACACTGTACGATTATGTATTTATGTATTATAGGATTTGGAGTATTTATTTTATATATTGAATCAAAAAATTTTAATTCTGTTGTATTTTATTTATTTATTGCATTATTTTATTTTCTTAGGCTTGCTACGGGTTCCAGATTCGAAAGAATTCTTATTCCCTAGCGCCGGTCATGACTCCTAGTTTGGGTCGTGACATAATAATAGCCAACACTCTAGCCATACAGGCTCACTTATTCCAAATAAATTCTCTTATTCCATTTGGACAGTAGACTGGCCCCGAGACACTTGGTCAACCAAGCTCCAACAGTCTGATTGTCAGTGTGATTGGCCCTGAGACACTTGGCCAACCGAGTTCTAGCAATCACACTCTCAAATCACATCTCACATTAGTCAAATCAAATCAATCAAGTCATAATCCACCAGTAGGTTAGTAATTTAACCTAAATTCTATCGTCGTACCAGTACGTACTCGGTCCTAGTGCTGCCCACTAGGAAGCACGTTCTATCGATATCCTTCATTAAAATAAATCGTACATTCGAAAAATAAATAATGCATGATATTAATATAAATGGCAATATAAACCAAATATATATTAGAAATATACCTAAAATAAATAAAGTATATTTCGAGTATATATATGCCAAATAAATTCAGTTCAATTATAAAATAAACCAAAAATAAACCATACAAATACTTAAAAATAATTTAAGTATAAATCAAGAATAAAACATGCATTTATTTCAAAATATACTAAAAATATACCAAAAATATACTAATCATTTACTAAAGCAGTTTATACATAAATCATGCAGTTAAAACATATATTTCTAAAACATGCAACCTAAATATATGTATATATATAAAATAACAACTCACAGTGGTGCGCTACACAAGACGGATCCGACAGGCCTAGTCCACTAGGCCTCGGTCTCGGTGCAACTAACAATAAAATCACAACACGAAATCATAACAAATCTAACTTAACTTCTAGAGACTCGATCTAGAATTTTAGACACAGACAGATACAAAATCAAACTTGATGTCACCTTTTACGAGAAGTCTATCGAAAATTCGGCAGAACCTCCTCTGTAAAATGGAGATCTCTCTACTCAGAAAGTAGAGTTGGTCTTGGAAGAAAAATACACTTCGAATATAGAATCCTCACAACCCCTCGGTCGGACCTCAAACTGCAATTCCACCGACCGAGGTTCACAATTCACAAGAAAATACCATAAATACCAAAAATACCCTTTTTATACCAAAATATAGCAATTTACATATTTAAACATTAAAAACAATTATTTCACCAATATTTAGTTAAAAACCCTAATATTAATATAATATTATTAAAAATCGATAATTCTCAATAAATTCACAAATATTAATAAAAATTCATTTTATAAATCCAAATTACTTAATTAGTCCAAAAACATACTAAAAATCCATTTATTTACAAAAATAGTATATTATATAAAATAATTTTTGAAAAATAGTTTTAATTAGTTAAAAATAGTAATTAATTTGTAAAAATCATTTTTATACCTCAAATAATTATTAAAACCAATTTAACTTAATATTCAAATAATATTTCCACTAAATTACCAAAATACCCGTAATATGTAAAAATTCAAAAAATATACTATAATTACTCAAAAATTCACTAACAATTATATAATTACTCTAAAATTATTTTCACAACATATAATTCAATAAAATCAACAATTATACTCAATTAACCAATTAATTTTAACAAAATACACATATAACCTATATTTCTAAAATTCACATAAACTAAATAAAATTATATGAATTACACAAAAACCACAAAAATTATAAATTAAATTCTATAATTATTTTTAACCACCATAAACACCAAAAATCACAATTCCACAATTTATTTAATTAATTTACGAAAATTAGAAAATAATAATAGAATAATTAAATATTCACAAAAATCAAAATAAATTCCAAAAATTCCATAAAAATTCCAGAGTGTAGGGTGAGCTAGTAAAATCAACTTTTGTGAAGGATTTAAGCTTGAATATCAAATATCAAACTTCAAAAAAATCAAGAAACAAAAGAGGCCGAAAATGAAATCAAGCTCAAATTCTTACCAAATCGAGTTTTCAAGCTACAAGGAGCTTGGAGTCGGCTTCTATGGAGTTCTAGGAGCTTAACGGCACTGGAACTACCGGATTTGATGATCGAAAATGCCTTGAACGGAGGAGAGTTGATTTTTAGCTTCCTCGGCTTCCACAACAACCACCAACGCAAGAGAGGGTGGAGGAGGGTGGCAGAGCAGTTAGGGAATGAAGGCAGCACTCCGGGAGGCACACCGACGGTAGGCAGCTAAACTTGCAACGGTGAGGGGGTGTGGGGGTAGGGTGTCGAGGTGAGGGAGGGTGATGAAGATGGGTTTTTGTTTTATATATATATATATAACTTCATAGTTTAATATTAAAACTTTATAATATACCAAATACACACACCACACACTTATATTATATACATTTATATATATACACACACACACACACACACACATATGCATAAAAACAATAACCCTAAGTATATATGCATGTATATATATATATATATATATATATATATATATATATATATATATATATATATATATATATATATATATATTATTAATACACAAAATAATAATGCATGAAACAAAAAAATTTGTTAAAATAAAATAATATTAAACAATAAAATTTTATTTAAATGCTATTTTCCAAAATAATAGGTTTCAGAATAATTTTTACATAAAAATTTTTAAATAAACATAAAATAACATTAACTATTAACAAAATAATTAAATAATCAAATATATATATTAAAAATTATTAATACTGCATATCCCGATATAATATAAAAATATTTAAAACTCGGGTTATTACACACTGCAAATCTCATAATTTAATTTCTTAATTTAATTTATAGAAATTCAGATTTTTACAATAATTTTTTGTAGTTAGTACAAATGGTTAATTCCCAACACATAAGGGGGACAGAGGGGAGGAGTAAAGAGTTCGAACCCTATTATCCTCAAACTGGATGTCCACACCTTTTGTCACTTGAGCTACTCGTGGAGGAAGACTAATTTTAGACTTGAGAAAAAATATGAAATTAATAGAGGGAAAAAGAAAATGAAGAAATAGAGAAAAAAACAAAGAAAGCAAAACAAAACAACAAAGAAAAGAATACCGAAGAGAGAAACATATAAAACTGAAAAAAAAAAAATTGTCATATAGAATGTGGAAAAAAAATTGTATATTTAGGAACACTAGTAAACAACCACGTGTTTTATACGTGAATAAAAAATTTATTTAACTTGTGATATATAATAAATAAAAAATTAAATATATTTTTATTATTATTACATAAAAGTTCTAAACATAATAATAGTGATATTTTTTTTATATAACAATTTGATATTAACTTAATATAGTTATAATTCATTATACAATTTTCATAATTTTTTTATTTGAATAATTATATAATATTTCTTATAATTAGTTTTCTCAAATTTACCTAATTAGAATAGAAAATATACTTTCAATTAAATTAGAACTTTTATTAAAGATAAGGTAGAAATTAACCTACATAAATTACAAAACATACTTACAATTAAATGCCTATATTTTAGTTAATTTAATTTGTATTAGTGATAAAATATAAGTTAACCTAATTAAAATAGAAAATAGACTTTCTATCAAATTAAAATTATATTTTAATTAATTTAATTTTACTTTTATTAATAAATGACTAAATTATCCAATTTTTATACTGTAGACACCCGATTGGGTCGGCTCGTGTTAGGGGATGAATTAGGGTTGCTCAGTTTGACCGGCCCGTTGTCAAGCCTAATGATGAGAATGTGGAACTTGGACATGAGAATGAAACCTGAATCTCTAGTGGAAGTGGACTTGAAAACCCAAAGCCTGAAAAAACCCAAAACCGAGCCCAACTATCCAAATTTGGCCCAAGCCTGCCTGGCCCAACGCAGGCCCGGGCCAAAGGGGCATCGCCTTAGTGTAATGAGATGATCGCCTCATTGATGAGGCGCAGCCTCTATGACAGCCCACTTGCAGCTGCACTTAATGCAGCTGCAATCATGACGGCCAAGTGGTGTGAGCCCCACTTTTTAGATATGCTTCTTGCATGAAAAAATGACTTTTGGGGAAGAAAAAAAGGCTAGGAAAGCTCATGATGGGCTAGAAGGCTTAGGGGCATGGGAAAGGTAAGGAATAAAAAGAGAAAAAAAAAAGAGAGAAAAGAGGGAAGTTGGTGAGAAAAAGAGGGAGGAGCTCTGGAAAAGAAAAACACAGAGAGAAAAAATGCCCTCAAGGAAGGAGGAGAGGTGGAAGCAAAGGAAAGTCCATATTTTTCTAAACGAAGAAGGAAGAAGCTTGTGTCAAAAGTAGAGATCACGTCCTAACAAGGATCATAATCAAAAACACCTCTGAAGGCCTCTCATTTTTGGTAGAAAACTTGCACTTAAACTTGACATGCGCATCATTTTGTGAGTTCTTGCTTGTGTGACTAAGTTCTTAGTACATTTTAGGTTTATCTCTAGTGTGTCTTGCTTGATATCTCACTTTATTGATGGATCTTTGAACACTTTTGCATGTAGTTGTAGTTTGATGATTATAGAGTGTGTATATGCATGTTTTATTACTTAGAGTAGAAGTTTGTATGTTTTGGGAGTCGGAGCCGGCCTGCTGATCAGGAGACGCCTCTTTACAGAGGCATCGCCTCATCTCAATGAGGCGATCGCCCCATTGACAAGCCTCTAGGGAGTCTTCCTTTTGTGCGTGTGTGTGTTATATACCTTTTTTACCTCAAAATTTTAAGAGCCCCTGTTGATGAGGCGCCGCCTCATTGACAGAATTAGCCTGCTTCTTGTTTCATTTTTTTTAATGTTTGTCATGACGTCTGCTTTGATACGTCCTCTCTTAGCCTTAAACATGTCCGTATAGTTGCATGATGATGTTTAACCTTGATTGTTCGATGCTTCCTTTAGTTCATAATGTGAAAACCCTTTTTTATAGAGCCTTTTTATAAGTATCGCTATATGTGATTTCATTTTTTCTTGAAAAGAAGGACTAACTATGAGTTATTTGCAAGAATTACTTGATGACTTCTATCATCGAATAGTCACTTTTGCTAGTTATCCCTTGTACATTGTCGCTTTTATATTATTTTATTGGTTTATTTTCAATATATGTTGGGTTTATTTTCTGTATATTATTTCGTTTATTTAGCTAAAAAGCATTGTAATCCTTAATCCCTTCCCCCCATTCGTTTTTGAATGTATGGTTATAATTATTATTTATTTTATTTTTGTTGAACATTGGGATTTAAAAGCATGAAACCGGACTAATGTGCAAACTCAGACTTAATTATAAAATCTACCAATTATCCAAAGGCAATTTTATTATGTATGGTAATGAGGAAATAATTAAATAATTAAATGGTAATAAAACGCAAAACATAAACGGAGGCCAATCGCAAGGTTGGGTGAGCATTCAAACACTCATACCCAGTTTCCGAACCCGATCTCTGATGACGGCTTCTGGGAACCTCCGTGGGATCCAGTTGTTATACAGTGTGTTTTGGCTTTTACCCGAGTGGTAACTCCATCTCCAAATAGGCCCAAGACCTATATCGTATTTCCTAGTGGGCCTCGAGCCCACACAGTGCCATGGTCGCCAAACACTTGAGCGCGCGCTAAACACTACTGCCTACAGTGGCAATTCTACTGGGATAAAGAAATTGATTCCAGTATTTTGCTTTTTATCATCTTTAATTATTTTCTTATTTCTTCTTGAATTTCTGCATTCACTACACATTTTTTACACAATGAGCACTTTAGTCCTGAATAAACCCGACAATAGTCAGTACTTCGCTACCTACGTTTCACTCAAACCTAGTGGTGGAATATTTGATTATTGTCACTTACGACACGTGCTAATCCGCGTTGTTTGACCCTTGAGTGGGGAGACGTATATGGATGTATATCATTGTGGGAGCCAAAGCCTTTTTACCCAAGACTCAAGCCCATGTAATGACTTAGCAACTATTTTGAGGAATTTTCCCATTTGTGTGTAGTATGCCATATAATGGACCCTTAAAACAAATCTTGAGCCCATCAATAAGCAGTTCAAAGTGAAATGGACCCTCATATCCAACCAAAGCCCATTATAAACCAGCTAGTCAACAAAGGCTCTCATGTTTATTCATGACCCATTTAAGTGGGCCTTGACAAGTGAGTTTATGGTGCTAAGGATCTTGGCTCATAGAAAGTGGACTCGGGCTTTATTTAAAGGAATCATTTTAAGAGTTTTCTTGCATACGTCGGTTTTATTATCCCCCGCTGATAATTAAAACCCAGGCCAAAAATCTTAGGATAAGATACTCACCATTGAATACGTGTGTGGGAGAAATAAGGGTGGAAGTTTGCACGTTCAAGTTCCATGTTTTGATCTTGTATATCTTTTGTGTGTGACCTCTTATTTTTCAAATTTCTAAATAAAATGTACTTGCATATCATGTATACACGTCATGCATCATTCTAACCTATTTTTTTGTCAGCGTTATAGATCCTTCAAGCTCAGTAGGGTGGGTTCGAGCTAGCTCAGGTCGTTTGATCAGAAATTTAGAATTAGGAATGGCAGGAAGGTTCGATCCAAAAGCATTTATGGCACTGTGGAAAGAGGAAGTAATAACAGAAACCTGGGCTATAATGAGAGAAATGATGGGGGAGATTACTAAGCTTATCAGAGAGAGTTAGCCAGCATAGCCACCCAATGCACCACCGATCGATCCGATGGATCTCGATGAGGAAATACCTATTAGAGGAAGGGAAGAAGATGATGTGACAGTATTGGCCAATCCGATGAATCAAAGAAATGTCATCCCAGCAGAGGATGTGGGTTAGACTGAGTGGGCTAAGAATATGACCAGAGTGATGAATCAGATGCAGGTGATGATGAAGGAAAAGGGTATGGTCGCTCCTTTAGATTATGATCTGAATCTGGAAAAGGGTGATAAACCGCTGCCTCATAAGTTTAAATTCCCAGACATGAAGAAGTATACTGGTGCCGAGGATCCCCATTTGCATTTGAAGCAATATGTAGCATACATGAAGGCTACTGAGCTAACTGAGAACCAAATTGTCAAGCAGTTCCCTATTTCATTAGAGGGAGCACCGATTCGTTGGTATTACACCTTGGAACCGCATGTTTAGTTAGATTGGAAAGAATTGTGCGTTGCTTTTATTAAGGAATATGGTTTTAATGTTCAACTAGAGGTGTCCTTGAGAGATCTGCAGAATACCAAACAGAACTTTAATGAGCCTTTTGCTGATTACCTGACTCGTTGAAGGGGAAAGTTATCCTTGATGAGGCATAGGCCTGCTGAGTTTGACCAGTTGGTGTTGGCACTAGATTAGAAAAAGATTTCCACTAATTCCACTCCAGAACAGATGGTCCAATCACTAACAGAAACCCCTCAAGGAATGATAACATTTTCCAATGACGATTTGCCTTTGGAAGGGAGGGATCACCACAAAGCTCTATTTATTAAAGCCAAGGTAAAAGGGAAGATGACCTGCTGTGTGATGGTTGATAACGGTTCTGCCATTAATGTGTGTCCACTGAAGATTCTGCCGAAGCTAGGGTTGACGGTAGCTGACCTAAAGCCTTATAAAGTAGTTATCAAGGCTTATGATGACACCAAAAGATTTGTGGAAGGAACTTTCAAGGCATTGGTTAAAATAGGACCTATAGAAGTCTGGGTTGACCTGCATATGATTGATATCCCGGTAACATTTGCCATTTTATTAGGGAGGCCATGGTTTCACCCTTTGGGTGGCGTTCCATCCACTGTTCATCAAAAGATTAAGTTTTCATATGAAGGGAGGGTTGTCACCATCTCAGCTGAAACTGAAGTCGCTATAGCCGCACTAAAGTTGATCCCGAAGGAGATTTTCTTTAATCTCAGTTTTGAAGTCTGTATGATCTATGAGGACGAGATGAATGAAAAGGTTATGAGAATGATGCGCAATATGAAATTTTGTCCCGGCATGGGATTAAGGAAAAATCAGAGCAGACCTTCAGAGTTTGTGGGAAATAAAGTACCTGTCATGAAGCATAGGTTAGGATTCAAAGAGGTTGACGAAGTTGGGAAAGAGATGGGTATGTCGGACCAATCTGAAGAAAAGGAGAAGGAAACCATGGCTAGAAAGAAGACTCTATGGGAAATCTTTATAAAGAAAGGCACTAGACACCCATACAGTGGGACTCCAGAACCTCTCCTAGTGGCTGAGGAAGTTATCCCGAGGTTTGAGATTTTTACTGAATTTATGAACAAAACCGAGGAAGTTACTGTCGAAAAAACCCCTACTAAGGAGCTGGTATTGGCTGAAGAAGAGTTTAAAGAGGATAGCGCTGCTTCAGAGCGAAAAGGCCTTGATGATCAGAATAAAGACCTTGACTTTAAGACCTACATCCTCGATTATATCATAGATACCTTTTATAATGACTTTGATGTTTCTCTTGCTTCTCTATTTGAAACTGACGATCTTTTCTTTTCAAAAGTGGATGCAATGAAATCTGAATTTGCTTATTTATGTAATGTATTTCCTAATGGTTATTCTGTTTGTGATGATCATTTCATGCATATATTTGATATTAATTCCATGCAAACTGAATTATTTAATTTAGGCATAAATGATAACCCTAAAATTATATTGTTTGCTTCTAGTTTAACTCATAGTGAGAGAGGAAAAATGGAAGAAATATTAAAGAAGAGACAGAAAGTATTTGCTTGGGGTTACGAAGACATGCCCATAATCGATAGGGAAATCACAGAACACAGGATCCCAACATACCCTCACGTAGCACCAATAAAGCAGAAGTAAAGGAGGTTAAGGCCATAATGGGCTCTCTTGGTTAAGGAAGAAGTCGAAAAGCAGCTGAAGGCAAAGTTCTTAGAAGTGGTAGAGGACACTCAGTGGTTAGCAAATATAGTTCCAGTTCCTAAGAAGGATGGAAGGGTCAAAGTGTGTGTGGACTACTGGGATTTGAATAAAGCCTGCCCCAAGGATGACTTTCCGCTATCACATATCGATACATTAATTGATAGTGTAGCTTCTAATGCAATGTACTCTTTTATGGATGAATTTTTGGGATACAATCAGATCATGATGGTAGTAATAGATAGATTGAAGACATCTTTCATCACCGAATGGGGCGTGTACTATTTCCAAGTGATGCCTTTCGGCTTAAAGAATGCAGGGGCCATTTATCATAGGACGTCGACTGCCTTGCTACATGATATGATCCATAAAGAGGTAGAAGTGTATCTGAATGACATGATAGTGAAATCTATAAACAGGGAAGGGCATTTTAAGGCACTAAACAAGTTTCTAGCTAGATCAGAAAAGTATAATCTTAGGCTAAACCCAAAGAAGAGTGTTTTTGGGATTACATCTGGCAAACTGTTAGGACACATTATTAGCCATAAAGGAATAGAGGTCAACCTAAATAAGATCAGAGCAATCAAGGATATGCTGGCACCAAAGAATGAAAAAGAGGTCCGAGGGTTTCTGAGGCACCTATAGTATATCAATAGATTTATAGCCAAGTTGACGACCATCTCTAATCCCATCTTTAAGCTTCTAAAGAAAGACCAACCTGTTGTGTGGGACGAAAGATGTCAACAAGCTTTTGAAACTATCAAGGATTATCTGATGAATCCCCCTGTCTTACAACTGCCGAGACCGGGTAAAGCCTTGATCCTATATCTAGCAGTTGAAAAAGATGCAATAGGGGCAATGTTAGCATAGGAAGGTGGAGAGAAGATCGAACATGTTGTATATTATAGCTTCTACCCTACGAGGTCGCTTATAGCTTAGTGGAGAAAACTTTTTTAGCAGTGATTTGGGCAATGAAAAAGCTCCGACACTACTTCCAGTCTTACAAAGTGCAGGCAATTTCTAAACATAATCCCCTCAGGTACCTCCAACAGGCCCCGTCTCTTACGGGAAAATTGGCTAAGTGGCTCATTTTTCTCACGAAGTTTGACATAGAGTATATAGCTAAAAAGACAGTGAAAGGAAGAGCAGTAGCAGACTTCTTGACACAAAGCCCGGTGGATGATGACCAAGAGTGGAAGTTAGAGTTCCCCAATGAGCATCTAAGGGCGATAGACATACAAGGCTGGGAGATGTACTTTAACAGAGCTGTTAACAACAAAGGGGCCAGAATAGGGGTAATCTTGGTTACGCCAGAAGGAGAAATGATCCCGATGGTAAAAAGACTCAAGTTTGAAGCAACCAATAACCAAGTAGAATACAAAGCCTTCATCTTTGGTTTAGAAGCATTACGTAGCGCGGGGGCAGAAAATGTTACTGTCTATGGGGATTCCATGCTAGTTATAAAATAAGCCACTAAAGAATGGGAGATAAAAGAAGACAGATTATAGTTGTACTGGGAATACTTGACTACCATCCTATGCTCCTTCACTTAGTGTAAATTAGTCCATTCGCCAAGGGAAGGAAACCAGGTAGCTGACGCCCTAGCCACATTGGCCTCCATATGGGAAAGTGGGAAACAACCAGAGGCCAGGCCTTTAATTCTTATGAAGTTTCAAGCCCCCTATTACGAAGAGTTGAGAGTAACGTCAGTTGACGCCATTGAGAAACCTTAGTTCTATGATTTACAAAGGTATCTAGAAACTGTACAATTTCTGGCTGACGCTGATAAGAAAGAAAGGATATCCCTGCAAATGTTGTCTCGACAATTCATGAGCCACAATGGGATGTTATACAAAAGAATGCTAGCTGGGGTACACCTCAGGTGCGTTGATAAGGATGAAGGCCGAAAGCTTATGGAAGCAATTCACGAAGGGGTGTGTGGGCCACGCATGAATGAGACCATCTTGGTAAAGAAAATAGCCCGCCAATGGTACTTTTGGCTCACCATGGAAGCAGATTATGTTGGATTTATGAAGAAATGTCATAATTGCCAAACATATGGTGATGTTAGCCACCTACCATCTATGGAGCTTTAAGGAATGACTTCTCCTTGGCCGTTTGTTGTATGGGGGATTGATATCACAAGGGAGGTGAGGCTAAAAGCAACTAATGGCCATCGTTATATCATTGTGGCTATCGTTTACTTCTCCAAATAGGTTGAGGTTGAATCCTATGCTACTGTGGGATCGAAGCAGATGTCGAAGTTCATCGAAAAAAATATAATCTGCAGGTACGGATTACTGTATCATATAGTTATAGGCAATGGTGTTCAATTTCGGGCAAAAACGGCCACATTATTGAAAGATTATAAGATTGAGCACCACAGGTCATCTCTGTATAAGCCATAGGCAAATGGGGTGGTGGAAGCAGCAAATAAGAATGTAAAAAAGATCTTGGCCAAGACGCTAGAAAATTATCGAGATTGGGTCGATTACTTATAATTTGCATTATGGGGGTGCCGAACTACTGCTAGAAGTTTGACAGGAGCCACTCCGTACTCTTTGGTTTATGGGTGTAAGGCTATCTTACCTATAGAGGTTGAGATAAGGTCATTGAGAGTCCTTCTAGAATTTAAACCACCTGAGTATCAATGGATCAAAAGTCAGTTGGTTCAGTTGATATTACTAGATGAAAAGAGGATGAAGGCCATATATCATTCTCAGCTGCATCAGAAAAGAATAGCCTGGGCCTACAATAAGAAAATCAAGCCATGCAAGATTCGAGAAGGGGATTTGGTGTTGAAACTTACAAGGTCAATCATGATTGATCCTCGAGGGAAGTTTAAGCGTAATTGGGAGGGACCGTATTTGGTAAAGAAGTTATTTTTGAAAGGCGCTGCCATTCTGTCTGACATGGAGGGAAACGAGTTCAAAGAACCCATCAACCTAGACAAGCTTAAGAAATAATTTCTGTAAAAAGTCTCGCTAGGAAGAAAACCTCAAAAAGAGGTTGTCTAGGCAAAAGTTAGAGACTAAAAAGAAAAAAAGGAAAAAAAAGTCTTGTTGGACTGAAAACCTCGAAAGAGGCGGTCCAGGCAAAATTTAAGGACATATAAAAGGGGAGAGAGAGGCGCAAAATGATTAATAAAAAAACTTGCAAGGGCAAGCCGATTAGTAACATGAGATCTAGTAGAAGTGAAGTGTATATGCATTTTTATGCTTAAATAAAATGACACAGATTGCTTTAATTATTGTTAAACATTGCATAATATGTCTATTACAAGCCGCTTAACTAGTACAAAAGGGAAATTACTTCTAACAAAAGGGGAAATGAAGACTTCATTTCGTGAGCTAATTTTATTTTCTCTTCTTTTATTGCCTACCCTGTAAACTTAACATTTATAACTCTCTTATCCTCTTGTATTTAATAAACTCATCTCTTTCTGTCTGTTGTAAACAAACCCACGCTTTGTAATAATCATCGATGGTCTGATCACCGTCGTAGCTTAAATTCCTTTCGATGACTCTTTGAGGCCAAGTTGCCACCAGGTGGTCCAGGACATTTTGAGAGAGCGGCCTTGGCTCGAACACGTGAATGGGCTCCACAATCAGTTATTTATGACTATATTGGCGGTAAAGGCAGGTTGGATTGTAGAAAGTGGCAAAATGGAAACCGACAACCGAGATGCAATATGTATAAGACCGAATGGTTACATGCTATAATCCCCACTAGGGGCACATCCAGCGGATCAGTGTATTAGGAAATATTGACAGCCATCTATGAATGTCTGCAGGGATGGGACATAGTTTTCATATTCGATAATGCCTAGCCTGGTAACGCCGGATGTCTTGAGGAGGTTTGATCAGGCCCAACTTTTCATAAAACCACATCTGCGAGATTGTAAATGATTAGATACAGACAGTGTGGAAGTTAAGGAAGGGATAATAAGAAACTTACTTCCAACAGGAATGGACTTCCTGAGAATTGTCGTGTCTTCGTGAAGTCATCCAATCTAATGGTAGTTTTTACTAAGATAAGAGGGAAGGGATTGAACCCTGACTCCACTTGATCGAGGATGGAAAGGATTTTCGTATCATAGTGCCCTGAGGGAGAGACCAATAGAAATTGAGCATACAAACAGAGGGCTAACATGTGGGGCCAGTAAGTTTCTTCTTTGTCCACATTCATGGTGACCTCGAGGAAGGACTCTAGTTTGATTTTCGAGTCGGAGATACAGTGAAAAGAAGACCAGGGTGGAAGGTTGAATATACGCGCCATTTGTTGCCGAATGAAGTGAAAATTCAGGTTTTCGAGGATAAGAATTGTAAACCGACAAGCAGAGTCTGTATGCTGGCCGAGAATTGCCTCGAATTCCTCTAGCAGGAGATATATTTCTATTGTGTTGAACTAGAAAATGTGTTTATGGGGATCCCAAAATTGAACCATGGCATGGAGAAAAGGGAAATTGATTCTCCTAGTGTGAAGTGATTTGAAGACCGAAAAGTGAAATAGCTCTAGCCTTGCCCAAGATTTATTGTCTAAACCTTTCAAAATTGATTGTAGGGACCTTAGACTATGTTCTGTCATGTTTATGACTTTTCAGAGGTGCCTAGAGAGAGAAACAGGAGGTTAGGGACAAAGGGAACTCGAGAACTAGGTTAAACATAAGAATGTGGGTTTTTATAGGGGGAGGACCTCCTATTGTTGAGGTGATTGCCTCATTAATGAGGCGTCGCCTTAGCAGTAAGAGGCGATCACCTCTTCACCAGAGATCAATGAGGCAGTTACCTCATCAGCAATATGGGTTGATTGCGCTTCTTTAAATCACACAGTCTAAACAGGTGCCGACATTTATGTACGTAAACATTGAAATCAACTCACATGTGAAGAAATGAGAAAAGCAAAACAAGTGGGTTTAATCGAGGAAAATGTTGAATTATGCAAACATTCTATTCATACAATCAAAAACCAAAATTTTTTGTTCAATATTCAAAGACTACACAAGTCTTAACCCTAGTACATCAAGCATCCGATTTAGTACCCTCAGGGTCGGCCTCCCCTCCGGCTCTACTATCACTCTTGTCTTCATCCTTGTCCATCTGAAATACGTCGATCTGACGCTCGAGGGTGGTGATCCTCACCCTGCTTGTAATATCCCGTATTTTTTTTAAACATTTTAATATTTTATCGGGATATGCAGTGTTAATATTTATGTATAATTATGATATTTTTACGAGTTAATATGTATTTAAAACTTATTTTGATTATTGTATATTGTTTTAAGTACTTTACGTAAAAGTTTCCCGGGACTTGCATTTTCGGGAAAATTTTCACGTAAATAATTTACCATTAATTATTTTAAATAGATTTACGGAATTGCATGAACTCATATATATTTTTAAAGTACTAAATAACGCATTTATCTGTATTTATTTAATTAGGGTTTGATTAATTACCCTAATATTTTATTCTTTATTTGTTAGTTTTATTATTATTTAATTATTTTTATTTAGTATTAAATTTTAAAATATTGAATTATGTGTGTGGTGGATAATTTTTCTAAGTATTATATTAATATACTATATTATAAATTATTAAACTATTATTAATATTATAATATATATATATATATATATATATATATTATATACAAATTTTTTTTTATTTCTTCCTTTTTCTTTTTTCTTCCATTTCCTTCTTCTCCCCGACCCTCCTCCATCCACCCTCACCCTCGCCGTCCGATCACCGGCCGTTAGAGTGCCTCCCCTGCGTGTCGCCGTCCTCCTCCATTGCCTTGCCACTCCGATCTTCTTCCCCAGCGCCGGCTAACTCGTTTTCTTCCATTTTTGGCCGAAAGTCCCATTTTCTTCACAACTCACTATTCCGGCCACCAAATTCCTTCATTCCAGTGTTGTTGGACTCCCATGAAGCCATAGAAGACAATTCCAAGATTTTTTTCAGCTCAAAACTTGATTTGGTATGGTTTTTCTCAACTTTTCAATTTCAGCTATAAATGATTTTTGAATTTTTTTGAGCTTCAAATGATTGATTCATGAAAAGTCCCTTAACAAATGTTGATCCTAGTAGCTTAATCTTCATGTATGAATTTTTGTATAATTTTTGGATATTATTTTGATTTTTGGGTATTTTTGAATATTTTATTATTATTTTCTAATTTTCGAAAATTAATTAATTAAATTGTAAAATTGTGTTTTATGACAAATATATGAGTTGAAATGAATTATAGAAATTTATTTGGAATTTTTATTAATTTATATGTATTTATTTTGAATTTATTTAGGTTTATGCAATTTTGGAAAATTAGGTTAATTATGTTTTTAATTGAAATTAATTAGTTAATTGAGTTTAATTATTGATATTATTGATAAATATGTGGAGAAAATTAATTTTGGATAATTATACTATTTTTGGTGAATTTTTGGAGTAATTTTAGTATATTTATATATATAGGGATATTTTGATAATTTTACCCTAAATTGACTAAAAATGTAATTAAATTGGTTTTAATAGTTATTTAAGGTATAAAAATGATTTCTAGAAATTATTTAGTATTTTTAATTGATTAAAACTATTTTTTGTGAATTATTTTCAATTATATATATAATATACAATTTTTCTAAATAAAATGAGTTTTATCGGTTTTTACTGTGTTTTAAGGTTAATTACGTAATTTCTAATTATAAAATGTATTTCTATGATATAAGGGTATTTTTGGTATTTTCATAATTGTTCTGTGATTGCGAACCCCGGTCGGTAGACTGTAGTTTGGAGTCCGACCGAGGGGTTGTGGATGTGTTTCTGTGTCTATTTTCAAAGTGTGTTTCTTTGCAGGGCCGGCTCTACTCTTTGAGTAGAGAGATGTCTGTTTTATAGGGGAGGTTCTATCGGATTTTCGATAGAATTCTCGTAAAACGTGATGTCCGGTCAAACCCTAATTCTGATTATGTGTCTGATATTCTAGATCGAGTTTCTAGGATTTTCTGTTAGGTTTATTCTGATGTCTGTTATTTTTGTATGTTTAGTTACGCCGAGACCGAGGTCTAGTAGACCAGGCCCGTCGGACCCATCTCGAGGAGCGCACTAAGTGTGAGTTACTATTTTATATATATATGCTTAGGGTGCATGATTTTAAAAATATATATTTTATTTTGATTAAATATGCATAATGATTTAATTAGTACTTAAGTTTATTTTTAGGGTATTTTTGGTTTATTATTGGTATATTTTAAACTATATGCATATTTTATTAATGAATTATGTTTAAAATGTTTTTGAATATATTTTTAGTTTAGTTTGTAATTTAATTGGATTTATTTAACGTATATATACCCGAAATATACCTGATTTACTTTTGGTATATTTCTAGTATATATATGGTTTGTGTTGCTATTTTATTTAAATTCATGCATCATTTATTTGTGAATGTATGTTTTATATTTATTAATGAAGGATATCGATAGAACGTGCTACCTAGTGGGCAGCACTAGGACCGAGTACGTACCAGTATGCTTATACCATTTAGGCTATATTACTAACCTATTTGAGGATATTTATGAGATTTGATTATTTGATGTGTGATGTGATTTGGGTGTGATTGCTAGAGCTCGGTTGACCTAGTGTCTCGGGGCCAATCACACTGACAGTCAGACTGCTGGAGCTCGGTTGACTTAGTGTCTCGGGGTCAATCTACTGTCTAAAAGGATCAAGTGATCATATATTGGAATAAGTGAGCCTGTATGGTTAGAGTGTTGTCTAACACTGTTTGAGGTTGCGATATTCTAGGGTTTTATTTGATCCTTCATGAACTGTGATTTTTAATAAAAATATATAAAAATGAATTTATTGCATCTGTGTGTATTTGCTTGTATATATATACATATTATATATACTTTGATTGTGTGCATTGACATTTAGTATGCATGTATATATATTATAGTAATTCACTCAGTGAGGTCTGACTCCCCTCTATTGATCATTTTTTTCAGGAGAGTCATCATCTTTAAACCTCAGTAGCAGGCCTGTATGCCGGATTTCTTTCGCCCCGGCTTCTTTATGTAATCTGCTTATCTGAGTCTTGAATTTTATTTTTATAATCTAGACACTGCAGTAGTTGTAAATTAATTATGGGTTTTATGTATTATATTTGTGTGAGTTATGTATTTTAAGAATTTGAACTGAAACTTATATTAAAGAGTTTATTTATATATGAGATGAGAATTTGATTTAAATTTCCTGGTGGTGGATTATTATTTTCATATTTATGATTTTATTTTTGATGTATCAAATACTGTTATTATTATTATTGCATATTTTATTTTATTTTTAGGCTTACTACGGGTTCCGGATTCGAAAGAATTTCCGTTCCCTAGCGCCGATCATGTGTCACGACCCAAAACAGGGGCCATGACCGGCGCTAGGGAACAGGAATTCTTTCGAATCCGGAATCCGTAGCAAGCCTAAAAATAAAATAAATCATGCAATAATAACAATAACAATATAATATGCAGCAGAAATAAAAATCACAATATCATAATATTATTCACATCAACTGGATTTAAATCAAAATCTCATCTCATAGATACATAATCTCTTTAATACAAATCCAGTTTCAATATAATACATTTCTTTAAAATAAAGTATATGAAATCCAATACTTTAATTCTCAACTACTGCAGTGTCTAGATAAAATAAATAAGACTCAAGTAGATAATTTACACAAAGAAGCCAGGGCGGAAGAAATCCGGCGTATCGACCTGCTACTGAGGTCTGAAGAAGTTGACTTTCCTGAAAAATAGTCAACGGAGGGGAGTCAGACCTCACTGAGTGAATTACTATAATATACATACATACACACTAAATGATAATGCATACAGTCAACGGTATATATGTAATATGTATATATACAAGCAAATTCATACAGATGCAGAAAAATCATTTTTATATATTTTTGAAAAAATCCCAGTTTATGAAGGATCACATAGAACCCTAGAATAACGCAACCTCAGAAAACAGTGTTAAACAACACTCTAGCCATACAGGCTCGCTTATTCCAAATATATCCACTTAATCCATTTAGACAGTAGACTGGCCCCGAGACACTAAGTCAACCGAGCTCCAGTAGTCTGACTGCCAGTGTGATTGGCCCCGAGACACTTGGTCAACCGAGCTCCAGCAATCACACCCACAAACCACATCTCACATATCGATAATCACATTAAATCAATATCCATAAATAAGTTAGTAATATAGCCTAAAGTTATAGGCATACCGGTACGTACTCGGTCCTAGTGCTGCCCACTAGGTAGCACGTTCTATTGATATCCTTCATTAGTAATATAAATCATTCATTCATAAAAAAATAAATGATGCATAAAGTTCAATAAAATACAACATAAACCATATATATACCGGAAATATACCAAAAGTAAATCAAGTATATTTCGAGTATATATAAGTCAAATAAATCCAATCAAATCATAAATTAAATTAAAAATATATTTAAAAACATTTTAAATATATTTTATTAATAAAACATGTATATAATTTATTATATACCAGAAATAAACCAAAAATATACTTAATATAAACTTAAGAAATAATCAAATTATTTATGCATATTTAATCAACATAAAACATGCATTTCTAAATCATGCATCCTAAGCATATATATATAATATAGTAACTCACCTAGTGCGCTCCACGAGACAGGTCCGATGGGCCTGGTCCACTAGCCCTTGGTCTCGACGCAACTAAACAAGCAATAAATAATTGACATCAGAATAAACCTAACAGAAATCCTAGAATTCAATCTAGAGTATTAAACACAGAATCGGAAATTAGGGTTCGACTGGATATCACGTTTTACGAGAATTATACCGAAAATCCGGCAGAACCTCCCCTGTAAAATGGACATCTCTCTACTCAAAAGAGTAGAGCTGACCCTGCAAAGAAATACACTTCGAAAAACTACACAAGGCACAATCAAAATCCCACGGTCGGACTCCAAACTACAGTCCACCGATCGGGGTCCACAAACACAGAATAATTCCAGATATACCAAAAATATCCTTAAAATCTAGAAATACATCTCATAGGTAGAAATTACATAATTAACCTTAAAACACTGTAAAAACCGAATAAAACTCATTTTATTAGAAAAATCGTATATTATATATATAATTGAAAATAATTCACGAAAAATAGTTTTAATTAGTTAAAAATACTAAATAATTTGTAGAAATCATTTTTATACCTTAAATAATTATTAAAACCAATTAAATTACATTTTTAGACAATTTAGGGTAAAATTACCAAAATACCCCTATATATATAAATATACTTAAATTACTTCAAAAATTCACCAAAAATTATAAAATTAACCAAAATTAATTTTATCAAAATATTTATCAATAATATTAATAATTAAACTCAATTAACCAATTAAATTCAATTTAAAACACAATTAACCCTAATTTCTCAAAATCACATAAACTTCAATAATTCAAAATAAATACTTAGAAATTCATAAAAATTCCAAATAAATTCCTATAATTCATTTCAACACCTAATTTAACCATAAACTCCAATTTCATAATTTAAATAATTAATTTCCGAAAATTAGAAAATAATATTAAAATATTCAAAAATACCCAAAAATCCAAAAAATCTCCAAAAATTCTAAAAAAATTCATACATGTAGATTGACCTACTAGAAACAACATTTGTGAAGGGAGTTTTCATGAATCATCCAATTCGAAGCACAAAAAAATCAAAAACCCTAATAGGCCGAAATTGAAAATTCGAAACCTAAGCAAATCTAAACCATTTTAGCTCAAACCAAAGCTATAATCACACTCACCAGAGCTCAAGGAGAAGAAATAGACCGGTGGTGTCGAAAATGGTGGTCGGAATCGGCGTGAACAATAATGGATCGATTTTCGACTTCTCCGGTCAAAATCGACTTCCAGGCGCCGGAAACGGCTACCTCAGGCGGCGGAAAAGGTTGGGGAAGGCGGTGGCACACCGGATGGCACACCCATGGTGAAGAAACGACATGGCAGCGACCGAAACGGCGAAGGGAATCGGTCGGGAGGAAGAAGAAGACTCGGGGGCAAAATGGTAATTTTCCAAACTTTTGATTTTTGACAAATTTTAATGTATATATGTATATATATATACTTTATACTATATATTAAAATAATATTAAATTACACACATCAAATATACACCACACACATAAAATCTAATATTTTAATAATTTATACTAAATAAAATTAATTAAATAACAATAAAATAAATAAATAATTAATAAAATATTAGGGTAATAATGAACCCTAATTAAATAAATATACACACACAGGTTTTATTTAATAATTTAAAAATACGCATGAGTTCATGCAAGTCCGAAAATATATTCAAAATAATTAATATTACATTGTTTACGTGAAAATTCCCCCGAAAATGCAAGTCCCGGGAAAATTTTACGTAAAACATTGAAAATAATATACAGTAATTAAAATAGGTTTTAAATACATATTAACTCATAAAAATATCATATAATATACAGAAATTATTAACACTGCATATCCCGGTACAGTGTAAAAATATTTTAAAAACATGGGATATTACATCATGGCCCCTGTTTTGGGTCGTGACACTGCTAGCCTCATCCCAATCCTATTTCAGACAAAACGCAAGTTAGTAAACCATGCAAGCATGCATACATGTAGAAAATAAAGAGGTTTTTACCCTCCACTGTTGGGTGATCTCCAGCATATAGTCTCTCTGGGCCTTTATCATACGATACATATACAAGCCCTGCTCCAGCAGAATCTGCATTATTGAAATAAATGTTGGAACTAACGTTTGGTTTGAGGATTATAATGAAAGCAGGTCAGGAACAGAGCCTACATGACTAGCACCCCCAGGGGTGCATGCAGGGGTCAGGTCCTTGTCCAAAGTCAAGAACTGACACGACAACTCTCCAGGAGGAACCTAACATCGAGCTAGAGGGTCGGGGACGAGAATGAAGCTATCTAGGATAAACACAGAACCAGAGGCAGTAGTTGGCCTGGCTTCCTCGCCAGCCGCAGAAGTCTCCTTCATGCTCGAATCCAGTCGACGTCTCAAGGGCTCACTCTCCTGCACTCGAGACCTAACTGGGGACACGAGCCTAGCAGGTGCAGCCTAAAGATAAAAATAGGGGGAAACATGTTAAGAATGCAATTAATTTGCAAGAGAAGGGAAACCAATAAGGACTTACCTGAGAGGTAGAAGTGACTTGGAAGGGGACCGTCAGCAGAAGGTGGGTATGGATGAACTCCGCATACCGGCTCTTCACGCGAAATGTGTGATCCACAGCTGGTGAGCCTGCAACAGCCTGAGCGAGGTCATCATCCTCCAGCTCATGAACCCAAAACACACTGTCAGGAGGGGACCTGAGGACCTGCTTAGCTCTAACACTTGCCCTCCAGTTTAGGACCTGCTCTCCCAAATACTAGGCTCAATATCCAAGGCCACAGAGGAGTGCCCTCTTCCGGGCTAAGGGCCTAGAGCGAGTCATCTTAATGGACCAAGTGTTCTCAGGCCCCCACAAATTATTTTGAATCTGGAAAAAAAAAAGAGAGATGTCAATATATAAGTAAATCAAATACAAATAATTTACTAATAAGTAGGTTTGTGCTTTACAGGTACCGCATCCTATGAAAGAGAGTTCAGGTGCTGCCTGTGGATGTGAACTCACGCAAGATGCCTCTTCACGATACGGTTGGCACCCCACCTGTTGAGGGCCAGGAAGTGATCCCCCACTCGTGTAATGCCCATAAGTAGCTCTAGCTTTAGAGCCCAGACCTGGAAAAATAAAACAAGAGAAGTTGAGAAAATTGATGTAAGTAATGGGGGTCAGAACAAGATAAAGGAAAAAGGGGATCATGACGCACCAGAATAGCATGCCTTAAGCCGCAGAATCTCTTAGCCCCTCGGACCACCTCGTCCATGCTCCAGTACAAGTATGCCAAGGCGCAGCTACCCCAATCAAATGTGGGAATCTAATCAAGATCCCGAAGAGCCGGTAGGAACATCAGATCGATGGAGCTGGCGATGTCAACAAAAAAGGTGGTACCGAGCAGGTAGAACAAACAAGCCCTCACCACCTGGTCAATCTCAAGGGGAGAGATTATCGCTATAACCCAATCTCGAGTGTAGAAACTCCTAATCGAGTCCAACTTAAGGGTATGAGTCCCCTTCATGTCAGGAGTCATCCTTAAAAGTCGCTCGATATATGCATCCTTATCCAGAGACAGCTGGTGTAGATGAGGACAGGATCCCCGATATAGGCAATCCCCATGATGGTAGCAAATGATTCTGGGTCTAGAGTGAGCTTACCAAACGAGAGGTAAAAAGTGTGGGTCGTATCAAACCACCTCTCCATCAGGGCATACAATGGCTGGTAGTCCATGCGCCCCTGCTCAGTCGAAAGTGAGAGTACGAAGTCCTTGAACCCTGTCTCCTAAATTCGGTCCCTCTGCTCATCGGTCAAGTCGCTATAGAAGACCCGGGCTCCATAGAAATTCCCGGCACCCTTGAATGTCTAAGCATCATATTGCAAATAAAGAGATAAGGAAGTAAAATTTATACATATTGCGGATTCAAGGAGAAATTCAAAATGAATGTACATGTAAATGGCGCAGTTCGCTTTGTTGATGAAACGATCACTTCATTGAAAAGGCAATCGGCTCTATAAAGGGTCAATAGGAAATTACCTCTTCACAGAAGCCTGTCACCTCATCGATGAGATGATCACCTCTGTGAGGAATAGATAGGGACAATTCTCAATTTTTAATGATTTAAACATAAGTTTCACATTCTGTTTGATTAAATAAGGTCCTAAAATGATAATTATGAAAGATTAATCACTAACCCAATATAATTTTATAGGAAATTTTAGGGTACTAACCTCTCCTGATGCAGAGGAGCAAATATGGGACCCTAGACCTGCCAGCAGAGGAATTGAGTCCCCACGGGTCAATCACAAACTCCTGAAGGTGCTAATGGGAGGCAAAATATGATCCTACTCAGGCACAGGCGGTGTTCTATCATCCTCCATTTTCTGAAAAAGGGAGAAAATATGTAGAGAGTACAAAAAGTGTAAAGAGGAGGAAAGGGAAAAAAGAAAAATGACAAAAAGTTAAAGAGGAAAAGACAAGGGAAAAGTTATTTTTATAGTAAGTAAGGGTATTGGGGATTCCTAAAAAAAAGGGGGGGCGCAAGAGATGAAATTTAGAGTACGAATTTTCGAGATACAGTTTCTGGAGAAATGCGCCAAGAAAACCCGCTTAAAAAAGAAAGGTTGTTCGGGTTTGAATCCCCGAAGCTCATAAAGAAAGAGCTGTTCAGGTTTGAATCCCCAAAGCTCAAAAAGAGAGGGATGTTCGGGTTTGAATCTCCAAAGCATACAAAGAAAGGGCTATTCGGGTTTGAACCCCCAAAGCTCATAAAGAAAGGGTTGTTCAGGTTTGAATCCCCGAAGCTCAAAAAGAGAGGGCTGTTAGGGTTTGAATCCCTGAAGCTCAAAAAAAAGACTGTTCAAGTTTGAATTCCCCAAGCTCAAAAGATTAAGTTGATTGTTCGGGTAACGTCGTCGAAGTCGGAAGTAAAGGACAACTGGGCCAGGAAAACCCGGAAGTCTATAACCCCAAAGGAGTGATAATCAGACTAGGAAAATTCAAAAACCACATCCCCAATAGTGATCGAGCCATGAAAACTCGGGAACCAAAGTCAAGGTTAAGTGATGATCGGGCTAGGAAAATCCGAGAATTATATTTTATGTGTGGTAATGATCGGGCCAGGAAAACCCGAGAATCATGTTTCAGGTGATTGATGGTTGGGTCAGGAAAACCCATAAGTCTATGTCCCCAGTGAAACAGTAATCGAGCCAGGAGAACCTGAGGTTAACAGTTTTCAAATTTCTTTATCAAATATTAATGAGTGGCTGATCGAGCCAGGAAAACCTAAGGATCATGGTCATATTTCAGAATTGAAGGATTCATCTCTCAGGTGAAACCCGAGAGTCAGGTATGTTGCTCATCTTATTGTTTGTTTGTTGTTGTGCATGTGATTTTTTAAAAAATGGTCATTGCATGTATTTGATTTTTTGAAAAATCAGGGGGTAAACTGTACACACCCTCTTAGGTCGGCCCATGTTAAAGGATGAATTAGGGTTGCTCAGTTTGACCGGCCCGTTGTCGAGCCCAATGATGAGAATGTGGAACTTGGACATGAGAATGAAGCTTAAATCTCTAGTGGAAAGTGGACTTGAAACCCAAAGCCTAAAAAAACCCAAAATTGAGCCCTACTATCCAAATTTGGCCTAAGCCTGCCTGGCCTAACGCAGGCCCAGGCCAAAGGGGCATCGCCTCAGTGTAATGAGGCGATCGCCTCATCACAAAGGCGATCGCCTCATCGATGAGGTGCCACCTCTATGGCAGCCCACTTGCAGCTGCAATCATGACGACCAAGTGGTGCGAGCCCCACTTTCCAGACCTACTTCTTGCATGAAAAAATGACTTTTAGGGAAGAAAAAAAGGCCAAGAAAACTCATGATGGGTGAGAAGGTTTAGGGGCATAGGAAAGCTAAGGAATAAAAAGAGAAAAAAAAAGAGAGAAGAGGGAAGTTGGTGAGAAAAAGAGGGAGGAGCTCTGGAAAAGAAAAACACAGAGAGAAAAAACGTCCTCGAGGAAGGAGGAGAGGTGAAAGCAAAGGAAGGTCCACATTTTCCTAAGAGATGAAGGAAGAAGCATGGGGCCCAAGTAGAGATCACGTCCTAGCAAAGATCACAATCAAAAACACCTCTAAGGGCCTCTCATATTTGGTAGAAAACTTGCACTTAAACTTGACATGTGTATCATTTTGTGAGTTCTTGCTTGTGCGACTAATTTCTTAGTACATTTTAAGTTTATCTCTAGTGTGTCTTGCTTGATATCTCACTTTATTGATGGATCTTTGAACACTTTTGTATGTAGTTGTAGTTTGATGATTATAGAGTGTGTATATGCATGTTTTGTTACTTAGAGTAGAAGTTTGTACATCTTGGGAGTCGAAGTCGGCCTACTGATCAGGCGACGCCTCTTCACAGAGGCGTCGCAGTGATCGCCCCATTAACAGGCCTCTAGGGAGTCTTCCTTTTATGTGTGTGTGTTATATACCTTTTTTGCCTCAGAATTTTAAGAGCCCCTGTTGATGAGGGGCCGCCTCATCAATGAGGCGATCACCTCATCTCACTGAGGCGACCGTCTAATTGATAGAATTAGCCTGCTTCCTATTTCATTTTTTTAATGTTTGTCATGACGTCTGCTTTAATACGTCCTCTCTTGGCCTTAAACATGTCTGTATCATTGCATGATGATGTTTAACCTTGATTGTTCGATGCTTCCTTTAGTTCATAATGTGAAAACCCCTTTTTTATAGAGCCTTTTTATAAGTATCGTTATATGTGATTTCATTTTTTCTTGAAAATAAGGACTAACTATGTGTTATTTGCAAGAATTACTTGATGACTTCTATCATCGAGTAGTCACTTTTGCTAGTTATCCCTTATACATTGTCGCTTTTATATTATTTTATTGGTTTATTTTCGATATATGTTGGGTTTATTTTCTATATATTATTTCGTTTATTTAGCTAAAAAGCGTTGTAATCCTTAATCGCTTCCCCCCATTCGTTTTTGAATGTATGGTTATAATTATTATTTATTTTATTTTTATTGAACATTGGGATTTAAAAGCATGAAACTGAACTAATGTGCAAACTCGGACTTAATTATAAAATCTGCCAATTATCCGAAGGCAATTTTATTATGTATGGTAATGAGGAAATAATTAAATAATTAAATGGTAATAAAACGCAAAACATAAACGGAGCCCAATCGTAAGGTTGGGTGAGCATTCAAACACTCATACCCAGTTTCCGAACCCGATCTCTGATGACGGCTTTTTGAAACCTCTGTGGGATCCAGTTATTATACAGTGTATCCCAACTTTTACCCGGGTGGCAACTCCATCTCCGAATAGGTCCAAGACCTATATCGTGTTTCCTAGTGGATCTCGAGCCCACACAGTGTCGCAGTTGCCAAACACTTGGGCACGCGCTAAACACCGCCGCCTACATATACAATAATGAGTAAAGACATTTTTGTAATTTTGTTTGTACCCCCTTCGTACATTTATATATACTAGTAAATGACCACATGTTTCACACGTGAACAAAAAATTTATTAGACTCATGATATATAGTAAATAATAATAATAATAATAATAATAATAATAAGTTTTATTATTATTATTATTATTATTATTATTATTAAATAAAGTTTTAAAAATAATAACAATATTATTTATTTAGCAATTTATTAGTAACTTAATATAGTTATAATTTATCACAACTTTTATAAATCTTTTATTTAAATAATTATATGATATTTCTTCAATATTTTTATAAATAATTTTTCTCAACTCTAGAACTAATTTCATATAGAAAAAAAATATTATGTTTATAATTAACCATAAGATAATAAAAAATTATTAGTTTTTTAAATAAAAAATAAAAAATAATAAAAGTTATATTTTCTTTATATAAAATTTAAATATTATAACACATTAAATTTATAATTTATTACAATTGTAGTAAATTTTTATTTGAGTTATGATACTTTATTTCTTCAATATTTTTAATATATATAATTTTATTTACTCAAAAATTAATTTAATGTAATTTTTTAAGTTCAACTAATAATTAATTGATAAATATTAATTAATTCAATTTTAAATCTTTTCTTTAAATTTTATAAAAATATTTAAAAATGATAATTATACTATTTTTATTACAGAAAATATACTTTTAAAAAAATATATGTTCAATTTTTTATTTATTAAATTTTAATTAATGAAAATATTTAATTTTAAAAAATTATATATTTTTCTATTTTCATAATTATTTTGATTTTAATTATTTAATTATTAAATTTATTATAATAAGACTTATAAAATTATGTTTTCTAATTTGATTTATATTAGATAAAATATAAGGAAATCTAATTAAAATAGAAAAAAAATATATTTTTAACAAAATTACTACTAAAAGTTTAATTAATTTAATTTTATTAGAGATAAAATAAAAATTAATATAATTAAAATAAAAAACATACTTTCAATTAAATTAGAATTATATCTTAATTAATTTCAATTTTATTAGAGATAAAATATAAGTTAACGTAATTAAACTATGAAATATACTTTTAATTAAATTAAAATTACATTTTTAGAAATATAATTTTGTTACAGATAGAATAGAATACATACTTTTAATTATATTATAATTATATTTTACTTAAATTAATTTTTATTAGATATAAAATAGAAATTAATGTAATTAGAATAGAAAATATACTTTCAATTCGAATTTTTGTTAAAGATAAGATAAAAGTTATTCTAACTAAACATACTTTTAATTAAATTAGAATTATATTTAGTTAATTTAATTTGTATTAGAGAAAAAACATAACTTAATCTAATTAAAATAAAAAATAGATTTTCAATCAAATTTAAATTATATTTTAATTAATTATATTTTATTTTTATTAGTAAATAACTAAATGATTCAATTTTTATATAATAATACATGACCCCTTCGTATGTTTATATGTATTATAAATTATAGATATAGATTATAGATTTAGTTGAAAGTTAATTTACCGTGTAATTTTACCTAAATGTTTTTTAAAGGGTGATTTGATGGGTCAATTGGGCTCTTTTTGCTTCTATTTGTTTCTTTAATTGGGCTGTGAAAAATAATTGAAAAAGGATTATAGTTGTAAAATAATTGAAGGGTTGAACTTACCAATTATGCGATACATGATTGTTCTTTAGTTGAATTTGATTCCCTTCCCTAATCCTTCAAGTTATTTATGATATTGAAAACATTTTATTAGAGATATTGGAGGTAATTGTAGGTGGAAATTAATTGAATATAGAATTGAATTTTTTTTTAATTTTTGAATAATTTTTTTTTTTAACACATTATAAAGAAGGTGAAGTCGAACTTCACTCCTCAAACCGCTCTTCTAGTGCCCACAATAATGAAGTAAATAAAACATTTTCATCATGGGAAGATATCATTTTATTTGCATTAGTAATTAATGAAAGATCTTTCAATTTTTTTTTAATTATATGTTTGTAACTTAAAAGTTTTTGTTCAAACTGTAAGATATTTCTATTATCAAATTAATAAAATTTTATTTTAATTAATGAAAGATATTTCATTTTTTAATAAAATTTTAATCTGTTGTTTTAAGATATTAAATTAAAAGTATTAAAGCAATAATAAGGTCAAAAATTACATAAAGAAATCAAACAAATTATATTTCTGACTGAAATAATCATTTTCTCATGTAATTTGGTTTATTTTAAAATTATTGCATTGTTGTTAGCAATGCCATTAGATAACCAACAAAAATTTGAGTTAAATTTATTATTTTTTTAATAATTATTTACATAAGATTGTCATGTATAACTTTTAGTTTGCAAATTATGAGCTTATAAGTTAACGAATTTTGCATTCTAATGCAGCATTCATGCCAAATTTATTATTTTTTAAAATTATAAATTAGTGATCATTTTAATTAATATCAAATGTTCTCAAATTTAGCACAATATGCATACATCTTATAATGATAAAATTAAGATTTCAACCAATTTGAGATGTTGGAGTAAAACTAATTCACATTACAGTAAAATCAACCATTATAATCACAAGAGTAATGGTTATAATCAAACAATGTTTACTTTTTACAAAATAAAACCAAGAAATTAAAGGTGTACAGGTGAACCCCACAAAAACATGAAGGAAGGAATTTGGTGATAGAAAGACTTTGAGAATTTAGCAATTAATTGTTAGAAATTGAGCAATCGCTTGAATGAAGAAATTGGTAACTACAGAAGAGAGTAATGATTGGTTGAAATGGATGCGGTTATGAATTTGATTCATTTTGTTTTTAAAAGAAAATTCCACATGATAAAACATATATGTTAATTTTTATTTGCAAATTGTAATAAAAATATTTTAAAACATTGTCATATATTTTAAGAAATCAAAACATTATAGCAGCTGAAACGAAATTTTGTTAGCAGAAGAAAAAATCAAGAGCAACTACTGCTATGAAAGAAATTGTATATATAACTAAGCATAATAAAATTAGTCTTATCAACATCTAATTAACTCTCTCCACCAGCCGTCTAATTCTGCACATCCACACCTAGTTACCAAACTCCAGAGCAGAAACATTTGCACATAATTCTCCAAAATTCAAAGGAAAAAGAAACAGATGAGAAAAAGGAAATATCTGGCATACTAAACAATGTACTGTCAAGATATGGAATGTTTTAGCTTTTAAACTTGTATTAGTTAAAGGGGATAAGAGTCTAGACACAATTTATGAGCACCCCACCTTCCTGTCAGTTTTGCTAAGTCATAAATATTGTTCTTGTATCCTTGCTCGGTTCTCTTCCCACCACAACCTTGCATGCATTTCTCCAAACCTTTCTCGGCTGCACCAAAGGCATAGGTAAAAAAACTATTAGCAGGAAAATCAAATGCATAAGGATTTTCTCATTCCTTCACTAAAACTGGTATGATGGGGATGATTACATTGCATGATAAAATAATCAGCAAGTCTATCTGCCAAGAACCTACAATGCCAATATACATGTTCATGCACCTACTACTGATGCTTCCTGAATACTAAGCTTTTAGTGTAAGGTGTCCAGCTTGTAGTGAAAATTGACAAAGCACAGACATCTATCACAATTTAAATTATATTGCCTTTTATAATTATAGAAGTCCACTAACCTGAACCTGACACGCCTAAGCTCTCTAGTGCCACTTGGAAGTGTTCTAATGGTGATGTACACTCCAGGTTCATCCTGTTCAACCCATTCAGTCTCCATGTCACTAGCATTGCTGATGGAAAGCTCTCCTGAGTGATCTGCATCTCTTGATGAACTAGTCCTTGCAGAACCCGCCATTGATGATGCCTCAGTTTTGGCACCACTGATGCTCGAGAGATTTGGAGTTGAAGCAAGACCTGCTGAATCATAACATTGACGGGATTGCAGAGGATGGTGGTCGAGTGAATCTGATGAAGAATAGCCCATTCCTGTTGGGCGGTACAAGTTGCGGGGGCGTTCTTTGCCTAGTGGTGGGGTCACAGGGCTATCCTTGGTAGATTCTGGCTTTGAGCTCTGGAGAAGGCAAAAACACAGGACAGTTCAGCTTCAGAATTAATTACAACAGAACATACAATTCAATGACTGCTATATATATGATGTGAAGGCTGAAACAGTAGATCGTGTGGATTCCTAAAACAAAAAAGTTTTAAAAGAGAACAGTAGAGAGTGATCTTCAATGGAGTGCAATAAGATTCATGCAAAACCCTATACTCTATGGAGAAAAAATAATACTATGCATAGCATGTCAAGAAGCAAGCAACTTCAAACTCATGACACCATCATGGAGCATAATCATTAAAATTTCATACATACCTCATCTTCAGATCGTGGTGGAGTTGGAAGTGGGACTGCTTGGTGATTGAAACGCTGTACATTGTATAGTTCCATAACCTTATCGTAGTTTTCTGCCCACCACCTTTGAGCTTGCCATTTGTTAAACATTTCACGGCTGATCAAATATCAAAAGAATGATTAATCTCCTAAACGTTTACACAAAATCAACTCTAGCAGAATGTCAGAATAGTCACCCATGCATGTTTTATTACTACTACTACTATTATTACAAATTTAAGATCTTCAAATGACTGAGAAAATTTGATGTGTATGGGGAGTCAACAGTCTGCTTGCTTGAGTTAGCAAAGTCACTCTACCTTCACATAAATGGCCTTCAAAAGCAATGATTTTAAAATTCACGAACATAAAATATAAGCCACAGCATACATATATGGACTGTTGTGTGACATTTTCTTTAATAATAAAACGTGTGAGGTTATTAAAAAGAGCAGTGGAGCAACCCAATAAGCATGAAGAAAGCAAGCAACAGGAAGCAGAAGAGTGGGAACATATTAATGCCCTAAACTATATGAGCACAAGTCCAAGAACACCATCTGCGGACTAAGCCTGCTGATGGATGCATCTCTCAATTTAGCCAAACACCTAGATTCATGTGCCTCTTCTCCCCCCAAAAAAAAAAGATAGAATATGCTGGAACACCAATTCTGGAGGTCCGGAGCCCAGAAAATTAGCTCTCAAAGGAGGAAAGTAACCAGGAGAAAAGCTCCTTACCACCACACTTTTTACAGATATGACCAATTACCCACCCTCCCATATAAACATCCAAGCACCAGAGATCTCCAAGCAATTAAGCATTATATCATTACTCACTGAATGCTTAAGAAAACCAATCCATATTGGAACTTCTGATTGAGAATTGTAAAGTGGTGTTTCTGGACTAACTTCCCCAGCTTTACATGCTCTGGCATTGGTAAGCTAACAATGGCTCTGTAGAGCATACTAAAAGATAAGTGGCGTACAAATTAGATACATCAAACATGGGAATCCTTCTATACTAAAGTCCTGTGCATGTATTTAATTTTTACCAGTTATGCAAAGGGATTGACAGCTGTGAACAACAATGCCATATCAATTGTTCATTTACATTCTAATTCTAATTAATCATTAAGATATCGCCACAGTGAATTCCAAAAATGGAACAAAGTTCATAGTTTTCAAAACTACCATCTGTGTTTTCTTTCCCTCTTTCTCTCCTTTCCCTTGACAAGTCAGAAGGGTTATTCTAAATAGTAAACGCAGATAAAGTAAAATAGATGAAACAGACTTTTGGTCCATAAAAGAACAAATGCAAGTTGACAAGAAAATACAAATACTTGTACAATTTAGTGAAGTCACTTCAAACAGTGGGTCATGTGGTTACTTTCAACAGTTAATCTAATTCTTACATGAAAATTGCATGCAAAAAGCAGAGGATAGTAGGTACCCAAATGCATATGCACAACAGACATTTTTAGTGCGTATGTTTCACTTCAGTCTTACAAGTTACTGCCATAGAAAAGTTAATATACATATCTTATGTCTGCCATTCGCAACATATCAAATTAATAGAAAATTATGACATGTAGATAAGATCCTAAGGTGCAATCTACCAAAGTACAAGCAAAAGCAAAGAAAAAGGTTCCAATTTTAACAATTAATTGTTACGTTCAATAATAATTTTTTTTTTTTTCCATTTGCAGCAAAGCTGGAAGACATTTAGGTTGAAGGATTATAAAGCAAGACCCTACTTCCCATGTGTATAGGCTACTAAAATCACAATATTAACATGATAGGAAACAAGTCACATGCAAAAGTAGCACAAGAGACTAGCCAGCATAACGAAGAAGTACAATGTCACAATGTTTAAATTCCAGGAAACAACATCACATCAAAGAAGTTTCATCAATCAAACAAATGAAAACCTTCAACATCATAAATGAACAAGAAATAGTCCAAACTGCAACAGACAATCTCATGATGACCCACCTCAAGTTCCTACTTCCAAACCAAATACAAACAATTGATCACAAGCAGACAAGTTAAGGACTTCAACATCTCGAAAAAGATTAAACTTCAAGTAGAATCTCAACATGGTGAGATTGCAGTTAACACTTACAGACAAGAGAACAAATAACTGCATTCAGACCATTCAGAACATTATTAATTACATTATTAACGAACAAGCAGAAGTGCCAGTATTATTACCTGAATCGAATTCGCTTGAGATCATTCCCACCCTGAGGTAAAGAAAGAAAGGTGATGAGTACACCAGGTTCTACTTGTGCAACCCATTCTTTAGCTTCATCTTCCTCCATAAACACAACTGACTCTGTTCTCCCGCTAGCTGATGCAGGTGTTCCTTCACCACTTGATAACCCTTTTAGCCGGGCCTCCATCTCTTTTCCCCACAACCTTGGGGTTGAATTGGAACTCCCTGTTCTCCTATAGGAGCAGTGAAACCTTGCTGAGTCTGATGCAGCATCAGATTCAACATACTTCCCATTATGGTTATGGTTTGATGATCCAGAACATGGCTTGCAGTTTCTATAAGCCGTTGACGCCTTTACTGCCATGTCCTTTATCTACAAAACAAAGTTTTACCATTTGCAAGCAAATATCGAAAGTTAGGAACAATGGTTAGTGACATGTCCGTTATCTACAAAACAAAACATCATCATTTGCAAGCAAATATAGAAAGTAACAAACAGTTAAGTTAAATGTCTGAAAAAAAAAAAAGAGTTCAGAAAAACAATTTGTATGCTTTCGTTTATGAATCATGAAAAAGTAAATTAAGCATAAAAACTAATTCTTGTTCCCAAAGATAAATTAGAAAAACAGTTGGGCCATCCAATAGAATTAAGCATGTCTCCCTTTGACTCAATTCTTATCAAACTGTTTTTGCTTGCAAAATTGGTCAATGTAACAGAAACTAACCCCTCAGCTTTATAAGAAGAATTTTGTTGAGTTTTCATTTTCACCTCGTTTTTGTATCCAAACTTTAAATTTTAAAATCATACCCTCATCCTATCTTTATCCCAGAAAGATGACAAAGAGAAAAGAATAAAACAAAACTGATGTGTACTTTGTTTTTCAGCCAACATGAAAGAGAACTCAACCCGTTAAAGTCAAAATAACAGTTGAAATACAGCATATAATTGAACTCTTTCATGTTAATTCTTGGCTCTTTCTGGCTTCAGTTCCTTCACAAACTAACAAAAATATTACAAACTTTATTTCCCTGCGCCTTTTTTTTTACTAGATTTTCTCAGTAAACAAACATACAAGTAAGTGAATACCTGAGCAGTAATAACCTTAATAGCGTGCTTAGTTCTGGGTGTCTCCATAGCATCATCGTCATCCTCTTGCCTCTCTCTCTGGTGCAGAGATCCATTATTAAGCTGCTTAGAACAAGCTATACACGTCAGCATCCCCAACTCCCAAGCTACAAAATCTAACAAGAACCCAGATCAGAATCGCCACAAAAACAACCAAATCAAGACCAAACTGCACATACTACAAAACAAAAGCCAAGAGCTTGAGTGTGAATAATATATACATATATCCTCTGAAATACTTACATTAGCTAGAATTCTGAAAAGGGTTCAAAATGTGGAATCAATCTGAGATCCCACTACAGAGAGAGAGAGAGGGGCTAAGGAGACATGGGTAATGTATGTGTATATTTACATAGCTATAAATGAGAGAGAGAAGGGGATGAATGATAGCTATAAGTGACCGTTAATAGAGGAATTGTGAATTAAAATGGAAAGCTTTTAAAGAGAAAACACAGAAACACTTCACTGCCAGTTAGAATGAGTAACAGCTAAGATATATATATATATAAATATATATAACAAAGAAAGAAGGAAACTCTGTTCTCTGTCTTCCATAAGCTAAATCTCTAAAAACCCATAAAAAGAAAGAAATAAAGAAAATTCCATGTGAGCATTAAAGAAGAGATTAATGGTGCAAGTGGCAGAGTTACAAGTAAAGGTTAAAGGTTTTAAAAAAAAAAAGTTCAAAGCTTTAAAATCAGAATTTTATATGGGTTTGTTGGGTTACTTGTTTTGAGTTAAAGGGCATATAAGAGTGCAAAGGAGGCGATCGATGTCTTTGTGTGCGCGCTGGGGCTCTCTCTGTGTGTCTTTTGGGTTTTGGATGTGTCTTTTGTTAGCTTAGTGTGTGTTTGCGCCGCCCTAAAGTCTTGAGAAGAGATAAAGCCGAAGGTGCAAAAGTAATTAGGCCATGGTGGTAGTACTAGTCTAAGCTAATCTATTGTTTTACTTTTGTTGAGCTTTGCCTTTGCAACAAAAATTTGATCTCAAAAGAGCCCATGTTTAGTGTACTTTCCATTAAATGAATAAAATTTTTTTCCGTTTATGGAATCTTTTTTGAAGAGCATATATGTTAACCAGCCAGAATTTGAATTCTCCATGGCCAATACATTCCAATGGCAAAACACCTACACTTGACCATAGCTCCCGTGCGGTGAGGACAATTGCTTCTTAGTAGGGGGTTCATAAATAGAATAATATTGAAATTTTCCTGGAAAAGGCAAGAAAAAAAAGTCTATCTACATATATCTACTTCATATATATAGCTGAAGGAGTCAAATCGAAGCAAATCAACCATATTCTTTAATTTTCCTTTGTAACTCCAATTTATTGATCAAACACTATAGATGGATGAAACTCCACACAAAATCCCAAAAACATGTAGCACAAGTGCTATCAAATTTACATTGATTTTCTATTTTAGCATTGTTATAGCCACGTAATTGAAAATTACATCTCCATATGTGCATTATGATATTTGATTCAAATGATGCTAGTACCATATGCCCAATATTTAAATTGATATTTGATTTGTCGAAATCATAGGTCAAAACATTTAATACAATGACATGTTTCAATGAACTATCAACAATTTATTTAAAAAAATGAGTAAATATCTCAACCATATAATTAGAAACTTGTTGGAACATAATTAACATTTATATTGGTGAGTAATGGTCAAGCCCTTTATAGCACGTATGGATGGTCAAACTCAATTTAAAGACCCATTCTCCTCCTTCCTTGTTATAATTTTAACTATAAAAAATCAACTTTCAACGAATAAATGTAGGGATCATCAAATATGAAACTGTTGTGAAATAAAGATTGAATTACTTATTTTGTTATAGAACTAAACTTGAATTTAGTAGTATTTAACTAGAAGAAAAATATTTTATAGTAGAATGATTTTGAGAGAATTTAGAAAGAGTTTGGAGAGAATTTAGAGAACTATAATATTGAAAGAATTTGGAGAGTAATCTATCTTTTCTTCTTCTTAATCTTAACATCCTCATTAATGAATTTCAATCCCTTTATATAGAGATTTTCTTTTCACTATTTGAGAACCATTCTCTCACAAGCAATATATTGTTCATTCACAAGCAATATATTGTTCATTCACATTCATAATACTCCCCCTTGAATAACAATATTTTGCAACTGCCTCGTTAAAACCTTGCTAAATAAAACCCAGTGGGAAAAACTTTAGCTTAAGGAAAAAGAGTACAGTGCATGATATTCTCCCCCTCAAGTTGATATGTATAATCTTCCTTCACATAGTATGTAGATGTCGCATTCCAATATCATGAACGTGCTTTCTAAAGATTGTAGTTGGAAGTGCCTTTGTGAAAAGATCAGCTGAATTCTGGCTAGACTGAATATACTTGATATCTATATGATTGTCTTTTATTAGCTCTTGAGTGTATGAAAAGAATCTTGGAGGTATATGTTTGGTTCTATCACTTTTGATATATCCTTCCCTTAACTGTGCAATGCATGCTGCATTATCTTCATATAAAATTGTTGGACTTTTGTTGACTGGAAAACCACAAGATTCTTCAATATGATGTGTCATTGATCTAAGCCACACACACTCTCTACTTGCTTCATGTAGTGCAATAATTTCAGAATGATTTGAGGAAGTAGTGACAAGCGTTTGTTTCTGGGAACGCCAAGAAATTGCAGTTCCATTATTTGTGAACACATAGCCTGTTTGAGATTTCGCTTTATGAGGATCAGATAAATGTCCTGCATCTGCATAACCAATCAATTCTTGTTTTGAATTGTTAGAATAAAATAAACCCAAATCAACATTTCCTCGAAGGTATCGAAGTATATGTTTGACCCCTTTCCAATGCCTTTTTGTTGGAGCTGAACTGAACCTCGCTAATAAATTAACTGCAAAAGAAATGTCAGGTCTAGTACAATTAGCAAGATACATTAGAGCTCCAATGGCACTGAGATATGGAAATTCAGGACCAAGAATTTCTTCATTTTCTTCACAGGGTCGAAATGGATCAGTTTCAATATTGAGTGATCTAACGACCATTGGAGTACTTAAAGAATTTGCTTTATCCATATTAAAGCGTTTCAAGATCTTTTCTGTGTAATTTGATTGATGCACAAATATCCCATTGTGCATTTGCTCAATTTGTAAACCAAGGCAATACTTGGTTTTTCCAAGATCTTTCATTTCAAATTCTTCCTTTAAGTATACTGTTGCTTCATGGATCTCATTTTCTGTTCCAATGATATTCAAATCATCAACATATACAGCTATAATCATAAATCCGGATATTTTTTTCTTAATAAAAATGCATGGGCAAATAATATTACTCACATATCCTTTATTAATCAAATAATCGCTTAAACGATTATACCACATGCGCCCAGACTGTTTTAACCCATATAAAGATCTCTGGAGCTTGATCGAATACATTTCTTTGGGTTTTGTACTTAATGCTTCAGGCATTTTAAATCCTTCAGGGATTTTCATATAAATGTCACTATTAAGTGATCCATACAAATAAGCAGTCACAACATCCATAAGACGCATTTCTAATTTCTTAGAAACTACTAGGCTAATCAGATACCTGAACGTAATTGCATCCATAACAGGAGAATACGTTTCATCATAATCAATTCTTGGCCTTTGTGAAAAACCTTGAGCTACAAGTCTAGCTTTGTACCTTATTATTTCATTTTTCTCATTTCTCTTTCGTACAAAGACCCACTTATATCCTACAGGTTTCACATTTTTAGGCATAGGAATAATTGGCCCAAAAACATTTCGTTTGTTTAGTGAGTCCAATTCAGTCTGCATAGCATCTTTCCATTTTATCCAATCATGCCTATTTTGACATTCCATGACTGATTTTGGTTCAGGATCATCTTTGTCATTTATGATTTCACATGCAACAGTATATGACAATGTTTCATGACTTTCTTTATTTTCTATTTCTTCAGGGATATTTTCCTCGCTATCAATATGATTATCTACTCCCTTTCTCTTTCGAGGATTTTTATCCTTAGAACCAATTGGTCTTCCACGCTTCTGGCGTGTTTTAGACTCATGAGTGTCTTTATTCTCAGATTTTATTTTTGGAATTTCAATACGAGCAGGAGCATTAGCTGCTGGTATATATGATTTAGTCACTCTTTTTGTATCAGTAAATGCATCTGGCAATTGATTTGCAATTGCTTGTAAGTGCACAATCTTTTGCACTTCTAATTCACATTGTTTTGTGTGAGGATCCAGATGCAATAATGATGGTTCATTCCATGAAATATCCCTTTTCACTTCTTTCTCCCCTTTTCCTAATGTTGGGAAAACAACCTCATTAAATTGGCAATCAACAAAACGTGCTGTAAAAACATCACCAGTTAAAGGTTCAAGATATCTAATAATCGAGGGTGTTTCAAACCCAACATAAATTCCCAATCTTCGTTGAGGACCCATTTTTGTGCGCTGAGGTGGCGCAATGGGTACATATACTACACAACCAAAAATTTTGAGATGGGAAATATTTGGCTCTTGACCAAATGCCAATTGTAGTGGGGAGTATTTATGATATGCACTAGGTCTGATGCGAATTAATGAAGCAGCATGTAGGATTGCATGACCCCAAACTGAAATGGGAAGCTTTGTTCTCATTATTAATGGTCTAGCAATAAGCTGAAGTCGTTTAATCAATGATTCAGCTAAACCATTTTGAGTATGTACATGGGCAACAGGATGCTCAACAATGATCCCAGTAGACATACAATAATCATTGAATGCTTGAGATGTAAATTCACCAGCATTATCAAGTCTTACCCTCTTGATTGTATAATCAGGGAATTGTGCTCGTAATTTAATAATTTCAGCAAGCAACCTTGCAAATGCAACATTACGAGTTGACAATAGACAAACATGTGACCATCTACTAGATGCATCAATTAATACCATAAAATATCTGAATGGTCCACATGGTGGGTGAATTGGCCCACATATATCACCTTGAATTCTTTCAAGAAACATAGGTGATTCATTTTGAATTTTAGATGGTGAAGGTCTCAAGATTAATTTTCCAAGAGAATAAGCTGTACATGACATTTCATTTGATTGAGGAATTCTTTGCCCCTTCAAGGGATGCCCATGTGAATTCTCAATTATCCTTCGCATCATTACTGATCCAGGATGACCTAATCTGTCATGCCATAAATTTATTATTGAAGGATCATAAGATTTTTCTTTTACTGCCATATTTGATTCAATTACATGTATATGCATGTAATGTAATCCAGTAGGGAGTTTTGGCAGTCTTTCCAATACTTTCATTTTTCCTGATTCATAGGAAACTATATTTAAATATTTGTTACCATTTATAGTAATAGATTGGGTATCACACCCATTTCGATATATGTCATCAAAACTCAACAAATTTCTTGTTGATTTTGGTGAAAACAAAGCTTCATCAATTATAAACTTTGTTCCATTTGGTAATATAAATTTAGCTTTGCCAATTCCTTTAATCAGATCTACAGGACCTGATATTGTTTTTACAACTGCCTTTGTGGGCTTTATTTCAGAGAAATAATCTCTATTTTTCAAGATAGTATGTGTAGTACCACTATTTGGTATGCAGAGATCTCCAATATTGTCTTTATGTTGAGTACAATCCATATTAAACTTCAAAATAGATAAACACAAAATTAATCAATTAAGGTAAAAACATAAAATAATTGTAAAGTAGGACATTTTATTTAATTTAAAAATAACATACATAACAATAACATATTCTTCAGAATCAAATAAGTAATAACAATATACTTAAAATTATAGATGTCTCAATTTTCATTGTCAGTAAAATCAGAAACATTTAAATGAGTTGTATCATTAACATGAGTATGATGCTCATTGAAGTTTATTTCCTTTTCTTTGCCTTTCAATGATGCCTTATAAAGTTGGCAAAGATGTGGTGGTGTTCGACAAATTCGTGACCAGTGTCCTTTACTACCACATCTGAAACACACAGTTTCAGACTTATATTGAGGCCTTTCTTGAACACCACTGATGACTGATTTTAACTTCTTTTGAGGTTGAGTCTGAGTTTGTTGTGGAGTATTATTATATTTATTTCCACGACCATGGCCAAAGAATTGACCTCTTCCACGTCCACGACCTCTACCTCTCCCACGTCCACGGCTATTGTAATTTTTATATCTGGAATAATTTGTAGCATTTGCTTCTGGAAATGCTATTGAGCCAGTGGGACGGGATTGATGATTTTTCATCAAGAGTTCATTATTTTTCTCAGCTACCAGTAGGCATGAAATTAGTTCATAATATTTTTTAAATCTCTGCATCCTGTATTGTTGTTGCAGTGTAACATTTGATGCATGAAATGTGGAGTAAGTTTTCTCCATCATATCCTCATCTGTGACTGTCTGTCCATAAAATTTTAATTGTGATACTATTCTGAACATTGTAGAATTATAGTCACTCACTTTTTTGAAATCTTGAAAGCGTAAAGCTCTCCATTCATCAGTGACTACTGGTAGTATTACATCTCTTTGATGATCATATCTGTCTTTTAGATCCTTCCAAAGAACACTTGGATCTTTGACAGTCAAATATTCACATTTTAATCCTTCATCAAGATGACGAAGGAGAAAAATTATAGACTTGACTTTATCTTGCAATGAGGTGTTATTATTTTCTTTTATGGTATCAATTAACCCCATTGATTGAAGATGCATCTCTACATCTAGAATCCAAGACATATAATTTTTTCCCGTGATGTCAAGAGCAACGAACTCAAGCTTTGCTAGATTTGTCATTATGATAACTAATAAAAAAATATAACTCAATTAGAATTCATAAATTTGATGACTACTAAAAAAAATCAAACATGATCAGAATTTACTAATTAATTATATCATGAATGAATATTGCAAGAAATAATAGTGGTACAAAAAATGATACAATAATACTTAAAATTATATCAAATAGAAAATCATCTTCCATATTAATTATTCCTAAAACTATTATAATAGTCATGATCAAAACACAAATATAAATATACCAAATCATGTTTACAATGTAGAGTAAAGAGAGAAAGAGAAAATGTATGAATTTGTGTGAATGAATAACATTTATAGCTCATCTATTTATAATGAAAAATATAGCCGTTTATTACCGTTGATAATAAAAATATAGCCGTTAGAATTTTTTTTTTTTTTAATATAATATATTGAGAAATAAATTATATAAAGTAAAATCAATAAATAATGTTGATATGATTATTTATAGCAAGTGAGTTAACATAACGATATGTATAAATATGGGGCAAAACCGTCCATTAATATAAAATGGGGTATAGCCTTCCATTAACATAAATAATAAAAAATAAATGTGCATAAATATAAATTGGTAGGAGGCATAGCCATCCATAAGGTTAAAACTATTTCTAGCAATATTTGCATCAATGGTGTAGTTAGTAAAACAAAATAAAAATAACAATTAATATAAAGTTAGATTGAAGAAATAAATATAAATATATAAATTAATAGGAGGCATAGCCATCCATGATAATATATAATCAACTAATATATTCATAAATATTAAATATTAAGAAATATGTACCTTATTGTTTTGATCGAGAGCTCCTCGTGCTGATAACGTGTTGTGAAATAAAGATTGAATTACTTATTTTGTTATAGAACTAAACTTGAATTTAGTAGTATTTAACTAGAAGAAAAATATTTTATAGTAGAATGATTTTGAGAGAATTTAGAAAGAGTTTGGAGAGAATTTAGAGAACTATAATATTGAAAGAATTTGGAGAGTAATCTATCTTTTCTTCTTCTTAATCTTAACATCCTCATTAATGAATTTCAATCCCTTTATATAGAGATTTTCTTTTCACTATTTGAGAACTATTCTCTCACAAGCAATATATTGTTCATTCACAAACAATATATTGTTCATTCATATTCATAATAGAAACATTATATTATTTTACATTTAACATTTGATTTCACCTCCAAGTTTCCCTAGTGTGAAGTTTGAGCCACTTAATTCAAGAAAGTACCAAAAATGAATAAATAATCGAGTTGCTATTTTTTCTCAAACAATATTTTAAAGTGTAAAATTTTAATTTTATTATCTATTAATTTTACTTAATTAACAAATAACTATTTCTATTTTATAATTTATTAATATTTAAATCATTGAATCGCCATATTAATAATAAAGCCTACCCCCAACTAGTTAATGGCCATATAAGAAAAAAAGATGCATGGAATTGGTAAAATTATAAATAATGCTATAAAGGTAGTAGTCATGAAATTCCCATCCAAGAAAAAGGTGCTCCCTATAATTTATTTTCTCTAACTTCTATACATTGGTTAAATGTCACATTTGAGTCTTTGAAACAATTAGATGTGGTCCTACTGGGCACTTTTAGGGAAATTCTTCATTGTCATGTGTCTACTTGGCAAATATTAAGGTGATGGGAACAAAATAGAGACGAATCATTTTAATTAAATTTAAACCTGAACTAGTTTTTTTTTTTTAACATGAACTAGTTGAATCGACATTTTTTCTACAAATGACCATAGTTAGAATAATTATTAATTTAGCAATATGTTGATGATAGTGTCACCGGAGTTATGAATTATTTATCTTCCTTAATCAGTGGAGAAAGAAGAATAAAAATAAGTAAAGATTTCTTGTAGTTTGGCTGGATATGCATACTGATTCACATTTTGATCTCCATTTCCTTAGGGTTTTTTTTTTGACAATTCAACTTCCTTAGTTTTAAATTAATAAATAAGTATCATATTGATTGATAATATTTTTTAATTAATTTTTATAATGTTACGTATTTTTAAAAATATTTTTTCATGAAATTTCTATAATATTATATATTTTTTTAAAATAATATAGATTGTTTGCAAAGTAATAGATAATTTTCTTTTTTAAATCAATAATAATAGAATTTAAATTTTATATCTTAAAATATTTTAAAAAAATTATTATTTGACTACTTTTTCACTTATAAGCTCATAATTATTTAATATTATAAAAGAATTATCATTTACTTTTTAGTCTTGTTATACATAAGTGTTATAAAAAAAAATCTCAACCCATTAAATTATGATGTGTTTTTTTTTAAGAAAAAAAAAATAAAGGTGCTATAAAATAATTGAAAGCAGATACGATATGGTAATTATCCATAAGATATTCCCAGGACAATCCAACAATTAGTTATTATTGAATATAAGAATCCAACCAAATTGGACTACATAAATACATTTGATAAGGATTCATTACGAATTAAATTCATAAATAATTTTACAATTGTACGATCAATTTAAATTGTAGTAACGTAAAAATTTCTTTTACGCCAGTAACGTAAAAATTTAATTTTATTACTCATTAATACTAGCAAAAATATTTTAAATTGTAGTAAGTAGTTTTTGTAAAGTGAATCTCATGCTATTGAGTTCTTTTATAAGTTAAAGATTCATCACCGTAATGGCATATAGACATAATCCATCTACACTAAAGTGTTTAATGTTTATAATTAGATTTGTATTTAGTTTAAGAGTCGATTGGCACTGTCATTATAACGTAAATCATAATTATTGGATATCTTATAAATTATATAAAAAAATTAAAATTCTAAAATATCATAAAAAACATGATGAAATTGAGGACCATGAGTGGGTTATGGATGCTTAAGTCATCTATATTGATTTAGAAGTTGAATATAATTTTCAATCAAGAAGTGCAAAAGACCATGGTCCCTTACACCCATTAATTTTATTTTTTTTTAGCATTTTACACGCACTAATTGTTAAGGCCACATGAAGGGGAAGTTATAATCTTTTGTAGGACCATCCCTCCCCCCCTAAGGTCATTGGTCTAATTTGTGATTTTCATTTAATATTGTTGGAGGTCCATCTTTGACTAAAGACCCACCCATTTTCTTTATACATGTATTTTGTTTGCCTCTCAAGAGACTAGTGGTTGCTCCATAAAACCCGGAAACCATCAATTTGTCAAATTGTTGAGTAGATGCCAACTCGTGGTTTCGTGACTCATTTTATCTAAAAAATAATAATGCATGATAGTATTATAATATAATAATACGAATTATCTTTATTTTTTTAGTTTCATGGTACTTAATTTACAACTACAACAATAACTATTATCAACTATTACAATGACTAATAATAATAATAATAATTATTATTATTATTATTATTATATTGGTAGAAGGAGGTAAAGACAATAAATCCTTAACTATGCACCATCTTGGTATTAAACCTGAAACATCTACTTCATAAGACCTTAATTTAGACTATTCAGAACATCTTAATTACAATTTGCCAATAACAATAACTTCAATCCTCTTAAATTAAATTTTGAGTTAGAATGTCATGAATGAAAAAAATTTATAATTATAATTTTGTTCATTTTATAGGTTCATATGACTCAAACTTTAAAATTGTGGCCATTATAACTGGAAGCATCATATGAAAAAAGAATATAAATAGCAACATTATAGAGGAAATTAAAATAAATTATATTAACTATAGCAACATTTAGATTGACATTATGAAATGTGTACTATAACACCAAAAAATGTATAAAAGAAGCAATGCTTCAATAAATGCCAAAGCTTGAAATTTTAATTGAAAGCATGGTCAAATATTATACGAGTAGTTCATCCCACAACCCAATCGGTCGTGGAGTTTAATGAAAAGAGAGCGACAGGGTGCACGGTGATGGACGCGCATGTGCTCAGTGTTAGTGGACCCAAAAGCTGCTGTTGTTCTCTCATCGGCCTCCGAGATCCCCGTAGAAAAGGAACCCCTCTTATTCTCTTTCTCAGTATGTACTCTTGCTCATCTTGTTCCCTTTACACTTTTTAGTGATGCTTGGCATATTGATTTGCTATTCTACGTTATGTTTGCTAATTTGAGTTTTTAAATTGTATTTTGGTCAGAATTTATGTGTTAAAATGATAAAATTATAAATTAAAAATTTAAATTAATAAAAAAATATCATATACATGAGGTGTTAATAAATTATACAGTTTAGTAATCTTCAACTCTAAGCTAAAAAAATATTTTTTTGGAAAGAAAATTAATTTTATTAATTCAAATTATTAATAAATTAATAGAAATATATATATAAATTCATTAAAAATCATAAAAAATAAAACAATACATAAGTTAATAGTATAATAAATTGACTCAAAATCTACAAATTTAATAATACTATAATGATTATAATACTTATAACTCAAGTTCTGCAACATATTGACGGTTATAATATGATTCATTGTCTCTATCTGATCGAATATACTTTACATGTTTGAATTGTTCACAAAAAAAAAAATCGCAACAAGACGAAAAATAAAACGTTGTAATAAAATGATGAAAACCAAACGTCGTAAAGAGACAACGAAATCATAAAAAAAAAAATAAAACCTAAATTTTTGTGGAAGAATCACTTATTTAAAAATAAATTGATAAAAAAAATATATAAATGAGTGATTTTAGATAAAAAATTATCAAAAATCACTCTCTATTTGTTTAAGAAAGATGAACGACTAGAAAAGGAAAAAAATGAAAGTAAAAGTTAGAGAGAAAAAGAGGGAGCTGCTAAAAAAATGTTAAACAAGCCACTAAATGATTAACACATAAAAATGCTCCTAAATTGCTTGAACCAACTTATCGCTTGTTGATGATACTTTTTAAGGAGACATTAATTGCTTCAAAATGAAATCGTAGGCAACAAACACAACTATATCAAACCCAATTGGCACACGAGTTTAAGGTTTAGTAAAATATTTTGTACTTAAGTGATATATATATATATTTTTAGAGAGCATTATATATATATATAATCTATCAATGTGACTTTCTTATTAATAAAAAAAATATATTTTACATGGGCATGCATGTTTATCTTTAAGGTGACACTAGCCTCTGCCTATACTAATTCCTTCCAAGGTGGAAAGAGGCAGAAATTATTACTTTATGTACAAATTTAAAAACAAAAACAATATACAACACAAGTTGTCTCTTGCAACTAAACATATAAACACTTTTGCAAACTTTATGTCCTGTCTCCTTACAAATTCAACACTAATAGAGGTATAATTGTAGGATATATAATAAACATGCTTAACATTCTCAAAGCAAATTTGCTTATGCTTGTGGGTTTACTTGAATAGTTAAAAAAGATATATGCATGATTTGCTAAAAAAGAAAAGTTAAGATGTGCATGTAGCTTAGCTAGTTAGTTCCCTTAAAGCACTAATGTGTAGGAAACTTTTTTGCTTTTTTTTTTTTTTTTAAAAAAACAAACGTATAACAATGCACAATAATTGATTAGAGCATATGGATGTGGTAATGTTTATTTATAATTTATTAAGGGTATAATAAATAGTGGTGGGGGTAATAATGTAGGACAGTGTAAGTGCCGATGCTCAAATTATTTAACTAATTAAATCAAGAGATTGTAGCTATACTTGGAGTCCATAATTAAATTTGGATCACTCACACCATTTGCATAAGATTAATTGCACTTTACATGATAGTTGAGGGGTGAATTGCCACTTTAGCCAAAACTAAAATGTAAAATAATATCATAGTTGAATCTGCTAGTCAGCCAAGAGTTTTGTGCATTATTTTGACTTCCATTTGCAGGTTGCAAAGCATTTTTAGCAATTATTATGGGGATGTAAATGCAATAACAGTGTTTTGTTAGAGTAAGTTTCATGTAATTTTTCCAAAAAAAAAAAAAGTAAGTTTCATGTAATAAATGAACACTGGGCTTTTAGTGTTTGTTAGGCTTCACCTTCTGCAGCCAGAACAACAAACTTAGGCCCAAAACATTCCTGTGTATTGTTGAAAGGGAAAATGTCCAATATGCACCCTGAGTTGTTGACCTATAGCACATTAGACCCTATATTTTTTTGCCCAATCGAACTTTTTTTTTGAAAATCTAAATATATTGAAACTTTATGATTATAATAAGTTTTGTCAAATTTAATGTAAATTTATTTTAAAAAAAAGAAGTGACATATGCTTCAAAATAAATCATTTTTAAAAATAAATTAATTTTTAAAAAATAATTTTACACTTTAAAATAAAATTTTAAAATAAAATATTAATTAATAAATATTTTAAATTTAAAAAGATGTCTATTTGAACAATTTTTAAACGTTTATAAACTTTGATGTACTTTTTAAATTTATGGTACTAAATGCTCTTATTATAAAAATTTAAGGTTTTTTTTTTTTACCTTTTTGTCTTTTTTTTTTTTTTTTAAAAATCTCTCCAATCTTGGATAAGAGAATCTTGCCAAAGGAGAAGATAAATAAAAACAAATATTTCTTTTTTCAGAATTTAGAACTTTGTTTATATATGGAATCACATATCAAGGTGGTCAATTTTCACCTATTATTAATCAAACACTAGCATATTATAAAAAAAAAAAAAAATCAGATGCAAAGATTTTCAAAGAAGTCCTGTAAGGAAAAATCCAGAGATTTCAAGCTGTCCACTTTGATTATTGTGGTTCCAGATGGCTTCCAAATTTGAAGTATCCAGAATAAATTTCGCAAGACACGATAGACAATTACAAAAAAAGTTATATTTTAATTGCTACAATTCAAAGAATTTTATGTGTATAAAATAAAGTATAAATTTTAATTTTTTTTTTAAATTATACTCTCTCTTTTATTTTAATTGTGTTTTAAGAAAACAAAATTTATTGCATTCTAAATAACTTTTTTAAATTATTAATAAAAATAATTTTTTTAAATTTTACCCATATTTTGATTTTAAAATAAATTTTATATTAAAATAATTGTAATTCGTACTAATTTTTAATTTTTTTAAAAAGAAAGTTATATAATCATTTACACCTATAATTATATTTATTAAATAAGATTCTTAATTTTTATGATATTACTTTAAAAGATAATTTGGATGTAACAATGAAGTATTAAATAGTAAAAATATTAAATGTCAAATATATATACATATGTTAAAAAATTATTAATTTAATCTCCCACGTGTAGGTTATGCGCACAAATAGATTAAATACTCATGTGTAGTCTATATTCATTTGCATGACTCAACATCAATTCCAAAGTCTATATAAATCCTACTTATTTTAATGTTTATTGAGTTGTTTTGACATTTATATCTGTTTTTCTGCCGGATTGAAAATTCAAACACCAATTTTTGAATAATTTAATTTATTTTTTATTAGAATATAGACTCATTTAAATTGAACGCAACTCCACCTTTGAATTTTTTTTAAAAATTATTCTAAAATTTTATATAAAATTTATTTTCAATATGAATAAAAATAACAAAATTTTAAAATGATAAATTAAAAGGTTGTGCTATTTTATATTAAATCATAAAGTTGATAACCAACCAACAAACCAACTTATTATTTATATGGTGGTATGGCGATGCATGCTTTGCATAAAAACGACAAGTCGTTTCACGACTATTCTCCACAACTCGTTAAGATCACACGTTTCTCATGTAACGTTCTGCCCACTAACCAATAACACTCCGCCACGTAACTATCTTCATTGATAGGCCCACCATAGCTTGTCGTCCCCCAATCCCACATTGCTACGTCGTAAAGTCTGCTTCCATTGCCTGCGAATCAGAGACCCAATACGGAAACAGCTTCTGTCCTCGCAGCCCCTTACCACCACGGCCGCCATTAACTCCGACCTCTCAGCGCATTGCAATTCAATAAAACCCGAAAAATGTTATTTTTTGTACAAAAGCATTTCAGTTTCTTTAATGAAGAAAAAGGACAGTCTTCAATTGCTTTTTTTAGAAGCTGTTTTCATTATATTTTACTTTAGAGATTAGATTTCAAAAGCAGAGCTCAAACGACAACGCTTGTGGCTTCCAATCCTTTTCGTAGTTGCATTTAGCTTATTTTTTGTCTGGTCTGTACTGTTTTGTGCTTTAAAAAAGAGCGATCAAAATCATCACTTAATAACACAATTAAAGCCTTTTTTTTTATTTAGCAAATTTTGAAACTTTTCTTTAGACCCAGAAATGTCTTTGGTTCGGAGAAGAAAACCCACTGCTGAACCCAGCAAAAGCTCAGAATCAGATTCAAAAACACCAACCGAGCACGAAGATGAAGAAGAGGAACATAAGGTTCATAAAAAGAAACATCCAGTGGAGAGGAAAAACGGGGAAATTACTAAGCCTAAATGGTCATGCATAGACAGTTGCTGTTGGTTTGTTGGTTGCGTATGCGTGACGTGGTGGGTTTTACTGTTTCTTTACAATGCAATGCCTGCATCGTTGCCTCAATATGTAACCGAGGCAATCACGGGTCCTTTGCCTGACCCCCCTGGTGTAAAGTTGAGGAAAGAGGGATTGAAAGCAAAGCATCCGGTGGTTTTTGTACCGGGGATTGTTACTGCTGGACTTGAATTGTGGGAAGGGCATCAGTGTGCTGATGGGTTGTTTAGGAAACGGCTTTGGGGTGGAACTTTTGGAGAGGTTTATAAGAGGTAATGGATTTTTTAAAATTTTTTTATTTTTTTGGCTTCTGGGATTTTTTTACGCTGCTGTGTATAAGTTTGATGAAATGAAACGTGAACTGGGTAGGAAGATTGCTTTTGATCGTCAAAGTAGGATTTTTTGATTGTTTACTTTCTGTTTTGGAGGCACTTGGTCTGGCTGTTGAATGTTTGAGCTCATATGCTTGTTTAGGATAGGTTGTGATGTCACTTTTTACCGTGATAGCTTGCAAGAGTCATTGAATTGTCAGAGTAGGAAGTTTTGTTGGGTGATCTGGAGGACTTTGCGGTTGAAGTTTTAGCGATTGTAGTTGCTTGTGATAGTTTAGGTTGTGAAGTCATCTTTTATCTTGATTAGGTAATTTGAGCTTTTCTTCATCCCTACTTTAGGTAGTATTAACATTAATACATTAGTTTTGTTTTATGGAAGTGTACTGTATTTGTAAGAGGATAAACTTTGTTTGTGACTTTAATTGGATGAGTTGAAACATGCAATTAATATGTTTGTATTAGTGAAATTGTTTTCTTGTTTCTATAGTTGAAAACTTAAAAGTGTAATTTCTTTTTGTTTTATATGTATGAGTTTCACTGACACACAACAAGAGTTAGCTCTGAGGATAAAGAAGGCAATCAGATTGGATGATATCTGTTGTCACCTAACAAATCTCCTTCCAGAGCTTCTTAAAATTGATGCAAAATGCACTTATTCACTATTAACACTCATTTTTTTTGTAATTTGGCGTGTCATTTTTTAAAATTTTATCATCTAGCCAGATCTTTTTAACTAAATGGCCATAATGTTCAGCTTGTTTGCTAGAAGAATAAACCATGTACACAGAAAGGGAACTGCATTCTGGATCAAAAGATCTAATTTCTTGCCATTAATGAATTCAAGATGACAAGATCCAGTCATTTTTGCTTATCATTGGACTGAACTTGTTGACAATGGAAACTTCCTGCTGTTTTCATCTCTCTCCCAGTGTTAAACTGGAAAGAAGAGTAAGCTTAGCTTAACTGCAACACACCATAACAGGAAATGAATGTACTTCAACTGTCTTTTTCTGTTTTAGAAAAAAAAACCTAATGAAATCACTCGTGCAAGCTGATACTTTGTGTGAAATCCATGATCAACAAGTAAATTCTAATTTAAAAATGAAATTTCAAAACTCTTTACAGTTATGGAAGCCAAAATAGCTATGTACCACATTTGTTGGGGCCTGGGAATTGTTGGTTTAGATTAGATATCATTGACTGCTTTCCAGTTGTCAGCTATTAACTTTTGAACTTCCTTGAATGCTTTTGGTGCTTGGTTGAGTGGCTTTTATAAGTTTGTTGGATATTTTGTAGGCCTCTCTGTTGGGTAGAGCATATGTCACTAGACAATGAAACTGGGTTGGATCCTCCTGGCATAAGGGTCAGGCCGGTCTCTGGACTTGTGGCTGCTGATTACTTTGCTCCTGGCTATTTCGTGTGGGCAGTTCTTATTGCTAACTTGGCACGTATTGGGTATGAGGAGAAAACAATGTACATGGCTTCATATGATTGGAGACTTTCATTTCAGAACACGGAGGTTTTTATTCTTTTTTCCTATAATGAATTTCTTATTGCTATCATATCTGCTCATGGAATTGCTTTAAGTACATGTTGTTTTCATAACACAAATGATCACGTGTCTGTGAACTTGATTAATCAGGTCCGTGATCAAACATTAAGCCGCTTGAAAAGTAACATAGAACTTATGGTTGCTACCAATGGTGGAAATAAGGCTGTTATTGTTCCACATTCCATGGGTGTTTTGTACTTTCTCCATTTCATGAAGTGGGTCGAGGCACCCGCGCCAATGGGTGGAGGTGGTGGACCAGATTGGTGTGCTAAGCATATCAAGGCTATCATGAACATTGGTGGTCCATTTTTAGGTGTTCCAAAAGCCGTTGCCGGGCTTTTCTCAGCTGAAGCAAGAGATATTGCGGTTGCCAGGTTTCTTATCTCATCAAACGTTGTTATCTTCCAGTTGCTTGTTCATAGTGAATGTGACTTGCTAGGGATTACATAAACGATTGGCACAGTGGATAAAACCCTCAGTAGAATATGCATTTGTCTAGATTAAATAGGTCATGCTTGGATCTTTAACCTGCTGATGATCAATCAGAGATAATCACCTCGTGGGAACCTTTTTTTTTAGTATGTGCATGATGCTATTTCTCTTATGTGTCATTTATTGTCAGCTACCATAAGATGCTTCCAACTTGCAGGGCCATTGCACCAGGTTTCTTGGATAATGATATATTCCGCTTACAGACGTTGCAACATATGATGAGGATGTCTCGCACATGGGATTCGACCATGTCAATGATACCAAGAGGAGGAGATACTATTTGGGGCGATCTTGATTGGTCACCTGAGGAAGGTTACATTCCTAGAAGGAGAAAGCAAAGAAACAATGCAACTGATAATGCAGCTCAAAATGGGGCTGAAAATGAGATTTCTCAAGGAAAAAATGTTAAATATGGGAGAATGATATCCTTTGGAAAAGATGTAGCAGAGGCACCTTCACCTAAGATTGAGAGGATTGACTTTAGGGTAAGTCTTATCTGATTTCCTATCTTTTGGAGGGAACAATTTCATTTGACTTTAGCTAGCCATATGTTTCTTCCATTTACTGCTAACCCGGTAAATTGTTGCAGATTTAGCACGCATGCATTTTGTCCTTGCAGTTACTCTTTCAATTTGGAGTTGCAATTTATCTTATTTATTCATTTCTTAATTTATGGCTGATTTTTCACATTGCTGTTACCAATATTTTTATTTAGTTTTATCATAAAATAAAAAATTGTTTGTGTAATATCTTAATATTCAGGGTGCTGTTAAAGGTCATAGTGTTGCAAACAATACCTGCCTTGATGTCTGGACAGAGTATCTTGAAATGGGAGTTGGAGGCATTAAAGCTGTGGCAGAGTATAAGGTGTATACTGCTGGATCTATTATAGATCTGCTTCAGTTTGTTGCCCCAAAAATGATGGAACGTGGCGGTGCTCATTTCTCTTATGGAATTGCTGACAATTTGGATGATCCAAAATACGAACACTACAAATACTGGTCAAACCCCTTGGAGACTAAGTGAGAATCTCATATTCTGTTGTTATCTTCAAAGTTTTCTTGTTCATAGCATTCAATAAATGTGATGCATGATAGCAGTATCTGTTTTCAGTTGGAAAACTAAGTCTTGGTAGCTGTGTTGATAAAGTAGGTGATTAAATTTCTGATGGAAAGCTCAATCTTTGGTGTTTCAATGTATAATACAAATTTGAAGTTCTTCTACTGCTACAGAAATGTAGTTCCTGGGGATTCATTTAGAGAATTGGCATGGCTATTGTGGTTGAACAAAAACAAAAGTTGATATACCACCTTTGATTATGCAAAATTCTGTATCTATAGAACTTCAAGTGAATATATCAAGTTTAAACATGAGAAACTCTTTATCTTTGTTTGTGAAAATAGTAGTTCCATAAACAAATTCTTCTAACTTACTATCTTATCAGTTGTTGTCATCTTCAATTTTCAGTTATTATTATTCTCTTCAAGAATGTTAAATAGTCTGATATGAAGAAATGATTCTTAATTTCTTTTCATCTTTTCATTGCTATGAAATGCACCTTTGATGTCTGTTTTATTTTTTTCTTCATACTAACTTACGCTTCATTTGGTGTGTTTTACAGGTTACCTAATGCCCCAGAAATGGAAATATTTTCCATGTATGGCGTTGGCATACCAACTGAAAGGGCCTATGTTTATGAGGCATTTCCTGCTGCTGAGTGCTACATTCCATTTCGGATTGATACATCAGCTGATGAAGCAGGTGAAGATGCCTGTTTGAAAGATGGCGTCTATACTGTTGATGGGGATGAGACTGTTCCTGTTTTAAGTGCAGGCTTCATGTGCGCTAAAGCTTGGCGTGGGAAAACCAGATTCAATCCTGCAGGAAGTCGAACATACATTAGAGAGTACGATCATTCTCCTCCAGCTAATTTGCTAGAGGGCCGAGGCACCCAAAGTGGTGCCCACGTTGACATAATGGGTAATTTTGCTTTAATTGAGGATGTTATGAGGGTGGCAGCCGGAGCCACAGGAGAACAATTGGGAGGTGATCAAGTTTATTCAGATATCTTTAAGTGGTCTGAGAAGATCAACTTACCACTATAATTGCAAGGTGCTGCCAAAATTTTTACCTTAAGCCAATGCATTTTTCTGTTGATCCTTTCTAAGTTGTTCAGGCTTGCTTTCTGAATGCACTATTCTAGCCGTATATTTTCTCAACCTTAGTCACTATGATGATAGTCATTATCAATGAGTTTTCTGGACTTGAACACTTGATCAATAAATCCTACGAACCCAATAATCCATCTATCTTCTATCTTCTGGTGAAAAGGCAAAGCTCATGTGCTTGTTACGGTTCTAGCTTTCATTCCTGTATCTTGCAGTCATTGGTTGAGTAAATTTTGCTGAAACTTGGTCATTTCTTTGCAGGGGGTGTATGATCTGAGGATACAAGTAATTTCATCAAAAACAGCTTTCTCTTTGCTTGTGCTTGCCCTGAAACATTATAATTATGAAACAAGGTATCAATGCTTTCTGATCTTTTTATCTCTAGAAGTGATTGGAAAAGAAGATGCAAAGCTGGCTGTATGGCAGCAGGTTCACTAGTCCATTAATGTAAAGCTGAATTGCACTTGTCGCCCTTGCTTTTAGTACGATTCATTTGATATTTATTTATATCATGTACTTGTGTAATTCTTATATCTGGAATCTTTGTGGGTGTATACTACTATATAATTTTGATTAAATCACCACAATAATCAACTTCTTCCGTTAAAAGTTGGTGCATCAAGGAGTTGAAGAATAATCCTGAAAATCTCTATATTTTACTTGCTAACTTTAATAAAAATATTGCTGCATTTGACAAAGTTGCATGTGCATCTAACATTATTCCCACGCTGGATGATTAGAACAGGCAATGTCAGTGAACACTGGGAACTTTAACCAACTACGGGAATCAGAACTTACTATGCATGCAGACACTGGGTTCTGAAAATTAACAAAATTATTCGTCTTTCTATCATCTGCCTGGATCTCCATGCTTTTTTAAGACATCATAAACGGAAAAAAATTAATAATAATAATAAGTAAGGGTGAGCATCGGGTGACGTTTGACCTGAACCGAGCTGATATTTTTAGCTAATTCCAAAATGAAAATGGACTGAAGGTTAAAATGAATATCGGTTTGGGTTAACTAGTGTTATTAAAAAAAAAATCGAAAAAATTATCAAAAATCTGTAGTGGCATTCCATGCGTTAAAGTTAACATAAAGACATGAATTTATCTTAAAACTAATCAAACCGAATTTGCTCGAATGAAGCGTATAAATGTGCTTATTTGCTAATAAATTTAAAGTTTACTATGTATATGAATCTTTAAATTTGTCCCATTTGATCAATTTGACTTTTTAATTTATAAATTAATCATTTTGACATCTCAATCAATTTGTTCAACTTTTAACGCTTTAATTTATTAGTGTTAAAATAATTGACTTATAAATTTATTTTAATTTATAAAAATATCATTTAAACACTGATATATTCTCATAGCTTGCACACACATTTAATGCTAATAAATTTTATAATTTTGTCAAAGATACATTAATTTTGCATATCTTAATTTGAATGAATATATCTATAAATTAAATTAACATTAAATAATGATGTTTAATTTCTTTATAAAGTGATTAATCAGTTCCAGGGTGTGGATTAACAACTTTTTTTTTTTAACATTGGGTGTGGATTAATCTTTTTAACTGTAAAAGCGGTTAAAAAACGGTCGTGCAGGGGCAATATGTTTACAATAGACTCGCCCACACCAAATCATTTTGTCATTGAATTCGTGGTGTTTTCGATTTCACAGCCTTCAATTTTCACAGATTTCTCTGCTTTTTTTGAAAAAAAAGAAAGCTTTGTTCTTCTTCTTCTTCTTCGTCGTCGTCGTCGTCGTCTTGTGCTCGTCGATCACATCGACTCGTTACGCATCTCTTGCTCCCGCAGCTCTTTACAATAAAACAACGGTACTATGCACGCCTCGTGAGCCGTGTACCGATAATTTCCATTTCGTGCGTTGAAACCAAACCCTAACTCTAAGCTTTACGAAGGCGATTTCTAGTAGTTTGCTGAATATAATATATAATTAAGGTGAGGATCGTTTTCTTGATTTTGAAATTTGCTTGGTTGTTTATTTATTTAGGTCTATCTTTAATCTTGAAAGCAACTGATTTAGGTTGGATGATCGTGTGTTAGGGTTAGTTTTTTTAATTCGTTAATTTGGGTTTTCAGTTTGGTGTTTTAAACTGCTTGACTCACATTGTAAGGTGCATACGTTCTTGTGGTGAGCTCTGTATATGGATCTTTTTTTTCTTTCTGTAATATATAGTTCGGCAATCGCTTAGGTTTTGTCAAAAAGTTGAGTAAGGACTGGTCTTTTTGTCTAATTTTTAGTTATGAAGTCTGGTAAGCAATTAAGGCAAAGTAGTTGTTGAGAGTTGAGAGAAAGGGTGCGGTGGGTTTTCTGGACAGCTGGTTCTTAACTTTTTGTGTTTTAGGGAGATGATTTGATGTGGGCATCTGGCATTTGCTAAGATTTGGGTTATTAAATTAAGAACAAAAAATACATTTATAGGAAGTTGAGGACTGATGGGAGGTGTATATAGCAGAGCATCTTGTGTAGCAAAATGCATTGGCACATCATATTCTTTTTGTGCCAATGAATCCAAAGCCAGACTTAAAAGCACTTAATTACCACCCCTCTCCACCCCAAATGTACATGGTATATCCATAGAAAATTCTCATGCAGTTGGAACCAATAATTGGTAAATCAGTGCCCTTATCTCATTAATACTGTTATGTGTAATACAAAATGCAGCTAGGGCAATATTAAACAATCTATTGATGATAAATAAGGCTTACATTTTCCATTTCTTTCTTGCTGCTGCTTCCCTAGTGCAACATTAGGACATTCGGATGCCTAGTAATTGTTTTTAACTAATGTCACACTAAATAGAACTTCCATTACTTTTCTAAGAGGTAGTTTGGACCGGCTAAAAAAAAGGATACTTTTCTATGCCCTACTCCACCCAGGGTCACATGTGGCTTTCTTGTGCCTCAGATTATATCCTTACAGTTATCTCATTCTCGTACCTCTTTCCTTGAAAATGACTTTGCTACTTCACTCACAAGAGAAACATTCCTATGCCTATTCCTGAGGGTACATTTCTGCTAGTTTCTAAAATCTCTGATCTAATTTTCATAGTTATTTCATTCTGTAATACCTTTTTCATTGACATCTTTGTCACTGCAATTGTTTCACTCTCACAAAAGAAGTCTGTTTAACAGGATAAACAGTTGCCTTGCCCATCATTGTGTTGCAGAACAGTTTGAAATTTGAACTATTTTCAGGCTCATTCTCGTTGGTTTGACAGTATAACTGCTGTCAAGATGAGTTTGCAACAGCCTATGCAGTCCAAATCCTATGCTAATGGGTTTGGTCGTCGAAGATCTGAAAGGGAAGGAGGGCCAAGGTTGGAGAATAAGCTGCAATCTGGAAAATCAAACCCAAATAGATCAAGTAATTCAGGTTAATATCTGTCCTAATATGTTATATAACTTTGTGCTACATTGTTTATTACTAACTGTATAAATATCGTTGCAGGGGTTGGAGGAAAAGTTTCAGTTTATGAGAGTCCTTCTCGTGATAGGTTGATATATTTATCAACATGTCTTATTGGGCATCCTGTTGAAGTCCACCTGAAAAATGGATGTGTGTATTTTGGGACATGCTACACAACAAATGTGGAAAAAGAATTTGGTATATTGATTTGTTTTGTTGAAAATATACTAAATTTATTATTACCTCTGTATATTGAATGAGTTCTGAATCTTTGGAGGTTTTAGGATTTCTAATTCTGTCTATTGTCAGTTTCCTTTCTAACATTGACTTGCTTGTATTTTTCAGCAATTATTCTGAAAATGGCCCGGCTGACAAAGGATGTTTCTTTTCGAGGGCAGAAGACAGAATCCCTTAGCAAGGCTCCTTCAAAGACGTTTATTATACCTGGGAAAGAAGTTGTACAAGTGATAGCAAAGGTGCAGCTGCATATCCTATTTTTGCAATTCTGCAGTTTCACTTCTGGTCTTTTCTGGTTCAAGCTAGGTTCAAGCTAATTTCATTCTGTTCACTTATTGTTTAAAATGAAATACATGAGTTGGGAAGAAACACAAAAGAGTTATGCTGCTGATAGATAGATATTGGGACAAATAAGTCCTAGTTGAATCAGATGATCCAGATATTCATCTTTTGTCTTTTGATTATTGGTGATTTAATCTGGCTATTTTATCAATATTGCCAGGATGTGTCTGTAACCATGGATGGCATAGCCCACGACCTCCAACATGAAAAGCAGCAGGAGATTATGATAGACTCCTCCATATCTCAATCTCGTCATGCTGAGGCGGGAAGGGAGTTGGCACCTTGGGTCCCTGATGAAGATGACCCACAATGCCCTGGATCAGAGAATATATTTGACAACACTAGGAATAGGTGGTTGTAATAAATTTTTGTCTCCATTTGTCTTTTGAGTGTTAAGTAAGATCAAACTAATTTGAATTTTTGCATGCTTTTTGGTGACAAATGAAAATTGTGTGACATTGAGTGTTGATTTAATTTCCAAAATCACGTGTTTGTAACCTTGTGCTTTCAGTTCTGGGAGCTGTAAGGAAATGGGGAGTGGATTGAGATATGAGGGAAAGTTTCTGTCATATTGTATTCGCATGTATTTTAAATGGGAGCTAGTGGGAATTAGAATCTACCCTTACCCTTGCAAACAATTTTCAATTAAAGTTGATTTGTATGCATCTCTTTCATATTGCTATGTGATATTTTATTCATATGATAAAGTTATGGACTAAATTTTTTAATAGGGGCTGGGATCAATTTTTAGCAAATCAAGAGCTATTTGGAATAAAAAGCACTTTTGATGAGGAACTTTACACTACAAAACTGGAGAAGGGTCCTCAGATGAAAGAGTTAGAGAAGGAAGCTATGAGAATAGCAAGAGAAATTGAGGGTGAGGAGACGCAAGATCTTCATTTAGCAGAGGTGCGGTTATCTCTGTGCCATTTTCTGCCTCTTCTTTGGTTTATTAGCCTTTATAATTTACTAGATCTTTGTTATCAAAATGTTCAACAGGAAAGAGGCATCCACTTCCATGAAAATTATGATATTGATGAAGAGACCAGATTCTCATCTGTATTTAGAGGTGCAGGGGTTGACGATAGTGGATATGAGGAAACTGAGGACATAATATTGGATTCCCACAATTCTGAAACCTTTGGAGATACATCTGCTTCTGACACTAAGAAATCTGGTGATTTGACCCATGGGAAAAGTAATGATGGAGCTCGAGTCTTATCAAGTTCTTCCTTGGTAGTTTCTCTTTTATCCTCTTTTAATTGATTGTTATTCTTTCACTGTAATTTCAAGTGGAAGTTTTTTTTTTCTTTTATTATATTTTTTTTTGCAATCTCTGTAATTTGTTATATATATTGTTTGGAAGATGGTTCATAGAGCAAGGAGAGTACATTCTTCACCTAAACTGAAGGGGTTGAATAGAGGGTAAGTGTGGCATAGGAGAAAATATGGATGATGGTGGTTCTTCCATTACCTACTTCCTACTTGCCATGTTATAACCTTCAGAATCCTTGACATAAAAGGTGGTTTATGATAGTGTTCTTAAAACCAGTTCCTGTATTCACTTTTCAGACAAGGCGAGTGCATGTGATTGGTTACTGTTGTTGTCTATGAATATTCGCACTTCAATTTTCTTTATCTTGTAACCAAGCAAGGAGAAATACTTTCTTTGTTTTCATCTTGTATTTGTAAGGCAAAAACAAACAGGAGGACCTTTCCCTTCCTATGTCTTTGCACAATCCCTTTACTTTCATGCTTTTCTGACAGTGTTAATAGTTAGTCCTGCTCTGTCTAATGATCATTGCTATCTGGCAAGCATAAACAATCAAAAGCTAGCAGTGCTATTTGGAATTTAATGACAGGATTTTATCCTATTCAGCATATTGTTGGAAGTCCGTTAGGTGAAGGTAGAAGAATTTCAGCTAGGATCTTGTGGTTTGTAATGGTGTTAAAAAATAATAATTCATTGAGGGCATGGTACTCTAGCACTATGCTTTTATCTCTTTTATGTATATATGTACATATATGCATATAACATATAGGAAATTCTTCTAATTAATTATGTTCTGAATAACTTGCTTTGTGACTTTCACTTTCATTTGTTGAAAAGTATTAAGGTGAAGTTAGCCAGCTTTTCAATGAATTTGAGATTATTTTTGAAATTGACTATTGAGTGTATTTTTGTGTATGATATTTTAACATGCAGTATTCATAATCCTAAGGCTGTGGTCATATTGTCCTGTTTTATTTCTTTATATTCTAAATTTATTCTCTCTTTTTGGTACATGATGTAGTGTAATGATATAAAGCATTGTTGTGAGATACTTGAGAAATTGATATATATATTGCATTCATCCACTTTGACACACTGATAATATTTCATATTAGTTTTTTAAACATGCTGTCAATATTCCTTCCACTATTTATCCATTTCTTTTAAGCAATAGGTCATAGTGAGTGTCTGTGGTATGTGACATGTTCATGCTTTTTGTTCTCCTTCAAGTTATAATGTGTTATAATGTATTTTTTTTCTAGAGGTTGTCCATTTTATCCCTGAAGTTGGCTAGTTTATAATGTAAACAGCACTTGAAACTGTTGGTTGTGTGCTAGGTGTATATGATTGTTATTTGCACAAAGATTATCAAACCCGTATTTGGCGGAACTTAGCTTTTGTGCTTTGCAGAAAAATCAGGTTAATTTTATTTTTCTAATCAAGTTGAGGATAGATCCTTTTCTTTTTCCTAAAATCGATTAACCAAGTGGTTGTGTCCTTTGTGAAGCAATCCTTAGGTGTGAGATGGAATGGATCACCTTATGGAAAATACCTGAGAATTCATTTCCACATGCCAAAAGAAAGAAAATGCTACCTTGATTATATTTTAACCACTTTTGCAACTCTCATGGCAATGCCATTATGAGATCTTTATGGCTTCTTCACATTCTGATGGCAATATTGTATTCAAATGAGTGCCATTCTTTTTCTTTCCATAGTTGTTCTTGTATAAAACTTACAAAAATACTATGCAATGATGCCTTTCTTGCATTGATTCTCTATTCTTTTTTTTTTAAAGTGATTACTGTTAGTGCAGTACCTGGATATTAACTGTATGTTTCTTGGTGCACAGGATGAGGCAGAGTGTTCTCAATCAATTGCTGGTGTAGATTTGTATCATTTAGGTTCTTTTGAGCATTCTAGACAGCTGCAGTCTGAACTTCCTAAAAGTTTGTCTACTTCAAATAGTGAAACCAGGTTCATTTGATTTTTCTGATTCCTGGAATAATTACATGTGTACCTGATAATGACATTATTTGTTTTATATTACACGAGCTTGGGTTGTAAGAAAATTAATAAGGTTAATTGTCTTATGAAATTCCTAACCTCTCATTTGGAAATCATAGGACCCAAGATCATATTCATGGTGAACCTGGTGCAAATGACTGCATTAAGGAGTCTGTAGAAGAGCAAACTGTAAGTAATAGTCCACTAGCTATCATTTTGTGATTGAAAATTGAAGGTGCCTTATGGATCACTCTAATCAACACCTTTTCAATTCATGTTCTAATCAAATGCAGAGAACTGAGGATGTTCCATTGCTGATGTGTGGGGGTGAGACACTGATAATTTTACGTTTCTCTTCATTGATGTTGAAAATTTTTGTGCATGATATATTGAATAAAACGGTTTGCATTATATGCTTTTTCCCTCTTTTGACTGTACCTAGGTTGCAGTTTCTTACAAAGACCAGTAGAAGAAGAGGATGCCAGCACTGATGTGATAATGATCTAATGTCCCATGTAATTATTGCCCTGTAGGTTCTCAGTCCTCATCTGATGGCAAGATTGATGGCTCTGATAAAGGGGTACTATCCCCTAATGCTACTGCCCATAGTACGTCAAATGTTCCTTCAAAAAGTAATGAAAAGACTGGTCCTTCTGGTGAACTGTCAGAAGGTGCATCATCGGTCAAAGTAGTTGGAGAAGTCCAATCTGCAACCTCTCGTGGACGCCCTGGCAGTTCCACATCATCAAATTCTGATTATGCAGGTGCTGCCTCAGTTTCTAATGGTCCTGGTTTATCACCAAGCTCATCAGTGGGTTCATTAACGTCAGAGAAATCAACACTGAACCCCCATGCTAAGGTGTGATTGATTTTCAATTTTGCTCTTTTTGTGTTATGTAATGGTAACATAGCCATTTTAAGTATGTTACACATGATGTTTCATATATTTTGCATGATGCCTACACAACAGGAATTTATATTAAACAAACTATTATATTAGCATCTTTCTCGTACAACACTAACATATTTAGTTTCTTTATTTTGTCTCTACCGCTTTTGATGCGGCTACAGGAATTTAAACTAAATCCAAATGCCAAGAGTTTCACCCCTTCTCAAACATCTGTTAGGCCTCCATCTCCAGTTTCCGATGGTTCCTTCTATTTTCCTCCAAATGTTCCTGCTCTACCACCTATGCACAGCATGCCTATGGGAATTGGAGTAAGTATAAAATTAAACCCTATTACTCAGTATGTTCCCCTGTCAGTATTTGCTTGAAATGCACAAGTTGAAGTCATGGTGATATATTATATTTTTTATTCCCACCCAGTTGTAAATGTGTGTGCAACAGCTTAATTTGTGTGCACTCTCCTTCTCCTTGGACTGATCTTTTAAGTTGTTGATGGCACTTAGGTGTTTTCTTTCTATTCAAATCTGTTAAGTTAGTGGGACAGGAACTATTCTCATCCCTATGGGCAATTGTTATTGAATTCTCTCCTTTATGATACTTGTGTGATTAAATAGCATGTCATTCAATATTTTTGCTACAAATGTCCATTTACAGTGATATTTCCTGATGTTTGATGCAAGTGTAAGATGTACCGTCTTTATTCATTCTTTCGATCTTTAGAAGTTGTTTTATTGGCTTTACTTCATCTTTAGCAGTAGTATGTGTTTGTAAGGCATAAATCTAGTTGACGACTAATTAGTTTCCTTAGTTGAATGGATAAAACCTCAACCCAATAATGTCTTTTACTCCCAAAGTTATTGGGGTTGGCCATCTAAATTCTCTCTCATATTCCATCAGGCTATATAAACGCCATAGTAGTGAGGCCACAGTTTAAATTATTATCTACTTGTTTCCACACTTTATCTTAGGTTTCTCTCACTTTCTTCTTCACCTTTTTCTTCAATACGTTCATCCCTTTGTACTGTTCATATACTGGTTTACGATGTAGATTGTCCATACAATCTCAATTTCTCCTCTCAACTTATGGATTTCCATCTTCTTAAGATTTCATTCTTTCCTTTTTCTAGTACACCTTTGAGTTCATTCTTTCCTTTTCTATTGCAACTTTGTATTGTATCTAATTCAGTATCTTTATTTTGTCGCACTAGATTTCATGTATAAGTTGTTCCTTCTCTTTTACAGGCATAAATATTTGTTTGTAATTTGGCACATAAAAACATGAATGTTTCTTTGTTTTTTTAGTGGGGATGCTACTATTGATGCTCTGAGCTGTTTTTTTCTTTTTTCCAATCCTATTTGCATTTTGCTTTCCTTAATGTCAAATGACCTACATATGCCAGCTCTCTACGTTAATAATGACCCATGCTACCTTACAAGAATGTAAGTAGAGTGTTTCAACCTTAGGTGGAGTAGGGATGGTGGGAATTATGCCAAACTGTTCAATATGATCTCAAGCAACGTGGCCTCTTTTATGATTGAATTTTTCTTTTGTTTTTATGCGTAGCTTTGTACTGTTGATCTATCAATTTTTTTATAGGCTTTTAATAACTTTGACTGATTTATCATTTGCTGATTACTCTGCACGTGCATATTGTGAGAAACTCAATGAGCGCTACAGTGAAGATAGCTATCTACATTTTTTTTATAGATGAGATTGTCTTTTGTTATATGGTATTGCAGGCCTCTCTTCCTTGTGTTCAATTTGGTTCTTACAACTGTGGCTAACTTGTAAGGATTTTACAGATTGGACCCACATTTACTGGTCATCAGCCTGTTATATATAATCCGCAGGTTGCATCCATGCAATCACCACAATATTTCCACCCTGGACCTCAGGTAAAATATTTTAGTTGAAACTTGTCTTAATGCCATGTCATAGTGCTTCTGCTCATGTCATCTGATTTTGCATTTACATCTGATTGCAGTACGGACAACAGATGCTCCTTGGCCACCCTAGACAAGTCTTGTACATGTCAGGCTACCAACCTGTAAGTGATTATGGTACATTCCATTCCATTTAATTGAAAGATGGGCGTTTCTAGTCAAACTGCAGATATACTTGTGGTTGTTTATCCTCACCAAATTTCAAAACTCATGAGGATAAAAATAGACCATCAACACATAAGTGTGATATACTTGTGGTTGAGCATCTGAGAAATGCCTTAGTTGCCTCAATCCTCATCTCATTAGAATACCATGGGTACCTATGCCAGATTAATGAAGGATGATATTATATAGGTTGGATGATTGGGCAGTGGACTGGTGGATGTTAATAAAATGCATCTGTGTGCGGATTTGACAATCAGGGAGTAATCTCAGGCATCTCATTCGGTTTATTTTGTTTGGATGCAGGAGATGCCATTCAAAGGACGAGAGTTTTAGCCAGTTGTTTACATTCTTAGCAGTTGTACCCTGCTTGCAAGGAATAAACTTCTGAATGGCTGCTTGGAGCAATTTTATGGGGATCCAAGCTTTGCAGTTTGTGAAGATCTATAGGTCTTTGACCACCCCCAATTTGTGCTCGGGGAAGTTGACTAATTCTGGGATATAATTTTTACTATCCTGTATGCTTCATTTATATCGTTACCGTATTTCTCTCAACTCTCGTTTAACTAGTATCTTGTAGTGGTGGTTTTGTTTTGATCAAAAAGTAGTTCTGGGATAAATTTAAGGTGCAAAAATTTGTGTGCTGCACTATAATTGATCTATGTTTCCTGTAATGATTTGAGCTAGCCGTGTCATGATGTCATCCCGTGACCAAATTTCAGATGTCATCTCCTGACCAAATTTTCCTTCTGAGCGTTGGAGTGGTGTCTGATCGTATAGTTAGTACTTATGATGGTATCTTTTCTAATCTTCCCCTGTTTAACCATATTTATCATCGTTCTTTTTTTTTTTTTTGGTACAATGGGGGAAGGAGGATGAGACTTTGACCCGAGTCCTTGGGTGTCATTGAGAGTCATTTTGGCAACTAGGTCAGGCTCACCAGCAAATGTTCATAAATTTTTTTATCAAATGTTACATGGAAAAAAAAAATAGCCTTTAGATAGTTATATAGTTATTAATTGCTGGGTGGATTTTGTCTTTTTTGTTTTTTTTGGGCATAGGGTGCATTTTGTCTTGCGACTTAGACTGCCCTTTTCTTTTAAATGAAAAAAAAAAGAAAAAAAGAGAGAGAATCAACTATCCTTAATAACTAAGTTTTATAGGGGCAATTCTTTGCCTGAAGTTTAACAACTTTAAAATGTAATATGTATATATATATTTATATATATAGAAATTAGAAATGGAATTTGAGACTTAATTCCTGTACCATTTCGACTCTCATTAGCGTACCATTGGCCATATGATATATATATATATATATATATGTATATGTATATAATGGCTTCGATGTTTGACGTGGGATGTAGTCGTGGTTTTTTTTTTCTCTCCTGTCATACATGCAATGGAAAGGAGGAATCAACGAGAGGTGCGAGATTTCGAACCGAAGTCCGTGCTACAGTTTTAATCGTTTGAATATATATTAAAGAAAACAAGAGCAAACTTCAAAAGAGGAAAGTATTGAAGATGATGCCCTCTTTGATTTAAGATTAAATGGCTGAGACAAAACTGATTTTTCAGCTTTGTATTTATTATTACTACCAAACGATAATAAAGAAACAATGGACAGTGACATGACATCTCCTTATCTGTCCAACTGGTGGGGGCTATTTACTCTCGTTTCTTTATTTTACTGTTTATTTTCCACCAAGATAATATAAAAAAATCAAAATATCTTAGTCTTTTTAACCTATCCCTTTTTCTTTTCTTTCGGAAAGAAAATTTATGCGCTTATTTATTAAAAAATAAATAAAAAAGACTATTGGCAATTTGGCATCAATACCGTACCAATGTTTTTTTCTTCTTTGTTTGGAGGACGAGGGATTATTTCTTTCTTCAAGTTGAGTTACAGATAAATTGGGAATTAATACAATAACCAATTGTTTCATCTACTTTTAACTTAAATTATATTTTTTTAGATTTTGAAAAGTATATTAGACAAATTTCTTGCCAAATCAATCTATTAATTTGTTTAGTTGATCGATTATAATCTTAATATTACCACATATTCTATTAGTATTATAACTATTTTTTATTATTTTAATTATAATTATTATATAATTATTCTATTAGTATTAAATTATTTATTATGAACTAATTATTTAAATTTTAAATATAATGAATTCGACAAAGATTAAATAGTTTAATCCCTTCAAGGCATTATTGGAATAAAAGTTCCATTTTTACTTTTTCCTTTGAGCTAAGAAATTGAAAGAAATAAAAAAATGTTAAGATATGGTGAAAAATATCATCACATTGTAAAAATGCATCTTTTCGACGCATGTAATTTTAACTTTATATTTGGATATCCGTAATGCCCTATTTCCTCAACATACCCTTGAAAAATAAATAATAACTAAATCTAAAAATTAACATTGTGCTTATTCTTCAAGCATAAAAGTAAGACTCATGCTACCTACAAAGCCATTAAAGTTTTATGAAGAATGAGTCTAGTCGATAGAATGTAACTTTAATGCCCCTTTGTTGTTTTTTTATAACAACTGTGAAGGTAGGAGAGGGAGTAACGCCATTTATTTTGAATTTTATTTTTTTTTTTATTTTGTAATTTAGTTTTTAAAATAAAAAATGTAACATTAAAAATTGAGAGATTTTATGGTTATTATATATGATAAGTTTACTTTTTATCATTCGATAGTCATTATTGAAAAAGTGAAAATAAAATAATCATATAATTTACCTTAAAAATTTAACTTAAAAATTATATAAAAGAATTTGCATATGGAATGTTCTAAATTGATGCAAAAGAAAAAAACAAAAGAAAACCAAAAAGATGGGATTAGAAATTGGATAATTAGTTTGTGTGAATGCAAGAAAATTGGCGTGTGGAAGGGTAAAAACTAAAAAGTAAAAAGAAAGAGTGTTGTTGCTTTGCTTATATTTGTTGTATTGGAAGTTGTAGGTTTTTTGGGAACCAAAACTTGGCTCTGTTTCTAACTAAATAAACATTTGTCTGCTTGACTTATAATAGCATTCATTTTTTTCTCATTTTTGGTATCAAATCATCTAAAACTCTTTCAACACAAGTTATCTCATTTTCTTTACCCATCTAACCCTTTTCTTATTTACATGGTTTGATAGTACATCTTGATGGTAAATATTATTTAATTATATATATATATATATATATATATATAAATCTTCCATTCGAAATTTTTATATTACGTTCTTAAAGAATTTATGTTTGATACACATTATATATTTCTACGAGATTTTTATTCAATTCTACTTTATATTTAGACATATAAGGCTTCATTTTATAGTGGGGGTTTACAAAAATAATTTTAAAAATATACTAACTTATAAAATCTAACAACTGCCCTAAAAATTCGTATTACAAATAAAAAAAATTCTATTAAAAACAATAGTAATAGTCTAATCATTATTTTAATATATTTCTTTTTTTAACGAATAATTACTAATCATACCAATTAAATTGAGTTTAAATTAAAATTAATTTAAGAGAAAATGACATTAACTTTCATGAAATTAGACCTAATTTACATTTTAAAATCTTTTATTTTAAAATCGAATATTAACATCTTTACAATTTCAAAATTGAACATTTGAGGACTTTTGTTGACTTTTTTTTGCAAAAAATGACTATATATCCTTATGTTATGTAAGAGCAAATGATATTAACCTCCATAAATTAGACGTAATTGACATTTTAAAACTTTTTATTTCAAAATCGAATATTAACTTTCATATAACTTCAAAATCAAACACTTAAGGACATTTATTGACTTTTTTTATAAAAAATGACTATTATACCCTTGTTTTAACGTATGTCTTCTCTAATCTCATTACATATAATTCATAGTATATTTTCTCTAACCTTATTACATAAAAGCCTTAGCATTTACCTTTCTTCAATTTTTATATTTTTTAAAAAAATTTAAAAAAGTTAAAATTTTATTTATAGAGCTAAAAATTATTAATTATTAATTCCTTTTAATTTTTGTAAATTCAAAATTTTTTTAATTTTTAATTTTTAAAATAATTTTTTTTTGTATAGAAAATTTTTATTTTTTTTATTAAATGTATATGGATTGATTGTAAAATTTTTAGATCCATAAAAATTATTTTGAACTTTTTTTAAAATTTTTTAAGAAATATTAATAAATGATTTTTATAAACTAATTTTTTTTAAAAAAAATTATAAATATATATTTTAAAAGTAATTTCATCAATTCTCATTGTTATTCAAACATAAATTTTGGGTAAATGTTATGAATTATATGTAATAGGATTAGAGAAGACATATATTAAAATAATGATATAATGATAATTTTTTATAAAAAAAAGTCAATAAAAGTTTTTAAGAGTTTGATTTTAAAACTATATGGAGGTTAATAATCAATTTTGAAATAAAAAATTTTGAAATGTCAATTACGCATAATTTTAGAAAAATTAATGTTATTTTCCTTATACAAGATAAAAGTATAATGGTTATTTTTTATAAATTTTTTTTTAAATGTTTAATTTTAAAACGGTAATAAAATTAATATTCAATTTTAAAATAAAAAATTTTAAAATGCAAATTAAGATAACATCATGAAAATTAATCTCATTTTCTCTTAATTTAATAAGTTTTTTTTTTGACATGGGATTCTACCCTTTTCTACCCTTGCCCTTGAATGAGGTCACCTCTCTCTAGGCGGGCAGGCTTGATTTAATAATTCAATGCTTAGCCATATTTAAGCATTAATGATAAATTATCCACAAAGTTACATAATAAACCCACCTACTATGGATATCCATCAAAATCAAACCCACAGTGAAGTGTAAATAAGAGGGGCGGCTAAGGGTAATAAAGAGAATTCACATTTGAAAAAAATTTACTGAAACTTCAGTGCCAATTTAATACAAGAGAAAAAAAAAAAGGTTCGATTACAAAAGCATCATATTAAACGACAAAAAAAATAAAACTTACTTTAATTGCCAATTCCATCCAACTACAACAGAAATTAATATAAAAATGGAATGTATATACATTATTACTAGTAGAGTTGATGAGTAGAGAAGGTGGTGGTGCTGTTGATGATGGTGGGATGCTAATGTAATGGGTGATGTCTACTGAAAAAATAAGAGATTTTGAGAGATAGTGTAAGCGAAAAAGTCTTTTTTTTCTTTGGAGTCTTTGTGTTGTACCAAAAGGCAATAACAGAAGAAGAAGAAGATATAGATTAGAGAAAGACAAATAAAAAGAGAAGAAGGGAGTGATTTTTATTAGTGAAGAGGTTTTGTGGGTCGGTTGAGAACTGGCAAGTAAGAGTAATAAACTAAGCTGAAGCCAGTAACATCAAATTCCCACTTATTGTTTCTCAAGCAAAAAGGTGTCTCTATCTTCTATCTCTCCCTGTTCTTTCGTTTTGTTTTGTTTTTTTTTTTTTTTTTGGGTGTTTCTGCTTCTGGGTTTGCTTAAAGTTATTGTTTTTAGTATTGTTTGTTGTGTGGTATTTTTGAATTTTTGATATCTTATAGCATTTGCACAAAAGATGACGATGGAGTAGTTGAAAATGGTGGGGTTTCGTTTTTGGGTAAGCAAAGTTTTTTTCTTGGTTTATTTTTTGTTTTATTGTTGTTTTTGGGTATGTTTTGTTTTTAACTTTTATTAACCTTTTTCTTTGCTGTTTTAGAGAGTTTTATTTTTGTTTTGCATGTGTGATATGGATTCATGTTTTTGTATCCATTTTTTCTTTTCATTAAGGTGGTATTAAAGATTCAATTTCTATCTAAACCCTTGAGTTTTGGATCTTGGATTTTTATTCTTCCTTACAATTAGAATTTTATGTTTCTTAATCATCAGGGGCTTTTCCCTCACTGTGATTTCCAATAGTAATTATTTTCCCTTACTTTTTGGGATTTGGGTTTTTGCATGAGGAGAATGGCTCGTTTATTAATCCTTTGTTGTGATTGTCTCAGTCTCAGTTTCAAATTCTTTGTTCTTAGCACTTCTCTTTTAGTTTGCATGTTCTGGCGTTTTATGTGTCAGCAGTCTTTTGTTATTGATTAAAGTCTTGATTTCTATAGTAACAATGGTGGAGTCCAAAGAAGAATAGAATTCTATGAGACATTAGTATTTGTCAAAATCAGCAAATTCTATCAATTTTAACTCAGAATTTGGTAAATTAGGCTTGAGAGACTGTAAAGTTGTGCTCAAAGATTGGCCATTCTAGGACATACATATTTCTACTGTAAGCTAATGTCATAATAATTGGTTTTTTCTATTCATTTTTTTTGGCAGTTTGTCTTTTTAGGCTTTATAAAATCCATCAATTTAACTTGGTTAGTTCTGGATTCCGTCTTATCCATTGCCCGTCCTACTCAAGAAGAAAATAGTTGTACTATTCAGTTGAAACCTCCAATCACGTGGCTGCTTTGGCTTCAATTGTAGGTGATCAATAAAAGAAACTAGATTAAACCTTAAGAGGTTATTTTTGAAGATCTAGTGAGTTCCTAATTGCAATTTTGAGACTTTTTATCTATCTTTTATGAAAAATGCCCAACTTCTGTAAGAAAGATTCTGGTATGAGTTCTGCCCATTCAACATTTCCATACATTGTTGGTTGCCAGTCGCTGGGGAATTCCACTGAATTGACAGTCCATCAATCATCTTTATCAGAAAGTTTAGGCTTGACAATGGGGATTCCACAACAGCATTTCCATGGCTCCAAGAAGTTGACTTTTCAATTCCGAGAGCAGGATTCTTCTTCAACTCAATCCACTGGTCAATCTTACCCTGAAGTAGTGAGCGTGGGAGAAGGTAATGCATGTATACAAAATGTAATTCAGTGCAATAAGCTAGTCATGTGAGAATTTTATGTTCTTTAGCTCTGGGTATTTTTATCAATTTTATGTGATATATAGGTTGAACTGAATAATTCCTTTCCTGTTCTTTGGTATGGGTAGTGCCTAAGGTTTCTTGTTAAATAGCAAAGTTTCCAGTGGATGCTGTATGGGTTAGTTGTTTCTTTATAAGTGCACATGCTCATTTTTGATGGATTTATGGGTTAGTGTTACCATTGCATATTTTCCTAGTAATTTGAGTTGGGTATGAAACAATCAGGTTATGTACATAAGTGCATGTGTCTCATTCTTCTATTTTGTTTGCATGCAAACTCAATGAATCTCACTTTAAGCCCTGGTTTTGTTTTGCCTTATTTATGGCTTTGCTGAATAAGTTCCTAACTTAGTTATTCTTGTGTTTCATCAGGGTTCAATGAAACTCAAGAGAAGGTTGAGGGAGGTCATGCTAAATTAGTGTCATCAATGGGAACTCAAGAGTTTAAGTTCCCTTCTCAAGTAGACTATAGCCAAACAGTTGTAAGTTGTACTTGATTGTATAATGTGGCTAGTCAGGATGGATGGAATCTTATGTTGTTTTCTCATGTCAGGGTCACTTTCCAATCCATTTTGCTGAACCATATTTTGGTAGCTTGCTAACTGCTTATGGGCCCCAAGCAATTGTAAGTAGCATACTCTATTTCTGATTTTTTTCTTTGTAGGCAAAATTTTATCAAGTCCTATATCCGGGACTAAACTAAATTTAGCAACTTATTTTTCCTTTTGTGCCACAAATGTTACTCTAGCTGGATCCTTCATTGACAATTAAAGATCTAATTTCTTCAGATACCAATACAATATAGATTAATTGTAAAGGAAATCTAGATAGTGTGTCTGAGTGCATTATATGTGATTATAACTTCAAAATCTTCTTGCAATCCCTGCCCAATTGTACCTTTTACTGCTGCATTTTTTTTTTTTTTGGCTTCCACGACTGGTTGGGCACTTCAAATTGATTGTGAAAAATGTAAATGGTCTATGGACTTCTTTTCTCTTGTTATTGATCCTTGAAGGTTGTAAAAGTTACTTGACTCCCAGCGGTTGCTTTTTGCAGTTTGAATTATCAAGGCATTTATGCAAAATTGATTACACAAATATGAGAATAACTGCTTGTGTGCATGGGTGATCCGGAGAGCATGTTTGATCACTATTAAATATTCTATGCCTTTTGATGTTGTGTATTGTACAATTCCATGGTGTCACAGAATCTGAATTTTCTCATTATTCTATTAATTATGATGTGCAAGTTTTGTTTTGCTTTGTTTTGTATATTTATTATTATTTTTTTAAATGGCACAATCTTACAAGATCATTGACATGCCATCAGATTCATCATCCTCAGATGTTTGGAATATCTTCTGCTCGAATGCCACTTCCTCCTGTGTATGCAGAGGATGAACCCATTTTTGTCAATGCAAAACAGTATCCTGCAATTCTCAGGAGGAGAAAGTACCGTGCTAAGCTTGAGGCTCAAAAGAAGCTCATTAAAACCCGTAAGGTATGGGGTGATTTTGCCTGTTGTGTTGAATATCTATGGTGCTATGATGCTATGCTGTGGACAAGGATATGGTTGTTTGAATGATGTTCTGAAATTTCTGCAGCCATACCTTCATGAGTCTCGGCATCTTCATGCTCTTCGGAGGGCTAGGGGTTCTGGAGGGCGGTTTCTTAATGCCAAAAAGCTCCAGGAGTTTGATCCTACTCCCACAAGCCATGGACTGGATGGTGCAGGCTCACAACTTCATTTGGCCGGAAATATATCAGAATCTGAAGTTCTTCAGCCTGAAAATCATAGAGATGGTGCATCTACCACTTCTTGCTCAGATGTAACAAGTGCCTCCAACAGTGATGACATCTTTCAGCAGCAGCCAGAATTCAAATTCTCAGGCTACCCTTCTCACTTTGTTGAGACCATGCAAGGACGTTCAGCTGGTATGCGCGGTGGTGGAAGCCAGCATCATGTTCCTGTCCTTCTGTGATAGAAGTGACACAACTTATCTTAGCAGTCTGTGTTTGGTACCAGTCGAAAGACACAACTGCTGGTGTTCCCTTGGGAAGTCATCCTTGGCTCAGTTAATTCCTGCAATTGAATTTCATTTGTTTTCATTGCTTGCAACCTTAGGAATTCTCATAAACAATCTGACTCAGCTGTGTTTTTAAGTTGTTATTTTTAGGTTGAACATACAAGTGAATTGATGTCAAATTAACATAATGCTGCAGTCTGTTCTAAGGCTATATTAGCTATTTTCCAGGTGTTCATTTCTACATTTTTGTAACATTTCATCATTTGACCCTCAGAATTCTTTTGGCCATAACTTTTAGTTGGCTAAGTGATGACAGATGAAGATCCTTCTTCATATTGATGCGCTAACTCCTGCCATCTACAAGCATCTATACTACGAAGGGAGTGGTGGGATTAGAATAATGCAAATTCTTGTGTATGTGTGTGTGTATTAATTATTCCTAAGTTGATTAATGGACTGGTAAGGAATTGATGTCTCTGTTGGTACTGCTGGTCTAAAACCATTACAACTGAGACTGCAGGGTGAGGCCTGTAGTGTCACTAGCGATTAATAAATGGGAAAACAAAGGTCGTTGGCAGCAGTGCATTTGTCCTATGCTGCAACTAATCCTTGTTTTTTTATGGTATTCATGGAATGAGTTGTACCGTGTCATAAAAATTTTATATATATATATATATGCTGCGTAGGCCAGATTTTTGTGGACTTCTAGTGGGAAGTTCTATCGTGTTTGTAAATCACTTGTTGGAAATTTGATAAACTCTATGATATAATCATTTATTGAAAAATAATAATGATTATAATATATAATCATTGGTTATGAAAGTGATAATTATTAATAAGATATTAGTAGATTAAAAATTGCAATTGGAGACTTTTGTTACTTCCTGCATCAAATACAATATAATATAAAGCAACTTATCAGACAGGTATATTAATTTAAGCAGTTAATGATTATTATTCTAAAACATAAAAATAATTTAATGAATTAAAAATAATTTAGTGAATTAGAAAGAGTCAAGCTGCGATGTGATTTGCTAACTTGTGATTCAATTATACAATTGTATTCATTACAAAGCACCCTAGTAATGCTAATAACATTCACTCATGACTCATTCACCAATTTTGTGCTTTATTCTTTCATGTAAAATTGGAGATGTGAGTCGCCTATTTTATGTGAAGTTGATCATCATCAGAAAAATATAATAAAAATATGCCACTCTTAGAATTTTATAAGGATTCAAACTAAAAAATAATAATTTTTTTATAATTTTTTATTCTTTTCTAAAATATTAATAGAACCAAAAAAATTGCATTTTTTTTGGACATGAGAGGAGGCAAGAATGATCAACCCTTTACCTATTGATGCAAGAAAATTATGAAGGTGTTTGGATTAGCTTATCTAGCTAGTTTTTTTTTTTTTTTTTTTATCATTTAGTTAGTTGATAGAGATTTTTTCTACATTGGCGAAGTTTTCAAATCAATAACATATTACTAGTTTATTCAACACTGGACAACTAAAAAAATAATAGGGAATGACATAAAATAAAAGAAAAAATTTATCTAACACAATAAATAAATAAAAGAAATTAAGTATTTTGTTTACAACAAAACTCCTTTGAAATCTTGGAAGCAAATAAAATACAATAAAAATCAAATTATTTTATTTATATATAAAGATTTTAACTTTTTATGGTATACCACAAAAACAGTTAAAAAAACACAAACATATTCAAATTTTTCGACAAAGAGAATAGAGGGGGATAATATGGAGGGAGCACAGTGTAAGCTCAGCAAAGTTGAAGAAGTTTTTGGGGATTTTAAAGCCCGACAAGCCGCTTTAATCAAAGCCCTTACTACTGGTACAAAACCTTTTTTTTTTTGTCTTTTTTTATTGTTTTGTTTCGTTTCGTTTCATTTGGAATTGGGTGTTGTTTAATTTCCTGTATTTTGCATGAAAGTTGCTATCTTTTTTCTTTTTGTTGATTTGATGTTTTCGCTTCTTTCAGTGTTCTTTGAATCTGTAATGTTTCATTCGTTTTAATTGTGTTTCTTTTGAGCGTGTGCTGCTTGAGTGAAAATTATGATAAAATCTGGGAAATTGGAATTACAATTGGTACAAAAGCTGTGAATTTCGTGTGTTTAATATAAAAGTTGTATCTTTTTCAATTTTTTTTTTTTTTTTTTTGTTGAGACACTGGAGGAAGTGAAGTTTTCTTTTTGGTAATGTGTTTTTTCTGATTTCATATGTGTTATGGTTTTCTTTTGGTATGCGCAGATGTTGAAGAGTTCTATCAGCAGTGTGATCCAGGTGAGATAGGCTTTTCTTCTTTACTTGAAGTACTTAAAGTATTGTGAAGGAATCATTGATTAATAAGTAAATACATTGCATAAATTTTTGATTTCCGTTGCCTCTAATCTTTACAAGTCCCAAGTTGGTCTCACTGTGTGGTCTTTTCCACTTTTCATACTCTTTTGGTTTTTAGAACTGATCTTTGTATGTTGCACATTTAGAGAAGGAGAATCTGTGCTTGTATGGCCATTCTACTGGGGAATGGGAAGTCAGTTTACCAGCTGATGAAGTGCCTCCGGAGATTCCTGAGCCTACACTTGGTATTAACTTTGCAAGAGATGGCATGGAAGAAAAGGACTGGTTATCCTTAGTTGCTGTCCACAGTGATGCATGGCTGTTTTCTGTGGCCATATATTTTAGTGCCAGATTAGGGTTTGATAAAGCTGACAGGTATATCCCTTCTATTGACTGATCATCATTACATTATGAATGATAAGCTGACACAGAAACTTTACTGGAATTCGTTAACAATATTTTCCTAATTGTGATGTAGGAAGCAGCTTCTCAATATGATAAATGAGATGCAGACAGTATATGAAGTTGTGAATGGTACAGCAAAAAAACAAGCGAATGGCAAGTCATCTGCCTCCAATCACAACAATTTTGTATCCAGCTCAAAAGCGGTAATTTCCTTGTTGCCATAAATCTTTTTGTCATTAAACATCCATTAGCATATAACTCTCCTTTTCAGTTGTAGCTTTGTAGGTTTTGTGTTTAGCGAACTGTTGCATGGAACGGTTCTTTACACCTATGATCCAAATGAATCTAGTTGAATTGTTTAGTTTTAAAAGGATTCTTTAATTGGCTAGCATTTAAATAGGTTTACCAAATGTGGTGTTAACCAAATGTGTGCACGACAACTATTCTGAATCTCAGGCAAAGTATCCAAAAGCTTTACCACCAAAGGATGAAAATGAGGGCTCAGATGAGGTCCATGAAGAAGATGATGAGGAGCATGAAGAAGAGGGTGATAATGAGACCTTTTGTGGTGCATGCGATGGAAACTACGGAACTTCTGATGAATTCTGGATTGGCTGTGATGTCTGTGAGAAGTGGTTTCATGGGAAGTGTGTGAAGGTTACCCCTGCTAGGGCGGAGCATATTAAGCACTACAAGTGCCCATCCTGCAGTAACAAGAGAGCTCGTACTTGATATACGTTGGAAGCTGCTTTCATCCAAGTAGCTCTCAGTTTTCAATATATTTGTGTAGTTGTAGTTCATGTAGGTTTTCTTTACTCCTTTTTAGTTGGGAACATCTATCATTTCTAATTTAAAAGGAAAAATCTTTCCTTAAATTGCTTATGGCTGATGTTTTATGCTTCACATGATCTACTGAAAAATCTTTGTCCAGGTGCATGTGTCCTAAAAAAAATCCTTAAGAGTTGTGGAAGGACTCTAAGCCAGCTCGAAAAGTATCGGCTTGAAAGAACGAAGTTAGGACTGCAGAGTTAAGTTTAATTAGAACTGCTACTTCGCATGGGGCAAGAAAAGAACCTATTAAAGTTGTGATATGTTAAGGCAAAAGCCAATTAAACCAAAAACTCAGTAGCATGGGGCAAGAAAAGAAGCTATCAAACTTGTGGTGTTAAGGCAAAAACCAATTAAACCAAAAGCTCAGGAATCAGTACCATGCTTGGCAAATGAGTGCTTTCATGTTTTCTAGTAAATATGGAAATGAAGGCATCACATCATGTGACCTTTTCCGGTATTAGTCATTACAGAATCACTTTCCTTGAATGATGTTATTTACTTAATTTATCATCAAAATAATAGACTTTTTTAAACTTTTTAAATGGACTCTTAGTGTATGAAAAAGGATACAGCTTTCTTCCTTCTGTTTCCGTTGATAAGAGATAGGGAGAGAGGCCATGGAGATCAAAGCTGATGAAGAAGATACAACAAGAACATTATATGAAGCAGCAATGAAGGGCTGTGTACAAACCTTAAACACATTGATCCAAAATGACAAACTCGTTCTTCACAAAGTTTCACTTACCTCTTTTGCTGAAACACCGTTGCATATATCATCTCTTCTTGGTCATCTTAATTTCACCTTCGCTATTCTAAGCCAAAATACTAAAATGGCTTCTCAGCTTGACTCCCTTAAACGCTCTCCTCTTCACATGGCCTCTGCTGAGGGGCATACTGATATTGTCAAAGCTTTGTTAGCTGTAAATAATGATGTTTGCCTTATTCGTGATGAAGATGGTAGGATTCCTCTCCATTTAGCTGCCATTAGAGGCAATGTTGAGGCTATTCAAGAACTGGTAACTGCACGTCCTGAGTCGATTTCTGAGCTTCTTGATGGAGATACAGTTTTACACTTGTGTGTAAGATATAACCATCCGGAGGCTTTGATGCTATTGATGGAAATGTTGAGTGATGATGAGCTTGTCAACAAAGGAAATAAAGATGGCAACACCATCTTGCATTTAGCTGTCATGTTAAAGCAATTAGAGGTAAACTTTCTCTGCTAAGACTTCAACTTTCATTTCAGATTAGACCTGCAAAAAATAGAGTTAAAAGCAAAAAACAATATCTTGTGCAGACAATAAGATATATTCTCTCAATGCCTGGAGCAAATGTAGGGGTCGTTACCCCGAACAAAATGGGCTTAAAAGCCTTGGATGTCTTAGATCACAGTCCTAGAGATTTCAAAAGTCCTGAAATTCGACACATTTTAATGGAAGCTGGAGGCAATAATGCTCCAAGGCGAATCAGAATATCCCCATCAGCGGAACCTGCAGCTGCTTTTACAGTTCCAAGAAAGAAACCATCAGGACCAAAATCATGTCTCAAGAAATGTATGAGTTATATAGAACTTCATGGTAATTGGGTAGAAGAAACTCAAGGCACATTGATGACAGTAGCTACTCTTATCGCTACCATCACTTTTCAAACTGCACTGAGCCCACCAGGAGGTGTCTGGCAAGAAGATGTTACAGACTCCAAAACTAATATTTGCAGTGAGAAGAACATATGCTTGGCTGGAACTGCAATTTCTGCCTATGCTCTTCCAAAATCACATGTTCTTTTCATGTCTTACAATAGCGTTGCTTTTGTTGCTTCTCTTCTCGTCATCTTCTTGATTATTAGTGGATTCCCTCTTCGTAATAAATTCTGTACATGGGTTTTGACAGTCGCGATGAGTACTACACTCGTGTTCATGGCTCTTACGTATCTCGTCTCCTTGGATATTGTGACTCCAGATGATATTCTGGCCCAACTCTATTGGATAAAGAATGCATCTTTGCTTCTTTGGTTTGGAACAGTTGCATTGGTTAGTCTAATTCACCTATTTCGCCTATTCACTTGGACGTCAAGGTCAAGAAGAAGATGCAGCCGTAGGCAAAAATGGTGGATCAAGAAGCTGAAGAAGAAGTTCCAAAGACAACTGCAAAAAAATTCTGCAGAACAGAATCCTCTGGCTTGGGTTTAATTATCATCCGAGAACATATTTCTATAGAACCTTTTGCATTGATATCATAAAAAATGTAGACGTTTCCTTTGATTGAGTACTCTAAATTGCATTCAGCACTTGATCTTTGTGCTTTTTTAGATTTTGTTCTTTGTTTTCTTGTTGCCTAACACATGGCCAAGATTGGTCAATGGATCCTGGAACGTTAGTCATTTCTGAAATGGTCAAACATTGCCGGCTCTAACATTGCTTGTGATTGTGAATTCACAGCAATTGCTAGTCTCTATCACAAACCTGTTAAAAAGACTTTTATATATGTAACAAGGCAGCTATAGCAGAAAAGATTTCTCAAATTAAACAATTGTTAAGAGCCATCAGAGAATTGCAATATCAAGAGGATTTCTCAAAGAAACTATATGAAGCATCTATTAGAGGGGATATAGTGTTAGAAATTAGTTATGGTATTTAGATATAAATACATGTGTTGTAAGCACAAATTGAAATAGAGTAAATTTCAAAAATTTGCTCATTATAACCCTTCATAGAATAAAGAATTTCATTTATCCAGAATTCAAATTGCATTGAAATACACAACTAAATAAATTAAGCAACATATAAATAAATAATTAATTAATTATAAGTTTGTAAACTTATTTGTTGTAGAACTTAACCTTTATTTTATTCAATTCCTTAAATCAAATGCTTAACCCTCCAAATGTAAGATCTCTAGTTTGAAACACCAAAACCTTATCTATTACTTGTGTTAATTAAACTTAGTAACTTGTAGTAATTTAATTAAGAGCACAAGTATAGAGTATATGTTTAGTATATGTTGTGTTTATTTTTGGTTTATGATCTTATCATAACAAAAATTACTTAGTGATTTTTCTTAACTCTTTAAGCAAAAACTCACTTAAGCATTATTTTTCCTCTCCCTTCTCTTACCAAGTCACTTGACTTGTCTTAGATATATCAAAAGATATATGTGTAGTAATTTTTCACTAAGGAAAAGTATGCATTAATTAATTAAGTGATTATTAAGTATGCCACCTTAGGTATACACCTAACATCCAAATGATTAAAAATGACACCTCAGGCATACTTTAGAAATATCCACTTAATTAATATGCCGCCTTGTTTAATTCAATAATTGAGCTTGCCACCTACACATATTAATGTATAAATTTGTATGTAAAGTATACATCAAATGTGTTATTTTACATATTAAATTATACATATACATAGATATAGACTTTAATTAATCTTTGGTCCAAAATAAATTTTGGCCTATGTCCAAACCAATTTGGACCATTAATATAAGTCCATAAATAAATAACAACATATATATATTTATTAATTTAATATATATTAATTACTATCCAATATTAATTAAATATTAATTAATAAAAAATACTCTTATTTGAATTAGATTTCATGATATACTAGAATCATTGTTCAAAGCATAAATCTAATTCTATTAATCTTGATTAATTGATTAAACTCTTTTAATCAATAATTAGATTAATACTATAGTGAATAATAAAACTCTATTAGGTGTGACTTACTAGGTTCATGTCTAAATGACAATGAGAAAATATAATATTAACATTTAATATTATTTGAAACTCTATTCAATTCTAAATGTGACAATCCCAATTATTCACATTTAGTTCTCATAAGCTGTGAGTGACCCTTAGTATCAATATCACAACTACCCAATTAGAAATGAATGCATATTATGATTCACACGAACCTTATCATAATTACCGTGCACTAAATTCCTTTCATTAAAGATCCCAATATAGCCTAGAGTCAAGATATTATAAAACTCTAATAGTTTTATTATATGACCTCATCTTAAGTTTTAATTCTTGATAAAATACAACAAATACTAGAACTCTTTCTAGTACTGAAACTCTTTTTCAGACTATGTTGTATTTATTCTGGCCAGGAATTTATTCATCAAGAATAAACTTAGATAGTATAGGATCTATCCTGTTTCACACCAGTTAATGAATCCCATCTTGGTTAAACATTCATCCCTACATTTAACTAATTAGAGCCACCACACGCCACATACCCATGTGATGATTAACACAAGTATGTAAGCGGTAACATACTCTAACCACTTAAATGTGGATGACTATGCCATCTCAAGTCAAAGGACTATATGCACCATTATAATCTAGATTGTGATTATTGATTATATATGAATATCCTTGCAATCACAATACTAATGTCACTGTTCGATTAACCCATCCAATGAGTATCCATATGTCTATTATGATCACTCATATCAAGTAGCTTGAGATTCACTACCTCCCACTATTAGTTTCTCACACTAATCAAGAAAAATAGACAGAGGTGATAGTCTAATTAATATTATCCAAATATTAATTAATCGACTACGAACAATTTATAGTAAATGTATTGAATAAATTTGTAACTCATATTATCAACTCTTTGATAATAAATTTATTCAACATAATACTAAAGGAAATACTCAAAAAAATAACATATTTATTTAAAAGAATATTTTATTGCCACAAGGATTATATACAATGTTTAAATAATTACAAGAATGCCACTAGGGCATACCTTATTCTAACAATCTCCCACTTGCACTAGTGCCATTTACTACAATATTTAAGACCCATCTTTTCAAGATGACAGTCTAACTATAGTTGTGTGAGCGCTTTAGTCAGTGGATCAGCAACATTATCGGTTGAAGCTACCTTTTGGATGACCACATCGCCCTTACCAACAAGTTCTTGAATAATATGAAAGCGCCTTTCTATGTTTTTGGATTTCTGGTGAGACTTTGGTTCCTTTGCCAATTATATGGCTCCATTGTTGTCATAATAGAGAGAAATTAGAAACTTAATGGAAGGAACAACTTGTAGTTCTATTACGAACTTCCTAATCCAAACAACTTCTTTAGTAGCATCTGATGCGGCTATATACTCGGCTTCTGTAGTGGAATCAGCAGTGATACTTCGTTTGGAACTTTTCCAACTCATTGCACCGCCATTACAGATGAAAATTAACCTAGATATAGACTTTCTATCATCCATGTTTGATTGAAAATCAGAATCTATAATGCCATTAATCTGTAAATCACCTTCTCCATAAGTTAAGATCAAATCTTTAGTTCTTCTTAAGTACTTAAAGATTGATTTAATAGCTATCCAGTGTTCTAAACCTGGATTGGATTGAAACCTATTAGTCACACTAACAACATAGGCAATGTCAGGCTTAGTACACAATATAGCATACATTAAGCTTCCTATTGCTGAGGCATAAGGAATTTTAGCCACTTATTCCATTTCCTTGAGTGTCTTAGGAGACATACCCTTGGATAAATGAACACCATGCCTAAATGGTAACAATCCTCTTTTGTATTCAAGCATATTAAACCTCTTCAATATCTTTTCCAAGTAAGGACTTTGGGATAAACCTATCATTCTCTTCGATCTATCTCTATAAAGTCAAATCCCGAGAATATAAGTTGCCTCCCCTAAGTCTTTCATAGAGAAAGTTCTAGATAACCAGACTTTTACAGAAGTCATCATTCCTATATCATTTTCAATTAATAAAATATCATCCACATACAAGACTAGGAAAGTGATTTAACTCCTACTAACCTTCTTATAAACACAAGGCTCGTCTTGATTCTTTATGAAATCATAAGAACAAATAGCCTTATTGAAACGATGATTCCAACTCCTAGAAGCTTGCTTTAAGCCACAGATTGATTTATTAAGCTTACACACTTTAGAGCTTTCCTTGGATTCAAAACCCTTGGGTTGCTCCATGAAAATTTCTTCCTCAAGATAACCATTAAGGAATGCAGTCTTGACATCCATTTGCCAAACCTCATAATTATAGTGTGTGACTATAGCTAAAAGAATTCGAATGGATTTAAACATGGCTACTAGAGAAAAGGTCTCTTCATAATTGATCCCTTCTCTTTGGCGAAACCCTTTCGCTACAAGCCTAGCTTTAAAGGTGTTAACCTTTCCATCTGCATCGGTCTTTCTCTTGAACATCCATTTACATTCAATAGGTACAATACCTTCTGGAGGATCAACAAGTGTCCAGACTTCATTTGTATACATGGAATCCATTTTGGTTCTCATAGCATCAATCCATTTAGAAGAATCTTTATCAGATAAAGCTTCTTCATATGTGGTAGGATCATCTATATGAAGACTATCTTTATGAGCATGCAACTTTTGCATATCATGTAGAAGGCCATATCTCTTCGGAGGATGAGATGCCCTACTAGATTTTCTAGGAGTTGGTGTAATCATTTTTTCAATTGGAATAGGCTCCTCAGGTTGATCAATATTTATTTTATTAGTAGTTTATTTTGTTTCTTTAGATGACTCTTCATATAATATTATCTTTTTTCCTATGTCACATCCCTTTAAAAATTCTTTCTTAAGAAAAATGGCATCTTTGCTTACACCAACTGTTTGTTCAACAGGAAGATAAAAGTAATATCCTAAACTATCTTTAGGATATCCAACAAACCTTCCTTTTATCGATTTCACATCCAACTTGTCTGACTTTAATTTTTTGATAAAAACTGGACATCCCCAAATCTTAACATGTTTAAGACTTGGTGTTCTACCATGCCATATATAATATGGTGTAGTAGAAATGGATTTGGATGGAATACGATTAAGGATATAACAGGCAGTTTAGAGTGCATGACCCCAAAGAAAAATAGGAAGATCTGTATAACTCATCATCAATCGTACCATATCTAATAAAGTACAATTTCGCCTTTCAGACACCTTATTTAACTGAGGTGTTCCAAGCGGTGTGAGTTGAGATACAATGCCATGTTCCTTTAGGAACTCAATAAACTCGGTATTCAAGTATTCACCTCCTCGATATGATCTTAAAGTTTTAGTATTTTTCCTAGTTTGGTTTTCTACTTTGGCTTTGAATTCTTTGAAATTTTCAAAAGATTCAAATTTATTCTTTATAAGAAATAAATACCCAAATCTTGATAGATCATCTATAAAGGTTATAAAGTAGTAAAAACCACCTCTAGACATTTTAGAAAATGGTCCACATACATTACTATGTATGTAATATCCCGTGTTTTTAAAAATATTTTTACACTGTACCGGGATATGCAGTGTCAATAATTTTGACTGTATATACGATATTTTTATGAGTTGATATGTATTTTAAACCTATTTTAATTACTGTCTATTATTTTCAGTATTTTACGTAAAATTTTCCCGGGGACTTTCATTTTCGGGGAAATTTTCACGTAAACAATTTATTATTAATTATGTTAAATGTATTTACGGGTTTGCATGAACTCATACATATTTTTAAATTAATAAATAAAGCTTGTGTGTGTATATTTATTTAATTAGGGTTTATTATTACCCTAATATTTTATTATTTATTTATTATTATTTGATTATTTTATTTATTATTAAATTATTAAAATTTATTATTTTTTTCTTTTTTCTTTTTTTTTTCTTTTTCTTTTCCTTTTTCTTTCTTTTTCTTTTCCTTTCTCTTTCCTTTTTCTTTCTTTTTCTTTTTCTTCTTCTTCTTCTTCTTCTTCCCGTGGGTGCCCGACGCCACCACATTTTTCCCACCGTCGTTTCTCTCTCCTCCGGCCACCGTTTTCGACACCGCCGGTCTCTATCTTCTCCTTGAGCTCCGGTGAGTGTTATTCTAGCTTTTGTTTGAGCTAAAACGGTCTAGAATTGCTTAGGTTTTGAGTTGAATATTTCGGCCACTTTTGGTTTTCGATTTTTTTGAGCTTCAATTTGGATGATTCATGGAAACTTCCTTCACAAATGTTGTTCCTGGTAGTTTAATCTTCATGTATGAATTTTTGTAGAATTTTTGGAGATTGTTTGGATTTTTGGGTATTTTTGAATATTTTAATATTATTTTCGAATTTTCGGAAATTAATTATTTAAATTATGAAATTGGAGTTTATGGTTGAATTAGGTGTTGAAATGAATTATAGGAATTTATTTGGAATTTTTATGAATTTCTAAGTATTTATTTTTAATTATTGAAGTTTATGTGATTTTGTAAAATTAAGTTAATTGTGTTTTAAATTGAATTTAATTGGTTAATTGAGTTTAATTATTGATATTATTGATAAATATGTTGAGAAAATTAATTTTGGATAATTGTATGATTTTTGGTGAATTTTTGAAGTAATTTAGGTATATATATATATATAGGGGTATTTTGGTAATTTTACCCTAAATTGTCTAAAAATGTAATTTAATTGGTTTTAATATTTATTTAAGGTATGAAAATGATTTCTACAAATTATTTGGTATTTTTAACTAATTAAAACTATTTTTCGTGAATTATTTTCAATTATATATATAATATACGGTTTTTCTAATAAAATGAGTTTTAATCGGTTTTTATAGTGTTTCAAGGTTAATTATGTAATTTCTACGTATGAAATGTATTTTTGTGATTTAAGGATATTTTTGTTGTATCTGGAATATTGTTCTGTGTTTGTGGACCCCGGTCGGTGGACTATAGTTTGGAGTCCGACCGTGGGATTTTGGATTGTGTTGAGCTCGTTTTTCGAAGTGTATTTTCTTTGTAGGGTCGGCTCTACTCTTTTGAGTAGAGAGATGTCCGTTTTACAGGGGAGGTTCTGCCGGATTTTCGGTAGAATTCTCGTAAAACGTGATATCCAGTCGAACCCTAATTTCCGATTCTGTGTTGAATACTCTAGATTTAATTCTAGGATTTCTGTTAGGGTTATTCTGATGTCGATTAATTATTTCTTGTTTAGTTGCGCCGAGACCGAGGGTTAGTGGACCAGGCCCGTCGGACCTGTCTCGTGGAGCGCATTAGGTGAGTTACTATATTATATATATATGCTTAGGATGCATGATTTAGAAAATGCATGTTTTATTTTGACTAAATATGCATAAATAACATGATTTATATTCAAGTATATTTTTGGTATATTTTTGGTATATAATAAATTATATACATGTTTTATTAATAAAATATATTTAAAATGTTTTTAAATATATTTTTAGTTTAATTCATGATTTGATTGAATTTATTTGACGTATATATACTCAAAATATACCTGGTTTATGTTTGGTATATTTTCGGTATATATATGGTTTATATTGTTGATTTATTTAAATTCATGCATCATGTATTTGTGAATGAATGTTTTATTATTTATCACTGAAGGATATCAATAGAACGTGCTACCTAGTGGGCAGCACTAGGACCGAGTACGTACTGGTACGCCTATAGTTTTAGGCTTTATTACTGACTATTTGTGGATATCGATTTGATTATGATTATTGATATGTGTGAGATGTGATTTGGGTGTGATTGCTGGAGCTCGGTTGACTAAGTGTCTCGGGGCCAATCACACTGGCAGTCAGACTGCTGGAGCTCGGTTGACTTAGTGTCTCGGGGCCAGTCTACTGTCCAAATGGATTAAGTGGATATATTTGGAATAAGTGAGCCTGTATGGCCAGAGTGTTGTTTAACACTATTTTCTGAGGTTGCGATATTCTAGGGTTCTATGTGATCCTTCATAAAAGTTGATTTTCAGACAAAAGATATAAAATGATTTTTCTGCATCTGTATGAACTTGCCTGTATATATACATATTACTCATATACTGTTGACTGTATGCATTATCACTTAGAGTGTATGTATATATATTATAGTAATTCACTCAGTGAGGTCTGACTCCCCTCCGTTGACTATTTTTCAGGAGAGTCAACTTCCTCAGACCTCAGTAGCAGGTCGATACGCCGGATTTCTTCTGCCCCGGCTTCTTTATGTAAATTGTCTACTTGAGTCTTATTTATTTTATCTAGACACTGCAGTAGTTGTAAATTAAAGTATTGGATTTTATGTATTTGTTTTAAAGAGATGTATTATGTTAAAACTGGATTTGTATAAAGATTATACATTTATGAGATTATATATGCGATGTGATGAGTTTTGAATTATATCCAGTTGTTATGGATGATATTGTAATATTTATGATTTTTATTTTCCGCTGCATATTATATTTTTATGGTTATTATTGCATTTTTATTTTATTTTTAGGCTTGCTACGGGTTCCGGATTCGAAAGAATTCCCGTTCCCTAGCGCCGGTCATGGCCCCTGTTTTGGGTCGTGACAAAGTTGGTATCAGAGCGAAGTTCGTTTCTGAGTGGAGTTCTGTGTCAGGGCTTAGTTATGTGAGTTGTGGCCCTAGTTTTTGAGTTGTGTTTTCTGTTGGACTACTGCAGTGTATTAGGTTCGAGTATGTCTTGATGAGTATTCCTTGCTGTAGTTTTCAGCGTTATTCCTCCGTTGTCTGTTTTGTCTGAATCTTTCCGTTTGTCTTTTCAGAATGAGGAGGCGGAGCGCGTGTTGCTCCACCGGTCGTTGAGGCCGAGGATGATGAGTCTTTTCAGGATGAGGTTTTACCTCCTGAGCCGCCAGTTAGACGTAGAGGTCGTGGCAGGGGTAGACCTCGAGGAGCGGCAGGTCGCCGTAGGCAGAGAGAGTTGCAGGACGAGGAGCCTGTTGAGCCTGAGTTTGATGTTCCTGTTCCTCCAGTTGTTCAGCCTGTTCAGCCTGCCTATCAGCAGGGTATGTCTGACCCTGAGGCAGCTTTGTTCTATGCCAGAGTTGGCAGGATTGCTTTTGATGGTACTTCTGATCCTTTAGATTTTCTACATGCGATTGAGACTAGGACTCGGACTGCTCATACCGAGTACCAGAGGATCATGATCGTTGAGTTGTCTGTCGAGGGACCAGCTTTGGATTGGTTTATTCAGATGATCCAGCCCTATATGATGACGATGACATGGGCTCAGTTTCGAGAGCGGTTCATGAGGAGATTTTGTCCAGAGCCTCTTCGTTTGAGCTATCGTCTTCGTCTGACCAGTATTTCTCGTGGAGATCGATCTGTAGAGGAGTATACCCGAGAGTTCCTTCGTCTGGGTAGATATGCTGAGGATCTGATGCGAGATCAGTATTTCGCTGTTACTACCTATGTTACTGGTTTGGGTTCAGCTTTTGCTGGTATGCCTACAGCAGGTCTTACTCTCGAGTCGGTGATCGAGCTAGCTAAGGAGATTGAGCTGAGATTAGTTAGGCAGGGAGCGATGCCTGATTATTACCAGTTGGGAGTTCAGTCGAGTGGATTGCAGGCTACTCCGTATTCGAGTTTTCATGTTGGTTCGAGTAGTCAGCAGCGAGGTTCGACTCAGCAGAGTCAGAGACAGCAGCAGCGAGTGCATCGGAGCAGTAGACATGGTCGTGGAGGTCAGCGTAGATCATTCGGATTTGGGTCAGGTGCTTCGAGCAGCAGCAGTGGTCGTAGTTCTGGATCAGCGGCCAGTGTTTGTCAGACTTGTGGTAGAGTCCATCAGGGACCGTGTTATCTGACACCGTTGACATGCTTCAGATGCGGGCAGACAGGACATTTTGCCAGATCGTGTCCTTATCCCGGATATCAGCAGCAGCAGATTCCGCGATTCCCACAGCAGTCGATTGCTAGTGCAGCACCCGTGCCATTTCAGTTACCACCAGCTCAACATCAGAGTTCTACTCAGTTTGTTCCACAGCAGAGTCGTGGTAGAGGTACTAGAGGAGGTGCCAGAGGTGTTGGCCAGGCTTCTACCAGTCAGCAGGGAGGTCGAGGCCAGGCCAGAGTTTTTCATCTGACTCAGCAGGATGCTCAGGCATCTAATGCAGTCGTGGCAGGTATCCTTTCTGTTTGTTACCTGGATGCTTTGGTTTTGTTTGATCCGGGTGCCACGCATTCATTTGTTTCTCCTATTTTTGCTTCTAAATCTTGTTGGCAAGCTTCGAGGATGGCTTTTCCTTTGTCTGTTGCCACTCCTCTGAGCGATTCTTTGGACACCGATATTGTTCTTTCTGGTTGTCCAGTTCTCGTGGGAGATAGAGAATTATCCGCCGATTTGATTTTGTTGGATGTGATGGAGTTTGATGTTATTTTGGGAATGGATTGGTTGTCTCAGCACTTTGCCGTGGTTGATTGCAGGAATAAGGAGGTGATTTTCAGAATTCCTGGTGAAGTAGAATTTAAGTTTGTTGGTGACAGGAGTTCAGCACCTCAGAATCTTATTTCTGTTATTGCAGCTAGGAAGTTGTTGAGGAAAGATTGTCAGGGGTTTTTGGCATTGGTTAGGGATACGTCAGTGGAGAAGTTGTCACTCACAGATGTTCCTGTTGCTTGTGAGTTTCCTGATGTTTTTCCCGAGGAGTTGCCAGGTTTACCACCTCATAGAGAGATTGAGTTCTGTATTGATGTGGTTCCAGGTATTACTCCTATATCTATGCCACCCTATCGTATGGCTCCTGCAGAGTTGAGAGAGTTGAAGGAGCAGTTGCAAGAGTTGTTGGATAAGGGTTTTATCAGACCTAGTGTTTCTCCTTGGGGTGCACCAATCTTGTTTGTGAAGAAGAAGGATGGTACCCTGAGACTGTGCATTGACTACAGAGAGTTGAATAAGGTGACAGTGAAGAACAAGTATCCTCTCCCGAGGATAGATGATTTATTTGATCAGCTCCAGGGTGCACAATTCTTTTCTAAGGTTGACTTGAGGTCGGGTTATTATCAGCTGCGGATTAGTGAAGCTGATATTCCTAAGACAGCTTTCCGCACTCGATATGGTCATTATGAGTTTCTGGTGATGTCTTTTGGTTTGACTAATGCACCAGCAGCTTTTATGGATCTGATGAACAGAGTATTCCGACCGTATGTGGATCAGTTTATGGTAGTCTTCATTGATGATATACTGGTATATTCGAGGAGTATGGAAGAGCACGTATATCACTTGAGGATTGTACTGCAGACACTGAGAGATCATCAGCTTTATGCTAAATTCTCGAAGTGTGATTTCTGGATGGAGAGTGTTTCTTTTCTTGGACACGTAGTGTCTAAAGAAGGTATTCAGGTTGATCCACAGAAGGTTGAAGCAGTATCTGAGTGGCCTAGACCTACTTCAGTTACTGAGATTCGGAGTTTTCTGGGTTTAGCCGGGTATTATAGGCGGTTTGTGCAGGATTTTTCCAGGATAGCAGCCCCTATGACTCGCTTGACTCAGAAGAATGTTAGATTCGAGTGGTCAGAAGCTTGTGAGAATAGTTTTCAGTTGTTGAAGGAGAAGTTGACCACAGCGCCAGTATTAGCTTTGCCTAATAGTGTGGATAAGTTCACAGTTTACTGTGATGCCTCTAGAATTGGTCTTGGTTGTGTGTTGATGCAGAATGGAAGGGTGATAGCCTATGCTTCGAGGCAGTTAAAGAAGCATGAGCAGAACTATCCTACACATGATCTGGAGATGGCTGTAGTGATCTTTGCTTTGAAGATTTGGAGACATTATTTGTACGGGGTGACTTGTGAGATATTTATTGATCACAAGAGCCTTAAGTACATTTTCCAGCAACGAGATTTGAATTTGAGGCAGAGAAGATGGTTGGAACTGTTGAAGGATTATGATTGCGAGATTCTTTACCATCCGGGTAAAGCTAATGTGGTAGCAGATGCCTTGAGTAGGAAGTCCTCAGGTAGTCTTGCTCACATTGGTGTTGAGAGGAGACCATTGATCCAGGAATTGCATCTGATGGTGGATCAAGGTCTGATGATGAAGATCAGTAGATCAGGTGGACTGTTAGCTCAGTTTAAAGTACGATCTGTACTAAGGGATAGGATTAAAGCAGCTCAGAGCCGAGATCCTATTCTGGAAGAGCTTGCAGAGAATGTCAGAGCAGGGAAGTTCACTGATTTCACACTCGATGATGATGGTGTGTTGTGGATCAGTGGTAGATTGTGTGTTCCTGATATGGATGATTTGAGAGAGGAGATTTTAGAGGAAGCACATTCTACAGCTTACAGCGTTCATCCTGGTGTTACTAAGATGTACCACAGTATCAGAGATCTATACTGGTGGGATGGATTGAAGAAGGATGTTGCTGATTATGTTGCTAAGTGCTTGACTTGTCAGCAAGTGAAAGCCGAACATCAGAAGCCTTCTGGGAAGCTTCAGCCTCTTCCTATTCCCGAGTGGAAGTGGGAAAGGATAGCTATGGATTTTGTGGTCGGTTTACCTCGTTCGAAGGATGGATACGATTCCATCTGGGTGATTGTAGACAGATTGACGAAGTCTGCACATTTCTTGCCTGTGAAAGCCACATATTCTGTAGCTAGATTGGCGAAGTTGTACGTGAAGCATATTGTGTGCCTTCATGGAGTACCTGTGTCCATTGTGTCAGATAGAGGTTCAGTGTTCACTTCTCGTTTTTGGCAGAAGTTGCAGGAAGCGATGGGCACTAGGTTGGATTTCAGTACTGCTTTTCATCCTCAGACAGACGGTCAGTCTGAGAGGACGATCCAGACACTAGAAGATATGTTGAGGATGTGTGTCTTGGATTTGGGAGGTAGCTGGGATGATCATTTGTCGCTTGTTGAGTTTGCATATAATAACAGCTACCATAGCAGTATTGGCATGGCACCATATGAGGCGTTGTATGGAAGGAAGTGTAGATCCCCGTTGAGTTGGGATGAGATTGGTGAGAGAGCTTTGACTGGACCAGAGATGGTTCAGGATGCTGTAGAGAAAGTCGCCGTGATCAAGCGCAGGTTAGAGACCGCAGTTAGTAGACAGAAGAGTTATGCGGATCCTAGGCGCAGAGATGTGGAGTTTCAGGTTGGAGATTTCGTTTTTTCTGAAAGTATCTCCGATGAAGGGTGTGATGAGATTTGGCAGGAAGGGTAAGTTAGCACCGAGATATATTGGACCGTTTGAGATTCTGGAGAGAGTTGGCACTGTTGCATATCGGTTGGATTTGCCTCCGAGTATGTCACAGGTGCATCCAGTATTTCATATCTCGATGTTGAGGAAGTATATCTCAGATCCTTCACATGTGTTGCAACCTGACAGTGTGGAAGTGAGTGAAGATTTGACGTTTGTGGAAGAACCTGTGGCGATCGTAGATTTTCAAGTTCGACAGTTGAGATCGAAGCAGATTCCGATGGTCAAGGTTTTGTGGCGTAGCGACAGAGTTGAAGAGCATACGTGGGAGACTGAAGCTGAGATGCGAGCTTCTTACCCGTATCTCTTTCCTTCCTGATTCTGTAATCTTGTTTTTAGAATTCGGGGACGAATTCTTGTAAGGGGGGAAGACTGTAATATCCCGTGTTTTTAAAAATATTTTTACACTGTACCGGGATATGCAGTGTCAATAATTTTTGACTGTATATACGATATTTTTATGAGTTGATATGTATTTTAAACCTATTTTAATTACTGTCTATTATTTTCAGTATTTTACGTAAAATTTTCCCGGGACTTTCATTTTCGGGGAAATTTTCACGTAAACAATTTATTATTAATTATGTTAAATGTATTTACGGGTTTGCATGAACTCATACATATTTTTAAATTAATAAATAAAGCTTGTGTGTGTATATTTATTTAATTAGGGTTTATTATTACCCTAATATTTTATTATTTATTTATTATTATTTGATTATTTTATTTATTATTAAATTATTAAAATTTATTATTTTTTTCTTTTTTCTTTTTTTTTTCTTTTTCTTTTCCTTTTTCTTTCTTTTTCTTTTCCTTTCTCTTTCCTTTTTCTTTCTTTTTCTTTTTCTTCTTCTTCTTCTTCTTCTTCCCGTGGGTGCCCGACGCCACCACATTTTTCCCACCGTCGTTTCTCTCTCCTCCGGCCACCGTTTTCGACACCGCCGGTCTCTATCTTCTCCTTGAGCTCCGGTGAGTGTTATTCTAGCTTTTGTTTGAGCTAAAACGGTCTAGAATTGCTTAGGTTTTGAGTTGAATATTTCGGCCACTTTTGGTTTTCGATTTTTTTGAGCTTCAATTTGGATGATTCATGGAAACTTCCTTCACAAATGTTGTTCCTGGTAGTTTAATCTTCATGTATGAATTTTTGTAGAATTTTTGGAGATTGTTTGGATTTTTGGGTATTTTTGAATATTTTAATATTATTTTTGAATTTTCGGAAATTAATTATTTAAATTATGAAATTGGAGTTTATGGTTGAATTAGGTGTTGAAATGAATTATAGGAATTTATTTGGAATTTTTATGAATTTCTAAGTATTTATTTTTAATTATTGAAGTTTATGTGATTTTGTAAAATTAAGTTAATTGTGTTTTAAATTGAATTTAATTGGTTAATTGAGTTTAATTATTGATATTATTGATAAATATGTTGAGAAAATTAATTTTGGATAATTGTATGATTTTTGGTGAATTTTTGAAGTAATTTAGGTATATATATATATATAGGGGTATTTTGGTAATTTTACCCTAAATTGTCTAAAAATGTAATTTAATTGGTTTTAATATTTATTTAAGGTATAAAAATGATTTCTACAAATTATTTGGTATTTTTAACTAATTAAAACTATTTTTCGTGAATTATTTTCAATTATATATATAATATACGGTTTTTCTAATAAAATGAGTTTTAATCGGTTTTTATAGTGTTTCAAGGTTAATTATGTAATTTCTACGTATGAAATGTATTTTTGTGATTTAAGGATATTTTTGTTGTATCTGGAATATTGTTCTGTGTTTGTGGACCCCGGTCGGTGGACTATAGTTTGGAGTCCGACCGTGGGATTTTGGATTGTGTTGAGCTCATTTTTCGAAGTGTATTTTCTTTGTAGGGTCGGCTCTACTCTTTTGAGTAGAGAGATGTCCGTTTTACAGGGGAGGTTCTGCCGGATTTTCGGTAGAATTCTCGTAAAACGTGATATCCAGTCGAACCCTAATTTCCGATTCTGTGTTGAATACTCTAGATTTAATTCTAGGATTTCTGTTAGGGTTATTCTGATGTCGATTAATTATTTCTTGTTTAGTTACGCCGAGACCGAGGGTTAGTGGACCAGGCCCGTCGGACCTGTCTCGTGGAGCGCATTAGGTGAGTTACTATATTATATATATATGCTTAGGATGCATGATTTAGAAAATGCATGTTTTATTTTGACTAAATATGCATAAATAACATGATTTATATTCAAGTATATTTTTGGTATATAATAAATTATATACATGTTTTATTAATAAAAAATATTTAAAATGTTTTTAAATATATTTTTAGTTTAATTCATGATTTGATTGAATTTATTTGACGTATATATACTCAAAAATATACCTGGTTTATGTTTGGTATATTTTCGGTATATATATGGTTTATATTGTTGATTTATTT